>WBMW01002166.1:269483-453013 GCA_013396635.1 Penelope pileata | reverse complement strand
GGCGGGGGGGCGGGCCCCCCCCCCAGCCACTCGCAGCGGGCGCCGGCACCGCGCCGGGAGGGTGAAGTGAGGGCGCCGAGAGGTAGGCTGGACCGTACCACGCACCGGGGGCGGTGGGGGGAGAGCGAGTGGTGGCGGTTGTGCGTCTCACCCCCCCTCGGGGGGAGCCCGTGTGACGGAGCGTGCTGCGGGAGTGGTACAGCCCGGAGGAAGTCCCCTCCTCACTGAGGCGGCATTCCCTGAGGGGAGGGTCGAGGGAGGGGGGCGCGGGCCTGAAGGCTCTGCGGGCGGGGGTCTCTCAGGGTGGGAGCTGAGGGGCGACCATCCTCACAGGGCCGAAATGCCCTCACAGCGCCGGAGACCCCCCCCCCTCACAGGGCTGGGGTCCATCACAGGGGCCAGGACCCCTCCTCTCTGTGCCAGAGACCCCCTTCCTCACAGGGTCGGGAGCCCCTCACAGGGCTGGAGCCCATCACAGGGCTAGGAAACCCCTCACAAGGGCCGGGTCCTCCTCCCCTCACAAGGCTGGGATCACTTGTGCGGAGGCTGGGACCTCCCCCATCACGGGGCCGAGGACCGTCCTCACGGTACCAGGGACAGGGGGGGGTCCCTTTGAGGGGTCCCTCACCTCACAAGGGCTGGAGCCCCGTTCCTACGGGCCGGGGGACCCTCCTCACAGGGTTGGGGACCCCCTCATGAGGACCAGGATCCCCCTCTTCATGAGGGCTGGGAGCCCCTCACAGGGCTGGAGCCCATCATAGGGCTGAGGACTCCCCTTCATAGGGGCTGGGACCCCCTCCCCTCACAAGACTAGGATCTGCCTTACAGAGGCTGGGACCCCCCCATCACAGGGCTGAGGACCCTCCTCACGAGGGCTGGGACCCGGGACCAGATGGCTTTTAAAGGTCTCGGCTGAGGACTCCCCTTCATAGGGGCTGGGACCCCCTCCCCTCACAAGACTAGGATCTGCCTTACAGAGGCTGGGACCCCCCCATCACAGGGCTGAGGACCCACAAGGGCTGGGACCCCTTTCATAGGGGCCGAGGGGTCCTCCCCCTCAGGAGGTCTGGGATCCCTTCACAAGGACCAGGATCTCCTTCCTCACAGGGCCAAGACCCCCCTTCATAGGGGCTGGGATCCCCCTTACAGAGGCTGGAACACCTCCATCACAGGGCTGAGGACCCACAAGGGCTGGGACCCCTTTCTTTGGGGCCGAGGGACCATCCTCACAGGGTCGAGGACCCCTTCACAAGGACCAGGATCTCCTTCCTCACAGGGCCAGGACCCTCACAGGGCTTAGAGATCCCCTAAAAGCACAGGGGTCCTTCCTTAATAGTAATAATAATAAAAAAAACACCAATGTGGGCTGATAGAGTGCCTCCTGACCCCCAGTTATACCCTGAGCCGAACAATTTTGCAGCCTGGCAGTGATTATCTCGACATTAAGGAAGCACAGAGGTGTGCTGAGAAGCAAAGCATCCCTTATAGCAATACTGCTTGTTGCTGCTCGTGTTAGAATTCAAGCCCTGATGTCTCCCTGGTTGGTTTCTGATATCTTGGTGTTTCTGCATGCATCAGATAAGGGGTGTGGTGATGCCCTGATGCGATAGCTTGGCTTGAACGTTTCTGGGTTTCCACGTTGCAAATCTAATATCTGTAAGGAGAAGATTAAATAACTGTTTCCTGAATCGGGTGTCATGTGCAGGGGACTGTTACGGTTATTTCTGGTTTTGGGGAGAAATCTGTGTATGAGATGTCAAAGTCTGACGTACGCGTTGCAAATGTGTTTTGGTCAGTGTTTCTGTTACATTTCAGATGGGCTCTTGAACATGGGGTGTATTTTATATGTAATAATAAATATTCCTCAACTTGTTTTTATGCAAAGGCTGCATCAGAAATGAGCCACAGCTCACAGAGTTTGATGGGAAAAAAGTGTTCTCCCCCTCAAGCCCCCCGACCTCACGTCCCATCTGAGGGTCCCGTTGTTACATGTGGCTTTGCCCATACTCCATTACAGCTTTGTGATGTCTCTTTTTTTCAGTTTTCCATTCCAGAAAGTGGAGTTTGCATCACTTCAGCTCAGTGTTAAGAGATTCTGGAGCAGGGGTAATGGACTGTCTTCATCTGAGCGCGGCGCAGCCAAATTCTCCTGGCAGCTCCGCCGGGGTACTGACAGTTCTTGAACTTCTTGATACGTCTCTTTGCAGAAGAGAAATCCAAAACAGCTTTCTGAAATTCTCTAGTTTTGCAAGTGGAGACTGTTAGCTCTCGTGTTTGTTTGCATGCGAGGATGGCTTTTGGCAGTTGTCAAATCAGAGCAAAAGCAGCAACAAGAGAGCGGCGGTTGTTGAACTGCCATCGTTTAGGCTGTTTCTCAGTGATGTGCTGCAAAATTGGGAGGCTGTTTGTGTGCTGTTTGTGTGCTGTTAAGGTGGGATGGGAAAGATCATCCTCTTTTCCAGGATATTTGTAGCGTGGGACTGTTCACACCAGGATTTCAGCGGTGTTAATGCATTCCCAGGGCTTGCTTGCATATGGGGAGCCAGAGGCCACCTCAGATCTGCTTTCCATGACTGTTAAGTTGTGAAATCCCATGATGCCATCATCTTAATGTTTTTAGAGTTTACCTTTTTTTTTTTCTTCTGGCTGTGTATATTTGTTCTCTTTTCCCTCATGGTCTCTGCTGCCTGATTTTTTCCTCCTTGCTCTTTGATTCCTGTCACCTGCCCCTGTTTTCCCAGCGCTTTCCTTCCCCTTCCCACAGTGATTTCACCGAGGTGGGAGATGCAGCTAACCAGATGTGCCAGCTGCTTAAAGCCAAAATCACAGCAGTCAAATGAGAATTCCTTCCTATTCCAGAGGCAATTTTTCTGCTTTGGAAACCCCACAAAACCACAGACCTGGGAAGGACCCTCTGATCACTGGATCCTGCCTCCTCATCAGCAGATAGGTTTTCCCTGTGCCTGTTGTCTCAATTTCCTAACTGCTGTCTGTGCTAAATACTCCTTTTTGGGTCATAAACAAACTGAAGCAGTTCCTAATACTGGGATTTTAACCCAGGTTGGAATATTTGCTGTTAATATAACGCATGAATCCTAACCCAGATGGAGATCCCTATGTCCTGACCACCCAGCAAGCAGGACACGTGGGGGTTTAGAATCATAAAGTCATAGAATCCTTAGAGTTGGAAGGGACCTTTAAAGGCCATCTGGTCCAGCTCCCCTGCAGTGTACAGGGACACCTACAGCTCCATCAGGGTGCTCAGAGCCCTGCAGCCTGACCTTGAACGTCTCCAGGGATGGGGCTTCCATCATCTCTCTGGGCAACCTGTTCCAGTGCTTCACTACCCTTACTGTAAAAAACTTCTCCTTACATCCAGCCTAAATCTCCTCTCTTTCACTTTAAAGCCATTCCCTCTTGTCCTATCCCCACAGACCCTGCTAAAGAGTCTGTCCCCCTCTTTCTTAGAGCTCCCCTTTAGATACTGAAAGGCTGCTCTCTGGTCTCCCCGGAGCCTTCTCCAGACTGCACAGCCCCAGCTCTCAGCCTGTCCTCATAGGGGAGGTGTTCCACCCCTTGGATCATTTTCCTGGCCCTCCCCTGGATGTGCTCCAACAGCTCCATGTCTCTCCTGTGCTGAGGACTCCACCTCTGGGTGCAGTGCTCCAGGTGAGCTCTCACAGCACAGAGCAGAGGGGCAGGATCCCCTCCCTCTCCCTGCTGCCCACACTGCTTTGGGTGCAGCCCTGGGTACAGTTGGCTTTCTGGGCTGGGAGGGCACATTGCTGTCTCATGTCCAGCTGCCATCCACCAGTACCCCCAAGTCCTTTTCAGTTTGATTTGTTCCCTTGTGAAAAAGACGAGCGATACCCACGTGCAGATTTAGGCATGTGGCAGTCAGTACAGGTAGTTGTATCTCTGCTGAAATAAAAAAAAATCTCTGCTGGGAGTTTGGGGCACACAGCTGGGCCAGCCAGTCACCCCTACAGCCCACGCTGTGCTTGCTGGGCTAAGGCTGCCCTGAGTATGCTCGCAGCGCTGCGGTTGCAATTTAGACATACCCTCAAAAGCAGAGCCCTCAATTTTCACCTTGGAGAAGACTTTCAAGTGCTGTTTACTGATGATTGTCGTGGTTGAGTTGGCTCCAGCAGCTGAGATGTCTGATCTTCAGATGCAAACAAGGTGGATGTTGCCTGGGAAGAGGTGCAAAGCTAGTTTGAGCTTTTGGGGTTTGGTGAGGAGGATGAAGACAGGAGCAGCTCCATGGCTCACAGCTGATCAATCCCTGGTTGGCCTTGGTGTAGGCAGCCCTGAGTGCTGACCCACCGGGTAAATGGGTGTCCTGAGGCCCGGTTCTGAAGTGCAGATTGAAATCCCATTTTTGTGAAATCATTGCTATGCGCTCATGGATGCCTGTTACCAGCAGGAGCAGTTTAGAGGTCTGCCTAATCTATCACAGATGTATTTGAAAGGGCATTTTGTAGCTCTTTCCTTAGTTTGCTGGACAATCCCCTGCAGGACTGTGATAATTTTCAAGTGAGCTCCAATATCTTTTTCTGTTTTTCCATTTGGCATTTGCTGAGGAAGTTGAAGGTACGGTTTGTGTGAGGAGCACACAGGTGCTGGCATCTGCCCCCCAAAACTCCCAGTGAGGGGCAGTGGTTTTCAGGGCATTCTCAGTAACCCTGCAAAGTGACAGTAACCCTGCAAAGTGACAGTAACCCTGCCAAGTGACCCCGTCCCTTGTTGGTCAAAGTGAGTGAAATCCAGAAAACTGAGACTCATCAATCAAGCAAATTTAATCTTTTCTGTTTATCTGGGAGGAAGGAACCTGAAGACTCCTACTGGTGACTACAGATTATCTGGTGTTGTAAAGAAGTTTCATGTGGTTTTAATTAGTCCCAGAAGTTCCACCTTTACCTTCAGTTTCTTAAATGGTTGGGATCTCATTGCACAGAGTTGGGTGGGTGTGTTTTTCTGCCTATCCCCTCCCCTCCATGAGTTTTGGTGCGTTAAGAAAACCTCTGTCATTTTGCTACAGATGCAAACGACCCCTGTGAGTGGTATCAGAGCACGGCATTAACCCATGAATGCAGGAAACCCTCCCAAGTTTCTTCGAATACAAAATGCTAATAGCACTGTACAGGTAACACTTTTTTCCTGCAGTTTCCAGCTGGTTAGCCCTTTACCTGCCTTGTTTCATAGGATGCTTTCCCCATGATTCAGGTGTCTTCTTCTCTGACATTCTTCTTGGGGATGTGGCCGTGCTCGTAGCCTGGGGGTTGTTCCCATTCCTGTTGCATTTTGGTGAGAGTGTGCAACGCTGTGCTGCAGCGTACGTTGTGACATTGGCTCTGCAGGATGAGCTTTCCTGCTGTGCTGTGCCTCTCTGTGTCGCACGAAGGGGTTGTGGAGCTGTGCAGTCATCTCGAGTGTGCACCGCCGTGTTGGTCACCTCTGAATTCATTCGAAAGTGAGTTCGGTGCCTTTGAATGCCAAAGCGTCATCGAGCAGGAAACAAACTGTTCCACGCGTGTGTGGTTTTCCTTAGGGGATGCTTTGTGACAGGTTGAGTACTTCCTAAGGCCAGTCAAATGGATGATGAATTCATTTGGCAACTGACTGTAGAAATTGGGTCCTTTGCTTATATAAAGGCAGTGCAATTAAAGCCATCACCTCCTTCCCCTGCATCGTCCCATCAACATGTCCCAGTTTTTCACCGTGCAGATACGCTTTGCTTTTCCCCATCCCATGTATGTCTGCACCCCCACTTTTGGGTCCAGGTTTGGATGTGATGGAATAAATCACGTCACTGAATGCAGGGAAGCTTATCTTCCTCCTCCTCGATGAGATGCCTCCGCATCGCACGCAACGCAGGA
This sequence comes from Penelope pileata, assembly GCA_013396635.1. Taxonomy (NCBI): domain Eukaryota; kingdom Metazoa; phylum Chordata; class Aves; order Galliformes; family Cracidae; genus Penelope; species Penelope pileata. The sequence continues at coordinate 447,134 of WBMW01002166.1, read as the reverse complement.
GTGCGTTGGGATGGAATTGGTGCGCGTCTCTCAGTGTTTCTATTATGGGCACGAGGAAGTCATTATGCTGCAGGTCTGCTCTGTGGGGGCACTTAGTGGGAAGCGACGTGTTCTGGATTGTGTTGGTGCTGCTGCGGAGCGCTGCTGACACGCGGATGGCGCCTGGGAAAGGTTGGCATGAAAGCGTTGGAGCTTGTGATGAGAAGAGCTGCCAAGGAAGTGGCGAGCCTTGGAGACGTGGTGAGCCTGGATATGTACAGCATGGTGTGAGCTGCTCTGTGGGTTTCTTCTGGCGGTCCATAGAGCCCAAGCAGAGAAAGCCTGAGCAGCCTCAGTGTCTGCAGGGAGACTTGCAAGGGTCTATAAATAAAAAGCCAAAAACCTTTGGTGGAAGTGGAGCAGTGACATTGCAGCTGTGATGTGTAACCAGGAGGTGGGCAGAAGCCAGGGCAGTGCAATCCCCACTTAGAGGTGAGTTGCTGCTTGGAGATAACCTGTGATCCAGGTGCTGATCCACTCCCTGAAATGCACTGTGCATGCGCTCCATGTCAGTGAGCAGGCTAACATCTTTCTCAGATTATTAATAAAGATAACAGTCATGCAGCAGATGGTTGGGAAAAAAAAACAACAAAACCACCCAACAAACCAATGATGCATTGTTTAGGTAAGAGATTTCTTTCCTTAGGCATCTCTCCTGGGAAGCCCTGCCTGCTTGTAAATAAATCTGCTGCCTCCCTTGTGCACCTTCATTTGAATGTGGGCATTGGGGAGGAGCCAGCGAGAGCACGGCCAGAGATGGATGGATGCGTTGGGAAGCTGCCACTAATTCCTGTGGCGTCTGACAATTAGCTGGTGTTAAGCCTTCCCTCGCAAGTTCTCATCAGGAAAGGTAAACAAGGAGGTGGAAGAAGGCAAGAGGTGTCCTTGTGATGGTCTGGCAGTTCTGGGTGGTGGTGGTTCTGCTGCTCTGCCTAAAAGGAGAGCGTTGAGACGCGGAACCTCGGTGGGGAGCAGGGAGGGGGGAGGCACCCAGAAGCTCTTTGGTTTATTGCTGCGTTGTGACTGCAAACTTCTTAGGCCTCTTATCTATAAAACAAATTTGGGGCTGCCCTGCTTCTTGGAAAAGCTGAATTGGTGACATCTGCAGTGTGCTGCTGTCAGTGTAAATCTTGGAGTTATTACCAGGAATTAAGAGTTGATGCAAATAATAAAAGATTGAAAGAAATCTTGCCGCTGCTTCTTCCGTTTGCCCCCAGGGTCTGCTGGCTCTGTTTTCGCTTCATGGCAGTGAAGAGCAGCACCAGGTCTCTTGCAGGTGTCTCAGGGGTGCAGTTACTGGGAGCAGCAATTGAGCTGGAGCTGGCAGGTGGCTCAAGGCTTTTGCGCAGATGCTAGCATTTTTCCTTAGGAATCAGACCTGCTCTTTTTCTGCAGATGACTTTTAAAAACACAAGGGCGATGATCTTGATTAGAAAGGCCAAGCTGTGCAATTCTTTCTTCCTTGTGAAAGGAGGTGTCAGGGAGGAAGATGGTTTTCTAGCCTGCCTGGCCGAGCTCGCGTTCCGGGTGATGTTGCTCATGCAGTGAGGCCCAGAGCATCTTTAGTAGCGGTTGATACAGGTACAGCCCGGGCTCTGCACCGACTTGCATCTTTGTGTAATTCCATTGACTTGGAGGAGTGACATGGAATCTCCAGACAGATCTCGAGCTGGTTTTAATCTGCATCTCTGGTGCCTAATGCATGCACGGACACGGCCATCCTTTGCTTACCCTGGGAAGCGGCTCTGCCTGGGATAGAAAGTGGCAGCTGTTTGACAAAGGTAACAGAGTAGCTTTTATAAAAAGAACCAAAGCCAATTCCCTCTTCCTAAAAACTGATTCAAGCGGAAGTGGCACCGCAAATATTTCTTGGGAGCTTAATGCTGCTGTGCAGGGGTGTCTGATTCGGATGCGTTGCTGCCCCTGTGCCTGTTCTTAGCCTGGATACCGAAAGCTCCTGTGTGCATGTTGGGGCAGCGCAGTGCTCAGCCACGCTGCGTTCCTACTGGTTGTGTGTTCATATGGAGCCTTACGGGGAGAGAGGGGATCATACCAGAGCCCTTTGGTCACCTTCCCGTACTTCCAAGCTTCGTAAATCTTCAGTAAGTAGAAGTTAACGTTCCCGTGGCATCCCAGTGTGTCCCAGTGCTGCTATGGTGTGGGCTGGGCAGTGCTGCTGAGTGCTTGGCCCCTTATGGCAGCAGTGGGGGTGGCTGAGCACTGGGAGGCACAGACAGCTGTAGGGTAGGTGTTGGTGGCATAGCTGCTGTCTTAGAGGGCTCCTCCAGCCCTCTTTTATCCTAATTGCAAATCCTGAGCGTGCTCGGGACCACAGAGGGTAATTTAGTGAAGCTGTGGGACTTATTATAAACGAACGCGCTGAATGGACAGGAACGCTTCGCTGTTGTAGGTGAGTGTGAAGGTCGCTGCAATAGGATGCTCATTTTTCAATTCCTGCATGCTGCTGGGTGAAACTGAGTTTTGTGCTGACACGTGCAGTTCCTGTTCGTGGGCACTGGAGTTGCACTGCAAGAAGAAAACGTTTTGCAGAGTGCTGGGCAGGGAGACAGCTGGGAAGACACATGGAGCTGGTACAGATCTTGGAGATTGGAGCACTTCTGTTTCCTGACTTTTTATCCTCAGGCCTTCTCACCATGACTTCTGCTCTTCTCTCATGAGAAGTGAAATTAATGATCTCTGTTATTTCCCATACATGGCAAGGAATGTCTTCCTTCTGGCCCGAGTTTAACTGCAGATGAGATCTGTTTTGGGAGCTGCACTTTGCAAAAGCAGAGGGAAAAGAGGAAGCGAACAGTTGTGCAGCCTGCTCATTTTGAAAAGCACTTTTAATGGTTCCCTGGTATTTGTATAATTACTGAACTTGGCTGTGTAATCCTTGATATTGTTTCTCCTTCCATGTAATAACTGGGGCTGTAAAGATATCTTGTTAAATTGGAAAAAAAAAGAATAGGCATATGTTGCTTTGGGTATTGCATTTTAGTAATTGTTTGCAATGACCTTTTGGAATCTCAGAGTGAAAATTTGTTTGCTTGACACTCTCCCAGATCAGCTCCTGGCTATCTCCATCTAGAACAGAATGGAATTGTTTCGTTGTTTGTTTCCTTTTTTTAATTACATTCTGACAGCAAAGCCCATTCGTGTGTGTTTATTACAGTTCTGACTATTTCAAAGGGTAAGCTTTCTTTAACAGCACTTCCACAGATACAATTTTCTTAAACTTTGTTGTTTTTTTTTCTTCTTGTGGAGTTGTTTTTCATGGAGCTGCTTGTCCATTATTCAAAATAATGCTTAATTTTTTTTTTTCAATCTGAAGTGAAATTTCTCACTGTATTCTTAATGTCTAGAGGCACGATGATGAAAGAGGTGGATTTTTTAACCCTTTTTTCATTTTTTAACCCTTTTAAAAAGTCTTCTCTGGCATTCTTCCGTGCTCTAACATCTGACATCTCTTGAGATTGAGGAGTTGGAACACCGGGTTGTGTGAAACCTCTCCAGCCATCTCAGTGTTTCAGTTTTCCAGTGAGAACCCATCGCATCTTGTTTTCCAAAGCTGGTCTGAGAGAGTCTGCGCGAGCCTGGCCCTTCGAATCCACCAAAGAAAGCTCTGAGAAACAAGTGGTGAAGAGCAGGTGCTGTGAAATAAGGGTTCTGCCAAGTTTGGAGAAACAAGATTGCACCAACAGATGTGTGGGGATCGAGGGAAAATGCATCCACAGGATGAACACGAGGACAGGCACTGGCAGTGCCTCCAGCAGCTCAGTTTGCAGCTGATCCTTCCCAGCCCCTTGGTACGGTCTGTAAAGGCAGCGTGGCATCTAGGAGGACTGAAATGCTGCAGCTCTTTGCACAGATGACAGAAATCAGAGGAAGGGTTGGGGACCAAGCACCCATCTTGTGAGATCAGCACCTGACTGGAGCTGAGTGAGTTCAGCCCACAGGTGAGGCTGCCAAGTCCACACGGACCCAATGATCCCTGTGGGTCCTTTATTTCATTCTGTTCTGTGATTCTGCTTTTTGCACAGCAGAACTTTGAAACATGAAGCTTTTCATCCTCGAATCTGAATAGATGGGCCTGAAGGGCACTCTGTATTTCCTGCGAAATTCTAGATAAGATCTTCCTCTGCTAGAACTTGCAAAGCAGTTGAGGTGTGTGCTTCCTTGCTTGCAGGGCTCCTGCAAAGGGTTTGATCCACCCCTCCATTTTGTTGGGTCTGTTAGGAATTAAAGTGATGTTTTTGAAGCCGTGAGCACAATAGTTGAGCTTGAAAAAAGAAATCCCCTGCAAAGAGATGATGTAATGCCCTGTGTTTAAACAGTAGCTAATTTGCCACGGGATAAACCGGGTTAAATCTGTCAGGCTTTCTAATTCCCACATTCAGCAGAGCTTTGTTCTTTGTGCTTTCAAATGCATGGTACGTATGTGAGTGTCCACTGCTGTCAGGGTGATTTCCTTCAGCTTCTACAGAGTCTGCCCAGAGGTGCAAGGAGAGTTCTGCTAATTGGTTGCTATAAACCTTTTATATCTTTTTAAGTTTCACACAATGACAGGATTAAAACCACAAATCCACCTGGACTGCAGCGCGACGAAAAGGGTTTTCTTCTGATTCTGAATCTGATTCTGAATCTTTGTGGGCACCTTTCTTTGCCAAGCAGGGTGAGTTCCCCGCAGCACTGCTGGGAAGGAGGCTGCCCACGGAGTGACAGACCAGCAGGACAGATGTTCACCTCCATGGCTGTTTAGAAGAGCATTAATTAAGGGCTCTGCCTGGCTATGGTGTGAGCAGGGTGGTGTTTTTATTTGTGCAAAAGATACAGGAAACTGCAACCTCCTCTGCCTATGGAATTCCAGTGAAACAGCCACTGACTTCCTGAGTTGAGAGCAATGGAGACAGTTGGAGAGAGGCTGCAAGCACATGGGCTGTTTCCCAAACGAAGCTGTTAACAAACAGCACAGAAAATCAAACCTGCTCCAGTTAACTCTTGCTCAGCTTTGCTTTCCTCCAGCATCTGCCCTTCTCCCTGCTGTTTTTCTGTCTCCTTTCCCTGCTTTGCCAAGGCCTTGGCTTTGTTTCCTCTTTATTTACTTGGGCTTTGGACTCTCCTCTCCCAGACTGTTAAGTGTGAAACAAGGAACATTCAGTTCACACACATGTAGCTTTGTTTTCAGCCTGCAGCCTTCTCTGCTGGTGGCAGCTCTGGCTTGGTAGCATCGAGAGGGAAGTTTGATCAAAACATCTCCTTTATTTTTCATTCCTGTCTCCCTGTGATGCTCTGTTTGTTGGCATTTCTAACTGACCTGTTCATTTGGCTGTTCACTTGCCCAGGGTTTGTGTAAGCGAAGAACTTTGCCAGCCAGCAGGAAGAACTAGCACATGCAGCAGGATTGGAGAGATCCAGCAGCTTTCATCTTGCCCTTTGACCCCAGAGGAGGGGGAGAAGATGCTCTTGCTTCTATTTTATCTACCTTTTTATACTGAAAAGGAGAGAACATCCATCTTATTCACTGACACAATTGGGGTAAACCTATTTCTTTGCTATGTCATTAAACCAAGTTGGCATGTTGGGTTCTTTCAGCAGTTTTCCTTCTGGCCTGTGCTGGCACAGAGCTCAGAGTTGCGCTGACGCTGCGCTGGGTCTGGAGCTGCTGCTCTGGAAGAAAATCACTGGGGAGCATTCACATCTGTGGAGGGATGCTGCTGACTCACAGCATCGCTGTCTGCTGGGCTGTGCTTGTGTTAAACAACTGGAGTTTGGAAACTTCTGAAAACTGCAGGAGGGGATATGAAGAGGACCATCTTGCACTTTGGTTTCTTATTGTTTCCATGGTTTCTGTTGAAAACTAAGAGTAGTAGGACTGATGCAGTTCATGGTGAAGTTGTGCTCGATCTGTTTTTAATTTATTATCTTTGTCACACTCTGCTTGCTGACTTCCCTTCCTCCTCTTTCTATCACCTTCCCCCTCTTTGGCTTTCTTCTCACATAACTCGTTTTTCTCAGAATTTCCCCCTTCTCTGCCAGCTGTGGAGCAACTCCGAAGATACCAGCACACATTCACTGCTCTTAAGGACCCCTCCGAGCTGCGTGGTTTTTTGACAGCCCCAGCCTTCAGCTCCTGGTATGGGCTGAGCTGCCCTGCAGCTGACAGTGATGGGGATGTGCTGGGAAGCTGTGGACTGGTGCAGACAACGGACCCTTTGTGTGATTACCTTAGCAACCCCACTTCTCTGAAAGATGAGATGTCCTCGCTCACACGGCATCGTTCCCAGGAAAGCTGCTTGTTCCTTGCAGGGTTTGGAGGACTGAGCTCAGGTCCTGCTTCTCCCTCACCCCCTTTTTGTGACAGCAGCAGATACCCAGGCGAAGGAATTCTTCCGTTACCTAGTGACAAGTATTTGTCCCCCAGATCCCAAGCAGCGTGTCCTGCTGTCTGTCATCCTCTGCTAAATCCCCTCTCATGGGCACGACGTGCTGAATTTGAATAAATTCTAGTCCTTGCTAAATATCCATCAAATATTGACTTAGTCTGTGGCGTGAGCTGACTAAGCTGAAATTAATGGCATCATCCTAGCTTATTTTGCTTGTATCTACAGGCAGTTTCATTGTGGATGAGCGGTAGAGAAAATGAAGACGTTGCCTTGAATCCATTTCAAGGGGAAGAAAGAGGAGCCTGAGGCTTGCAGTGGCAGTAAGGGAAGTAGGGGGGTCGCTTGGAAAGGTGGAACGTGGGGGTGATAAGAAATCTTCCTAATGAATGAGGTCATGAGACAAAATTGGGGAGAAACCGTTAATTGTGTGCTATTACAGATGTCTTGAGATGATCTCCTGCACTCTGGTCCGTTGCCATACCCCTGGGATAATCTTCCTTAATCTGTTGAAAATGAGATCAAAAAAAAAAAAAGGCGACTGGCTGAGGTTTCTGCGTAGATCAGCAGACACGGTGCAGGTATCTGCTGGCTCCTTCTGTGGAAGCTTTGCCTTCTGTGGAGGTAAGGGAACCCAGAAAGGCACCGAGGCCTCTCCTGTCCTTGGGCTGAGGTTGCAGGGACAGCTCCACGTGTGTGAGATGCTGCAGCAACGTGACAAAGTGCCAGTGCATCCAAGCAGCCAAAGAAGTGGAGATGCAGAGAGGTGTCAAGTGATACAGGCCCCCACAATGAGCTGCTGGCAGGGCTGGGCCCAAAATGTGCAGCTTCCCTCGTGCTGCAGAGCTGCCCTGCAGCCTGGCCTTCAGCCTCTTGCTGGGTTTGTCCCTTTGGGAGCCCTCTCCAACGGGTCTGTTGGTGGCATAAATGAGCCTTGGGGCTCAAAAGCAGTCAAGATGCAGCTCTGGGACTCTGAATCTGGTAGGAGCTCGTGTAAATCGTAGAATCACAGAATCATTAAGGTTGGAAAAGACCTCTAAGGTCACCAAGTCCAACCCCAACCCATCCCCACCATGCCCACTGAACCATGTCCCCAAGTGCCCCATCTCCACGGTTCTTTCATCTTCCAATCCATTGCTGCTTCTGATCTATCCCACACTGTCAACCTTTACTCCTCCTTGGTCCCATCCAACCATATGTTGCCCTAAAGCTCTCAGTACTTCAGGGATGGCTGCAGAGCCTTGCTCCTTGCTCGAGCTGTTTGGATGGCTGGGGCTGCTGCCTGACATCACGCTTTCTGCCACTGAGGACAAACTCCCATTTTGTTTTGGACCATCTCTACTTTTTCTTTGACACCTGCATCGTGCTCACAACATTTCCATCTTATTTTGACTTTCTTCTTAATTCATACGGTTACAAACTGCATTCAGTTTCTCTTACAAAATCCTCTGCGAGAGATGAACCAGCTTTACTTTGGGAAATTCTCATGCTCCCACTCCTGCATCATTCCCAAGCAGATGTCATTCGTTTGAGCAGTCAGGCATGAAGTCACCCTATTTCTCCCCCGAGCTGCTGCACGTATTTTGTTGTTTTTCCTCCTTCTTTCTGAACCTCCCCATCATTTCAGTGCAGTTCTGCTGCAGGTGATAAGATCTCCATTGGGGCTTTCAGTATTAGGGATGCTTTCTGCCTGCAGCTGATCGGTTCTTCGCTGATCTTCAGTAGCCCAGAGAGCAAATGCAATGCAGCAAATGCATTCTATGCTGGAATAGTTATCAAATTACTGTAAAGCTCATCGATGGCTCAGTACAATACAATCCTGAGTCTTTCCAAGGATGGTCTGTCACCACTCTTCTGAGAGCTGTGCCTTTTTAAAGGACCTGGGATAACTTCTTGGCACGTGCTCTTTGAGATATGGGCTTGGATCCTCTGTAGGCCACTGTGTAGCTGTTACATTGCATCCAGAAGTTCACAGCTGCTTTTAATTTTCCTGTGGGTGCTCTTGAGGCAGGCACGAAGCACAGAGCAGGAAAGAAGTCTTCATTTAACCTTAATATATATATTTTTGCTTGATTTAAGTAATTTGCAGAGTCCTATAACAAAATCTCTGTGATCTTATTTCTATTAAGATTATAGTGATCTGGACTTGTTAGTGCTGAGGGCTTTTTTGCTTAGATGTGTGGGAGCCTTGCTCTCTGTCCTCCCAATATTGAAGTCTCTTTGGCGTCTCGTGGCTCGTGATGAAATGCTGGCTGCAGTCTGCCCCGATCCTCACTTTGGTAAGATGGGGACTGGTTCATCTGCCAGGCAGTGGCTGCTGGCATCAATGTTTGTCACCGGTGGCACTCCTCTGGCTGTGATGAGCTCTTTCCTCGTTACACCCACGGTTTTGCTAATTGGAAACGAGCACCGGAGGGGCTGCGTTCATTGTTGGGCGTCACGAGTGAGCTCTCAGCCTGAGTGCGCGTTGCAGGCAGCTGCAGGAGGTTCAACAGCTTTGTCACCATCAGACAGATCTCTAGATAATCGAGCAAATCTCTTGATTATGAGGGTGAGGAATAATACGCTTTGATTTACAGATGTTGCCGCACACAAAGTGCTTCTGTGGAGTCTCCAAATGGCAGGAGCTGGGTGTGTTTGGCATCCTTAATTTGAGTCCGTCCATTTTCTGAGCACATCCTGAATTGCTGCGTGCTCTTCTGGACAGAGTGCTCCGTTCTGTGCATGCACAACATGGACAGCCATTTCACAGGCAAGCAGATGATTACTAATTTTTCAGCAGTGTTTCAGGCCAACGTGAGGGATTTCACTAGATCAAGTCCATGAAGTTAGTGGTAAGAAAGAGAAAGGATGAGAGAGGCCGTTACTGTGTGTCTTAATTGTACAGACAGGGTTTAACAGGGAGGGGATGAAGTCCTTGTTTTGTATTTGCTTTTTGATTAACTCCTGTAAACACCTTTCCTTTCTCTCCCTTACAAAGTTACAGATGAATTTGAAACCACTTTGCAATGTCTGTGTATGTAAGCAGGGTGTTCTTGGCACTGTCCAACCTGTCCTGGCTTCCTGGCTGCTGGAGGCAACCTGTGGGACTGACTGCGCCCAGCGCGATGCTGTCGAGGAAGGGCTCTGAGAAATGGCTCCAGCTTCTGCTGGGCTGCAGTAGAGAGGTAAAACACCAGCTATGCCCCAGAACAAGAGGCTCTTGGGGGAAATATTACGAGAGTAACTGTCCTCTGCATGCAGAGGATGTTGCTGCTCCAAGGCCATGTGTAGGAGGATACAGACTGAGCAGTCGAGGGGTAAAGGGATGCAACACGCACACGTTCCTTGTGTCTGCACCTTGTGGTCACTGTTCTGATGAGGTTGCAGAGGTTTGTGCAGGGTGTTGAAGCATTTATTTTCTCTTGTTGACCACCTCTGGTTGTAACCAACCTCTCTTGGTTACAGAAGATATGCAGGAGGTTAGGAAATGTTTTCAGAATCCCTTGAAGATGGCATAAACTGGAGAAAAGAGCTGCTGTGAGCTCTCTGTCCTGACTGTGTGGTAGGCCAGGTTGGGAAGTGATTGCATTGAAACCAACCTGGCAAACAAACAAACAAAAAAGCTTCTCTGTGCAGGTACACCAGGCTTTTACTGGGACAAGGGAAACAAGGGAGAGAAATGGTAGTGGAACAGAAATATTCCTACAGGGTCATCTTGGTTTGAAGAGCTGATGAACTTAGGGTGTTCGTTTCTGTACTATTTAAGATGAAGACAGCATTTGAGTGGGAGGCATTTAGGTTGGGCTTCTTTTGTACAGATGTAGCTGAGCTGTTTTTCTTTTCTTCCCCCAAGGTCTGCTTTATAGTCAGTGGAGAAAAGCAGCTGTTTGCACGGCACGGTTCATCTTGTCCTAAGTAGACATCTTGAACCAATCAAGTTTTATTTGCCCTAGAAGTGCCTGCTGCTTTTGCCAGCTGCAGAGAGCCAGAGCAGCTCGTTGGGCTGCGGTGGTAATTGTTCATGGCCAACCACATCCCACTGAATGAGAAGTGACACGCACAGGGCCAGCCTGGGTAACTCTGGGAGGCTGTGTGAGCTCCTCTGAGTTGCAGCTTCCTCCTTTTCAGAAGAAGAAGAAAGAGGGGATGTGATTCTTGGATCCAGTTCCACTGGGTGGTAGCAGGTTTGTAGCATGTTTCTCCCCATTTCAGGCAGAGCTGCGAAGGAAATCAAAGGGCTTTTTCCACTCTCCTGGTCCTGGAAAGATTGACCAGTTTGCCCAGACAGCAAAGATCCAACTGGGTGGGGAAATGTCCTCGTTGCAAGCTTGGAAAGGGACTTGCTGCACCATCACAAGGAGGAACGGGACAGCATAAAGGACTTTTCCCAGAGGTTTTTGTGTCTCTGGTCAGATGTGCGTCGCTGGAGGAAATCCCGCTGCAAACAGCCGCTGAGCTTTGTGTTTTAACTCTCCAACGTGAGCTGAGACCCTACAAAGCAAACCCTCCAAGCCCGTGAAGGGGGTTTTGTGGAGGAAGAAAGCTTCTTGTCAGCTGCGGTGTTCAGACCCTTGGGAAATCGTGACCATTGTCTGGGCTATTATTGCTTAATAAAAGCTTTGCATTTCCTCATTCAGCGTCTTGAAAATCTGGTTCTCCGCTTTCAAAAATAACTCAGCGTGAACCGCAGTTGGGAACATTCAGAGGAAATTCTACAGCTATTTAAAACGAAGTGAAGGAGGGGAAGAAAAGCCCTCCTTGAAGTGCTTTTACTTGTCAGTGAAGAGTGATCGTGGCCGAGCCGTGCTTCCGCTCTCTGGAGGAAGCGCGGTGGGATGAGAGCTTGCTTCTGCTCCTGCTGAAGGTTTGTTATCCTGCAGCCTTGGAGGATTTGGGGGATTTGCTGCAGAGCCCTGGTGCTGGGATTGATGCAATGGAAAACCTCTTCTTGGCATACCTCTTGTGGGTGGGGGCCTCCAGGCAGGTGGGGGGGAACAGCTTTTGCTGCTGGGACTGAGACATTTGGCTTTGAGGCCACTCCAGGAGGGGAAATCTGTGCCGAGTGTGCCCCAAAGGGTGTGCAAAGGACAGAACACAGAGCCAGCACGTCTCCCAGCTGCCCTCACCAGTGGATGCTGGGCAGAGAGCGATGCTGTGTGCAGGGAAGGGTGTGCTGGGGGCTCTGCAGGGTGCAGCAGCCCTGGAGTTGCCTTGGCTGTTTCTGCTCTTCCTGCCTCCTGCCGTGAGGGCTGCGGCCCCGCGCAGAAGCCCTTGAACTATTTAAAAAATGCACTTTTTGAGGCTTGTTTCTTTGCTCATGTGTGTTCTTTCGGTTTATTTTCCTTCTCCCTGTGTGGGAATAATTACACCGCTTGTTTCTTAAGCTCTGGCTTTGACTGGGAGGAAGAACGGATTCAGGTTTGGTTTATTTTTTCCCTTCCACACAGAGTGATGCGGTTTGTGCTGTTAAAACGTTCTGGACAGCAGTTGCTGCCCACGTACAGCACAGAAATGTGTGTTCAGTGGTTACGAGGCATGCTGGCTCCGGGTGTGCTGCCCAGGTTTGTTCAGTGCGAGCATCCACGTACGGGATCAGCCGTCATTTATCATCTCCATTAACCTGGGGAGGTGTCATTTACATTATTAAGCAGCTGTGCTTTGTGCAGGCCAGGGTCTATACCATAGGATTTGAGTTAAACCTTCTCTTGGAGCTGCAGGGTGCTTGCAGGACAGAGGCCACAGCTGCGTGGGATGATGCTGGGCTGCAGCAGTGCAATGGAAGATGGTGATGGAGAGGCTGACAGCGGGGGCATGGGCTCAGGTTTGCAACCCAGACAGCAAATTTTCCACTGGAAAATGCACATACAGCATGGCTTGACTTCTCATCATGCCATACAGCTCACAAACTGTGGGGTGGGGTAAGAAAACAACAAGAGGAGCACTGGAGAAGCTGTGGCCTGTGGCAAGAACAGGCATTGCTGTGTGGGAGCATGGGGAGAGGCACTGCCCTGCAGCAGCTCAGTCCTTCCACCTTCGTGCACATTGACACTGCCTGGAGTGCTCTGGGTCCTCATGTGCACCGGTATCGTTCTCTGCTCGTGTTGGGAGAATTTGCTGTGGTGTAGTTTATATCCCTGTGACTTATCCAGGCTCACATGTTAAGAGTATAAGTGCTCCCTCCTCTTTTTTAATTTATTTTCCTATTTTTTTCCCACTGGCATCTGAATATATCTAATAAAAATGCGGAGCGGGGCTCTTTAATGAGGCGATAAGTCATTCCTGCTCCTTTTCTTCTGAAGACAAAACCACCTCACACACTGCCTCTTCTTTGTGCCGACTTCTGCTTTGCATTTCCAGGCATTCAGCACAGCGTGGAGCCTCTCACAAAAGGCTGCCAGAAAGGGCTCGCCTGCTCCAACCCTTTTGGTGTGCACGAACCTGAACCCTCGCAAAGGGAGAACCCACGGCTTGGCCGGGGGAAGCAGCAAACTGTGTGAGTGCATGGGTTGGGGTGAGATAAAAACAAGCACTGAGTTTACCACGGCCTTGAGTTGTGCAGGGAAGAACATCAGGAAGCAGCGTGGAAGTGGAAATATTCCTGATTTTATTCCTCCCCTCTGCCGGATTGCAAAATCCAAGTGATTTTTGGAAGTTCACGCTAATCAAATGGAAACCTTTCCATTGCTAGCAGCTAACCTTGGCTGAGGCTGTGTGCAGCCATGTGTGCATGGCACTGCTGGCTGGGTTTGCTCTCTGCTTTTGAACTTTCCATGCTGGGAGGAAACGGCTCTCCTCCAGGAGCAGCTCCGCATTTCCAGTGTGTTGCTGCGTGTGCTTCTGCAGCAAGCGGACCACGGTTGTGGTTTGACGGCTGCAGTCAGGCTCCTCCTGTGAAATCAGATTTTGGTGGTGGCTGAGCATGAAATCCCGGGTGGCTGAGCAGCACCAACACTGTGTTTGTGGAGCAGAGTTCCCTCGGTCGCCGTGCCCCAACGCCTGTTTGCATCGTCGCAGCGCTGCCGCTTTCTCCGGGACGTCTGCTGTGAACTGCAGCACTGAGAGGTCTGAACAGGGGGAGGGGATGTGGTTGGGAAGGGCTTCTTCCTTTCTTCCCAGGTTGGTCTCGGTGTGGTGACAAGCTGAACGCTGGGGCTCCTGTTGCTGGAGCAGAGCCATCACGTAGCTGTGCTGCTTCACCGTTGTTTTGGAGGAAGAGAAGGAAGGAGCCATAGCAACTCCACGCTGCGATCGAAGACTGAAAGCCAACATTTGATTGCTGTGCATAAAACAATGGGTCTGTGAGTAATTGTTTAGGATGTTAAAGCAGCTGTGGAAAAAGAGGAGATGGCTGAGGTTTCAGAAGTGCCAGTCTTTGTGAGAAGCTTCTGGAGGAAGGTAGTCACGCTGTGGTTTGTGATTTCCCACCTCTTTTGATGGGCACTCAAAGCCCAGCAATCAGCTGTAGTAGGCTGAGGGGCTCTGTTTTCAGACTGCTCAGTCACCCATGGACGTTGAGGCTCGAGGATGAATCATTCACTGCAGATACCCAGAGCACTGAGCCGGGCGCCGTGTTCTCTGCCTCCCAGCTCTGCGCATCCGCTCGCTGCCTAACTCACAAAATCCAGCTGTTGGCAGAAGTGGTCTCTCGGTTATTCATATTAATTAGCAAGGTTCTGCTCTATGAATATTCCTGTAGTTTGCTTTTCCAAAACAGACAAAGTGCTAAGCTCTTTGCCCGTGTAATGAGCGTGTCTCTAGCCACCCTGCTAATTGGTGCATCCCTCCGAGGACGGGTCCTCCTCTGGGGAATGGCAGCTTTGGTGTTTTGCTGCTGGCAGCTGGAGCCAGTCCCCTCTCACAGACGTGTGCAGTAGTTATGTTGTTAGATTTGTTAGATTGTTTTAATCATTAGTTTCTCTCTGCTTAATAAACAGTGCCATTTCTGCTATTATTTATTTCCAGATCTGCCATTAGTGCCGTGTTGTAATCAGTGCCGACAAAGCGCCTTGTTTGATATATTCTCCAGGTGGGGGGGGGTCAGGATTTAAGTGCTCATCAGAAAAGCTTTTATGCTACAAGAGGTGCTCCTGGTGCTGACAACTGCTCTAAATCTCTGCCTCCAAACACCCATCCTACCACAACACCTCCTTCCTCCTTACACCAAAGCTCTGTGCCAAGGAGAAACTTCGCTGTGAATGCAGAAGGGCTGTTCTGCAAATCCAACAGTGGCTTTGCTGGTGCTCTGGTTTGATATCCTCGATGGGATGTTCCAGTTGTGGGTGAAACATCCCTGTTATCGTCTCTCTACAGCTTGGTAGAACTCCTCCACTTTGTTTTAGCACCAAACAGAAGAGGGAAATGCTCTTTGCTGTGTAAATAATAGGGCTGCGAGGGAGAACTGAGTTATGCTTGACTTTTTATCTATGTTCAGGATGAAAAAGCAGTGTGAGACCAGCAGGTGCTCTCTATTAGGAGGGATGTTCTCTCCAGTAAGTACACCTTGTCCTTAGTTGTAAATTTTTGGTATCATCCAGAAAACTCTTGGTTTTGCCATTTGATTATAATTTGCATTTAGATTGGCTGCCTGAAGGGGAGTCGCTGGCGAGGGGAGATGGGGCTGTAGGGCTCGAGTCTTCTGCAGATCTGCCTGAGAGTGATGGCATTTACATAAAAACCATTAGCTCTGTTATTGATAAACATGAAAAGCATCCATTTCATTTAATTTTCTGATGAGGACTCTTTAATAGAAGCATACAGTCATGCTGCGGTAGTAACATCCGTGCCCCCCATCCCTCCCTGCTGACCCCTCGTTGTTTTAAGGGCAAGTTTTGATGGGGATTTTGTTGGCAGGGAGGTGTGGAGGTTTCTGTTCCAATTTTGTGAAGCGGCCAGTTGTCTCGCTACGTGGTAGGGAATTATTTAATGCCCATTTTAAGAGGTGTCTGTATTAACTGAATGTGGATTTAATGCGTCCCTGAAGCATAATTAATCTGTGCGTGGTGTATATTAACACGTATGTCTAGTGATGGGTTTTTCCTTTCTTTGCATCATAACACCATTCCATGGATAATCTTTTGCTTAATCCAGATGGTTTTAAGCAGAAGTGAAACAGCACTGAGGGGATCCAGTTTGTTGAAGCAACAAATCTATTAAAGGAACTTCCTTGGTGCACACCATATCACAGCCCAGCTGATCTTTCCAGACTGTGCCTTGAAAAAGTAATAACTGATTTTTGTAGCTGTTGGTGCCACTCCCTTGTATAAAAATCTTTACACTTAGGTTGGAGCAGGTTGGACCTTCTGGAGAGCCCCTGGAGGCAACCAGTGCCATTGCTCTGAGCTTTACCACTGTGCTCAGTTCCTGACCTTGGTGTTATGGAGGGTCTGGTTGGCTTTCCTCAGCTGGCCTGCATCTTGGGTTTGCCACTTAGTCTGTACTTACAGCTTTTTTTTTTCCCTTTCTGATACGATCCAGATGAATGAGTGGAGAGTTGGGTCCAGAAGAGAGACAGCCTCTGGTTGGTCACCTTTTCCAGTGAGTACCCTTCCATCTCATCCTTGAGATTTTTTGTAGTGCCTGATGCTGGCTTAAAATCAGCTTTGCTGAGGGGGAGCATTAACTGCAAACAGGGACAACAGTGCCCTAGAAATACCAGCTCCTTTGGCTTAACTCCTGTTCTGGGAGAAGTGGAAGTTGATGGCTTCAGCTCCTTTTATCCCAAGTGGAAAATTGTGCCTACACCTCACTTCCAGGCACGTGCACATCTCAGCAGAGCAAAGAACTGATGCAGTTCTGCCTTGTACCTGCTTGAGGCTGTGGGAAATCTATGCTGAGGGCGTTGCCACATGATTTAGCAATGTGTCATGTGTGGTTTCCTGTGCTGCAGAGCAGAGGGGGCCCACCTGCTTCACCTGCTCTGTTCCAGCCCTGCTGGAGGTGTTGACCTCAGCGAGGAGGGAGGATGAGGAACTTGCTGTGGCAAATGCAGGGGTTACTCTTTGAGACATGCTGTGAAATCAGTGAAATGAGGCTTGGCTTGGCTTGTGGCATGGAAAGGGTGTGAAGAAAGGACTGGAAAGCATTACCTAGTATGTGGCAAGGATGGCTTTTTTTTTTTTTCCTGAAAATGAAGGGGAAAATTCCTATTTCATGGGGATTTTTTGCACATTAAAATATCTTGCATGCACACTAATGGGCTGTAATAATGAGCCTATGCTTTACGAGGTGTCTACAAATATTGTAAACTTGCTGCTGTGAGGGACTTTAGCTAATGAGTTCCTGGCTAATTGGAACGTGTTGCATAGCCAGGCTGAAATGGTTAACCACCTCCTGTAGGTGTCTGCAAGCTGGGAGGACGCTCTGCTTTGGGATGTGAAATGCAGAGACACAGCAGGTGAGTGTGGGAGCTGCACTGATGGAGACCACTGCACAATTAGGTTCATTGTAACAACCCTAGCAGGCAGCTCCCCTAAGGATAACATGGGATGATGAATTTTCACAAAAGACAAGGACAAATCATGGGCTTGGAAACAGGAATGTGTTAGCAGGTTGGTTTTGAAGTGTCCTGGGAGCAGGGCAGACAGTTCTTGTGCTTCTCTGCAAGAAGGGGAAAAAGAGACTTACTTATTTGTGGCTTCTTAACTTCTTACCTCTGGCCAGTATCGTGTGACATGCATGATGTCCTTGTTTCAGATGTTCTCCTCCTACTTACTGCAGTGTTAATTTAGCTTGTTATGGATTCAGGATAATTCTTTCTACCTTACTTTTGTCATGTGCCAAACACAGTGGGGACTCCCCTCTCAGCTGGGCCAGTGGCTGCTGTGACAAACGCCGTGAGCAATGCTAAAACTGAACGCAGCAGAGAGGTCATGTGAAGAACAAATGATGCGGCTATTGAGCAGAGGTGCCGTGGTCTTAATCGACAGGTTTAATCCCAGTGTGTGTTTAGAGTCAGATCTGCTGACTTCAGTAGCTAAAATCAGTCAATACCATCGAATTCTCTTTTTCTTTGCATACCTTAAGTAGAACAGTGTAAATTGTAGGCTGACAGCTGTGCAATCTGCAGAAGGCCACAGGGCTGTGCAGGCTTCCCTGAGGGCATAATTTGGCACTCATTTCAGCTGGAGTCGTGTGTAGTGGGCTCAGCATTGACCTTCAGAACCAGATACGCTTTTGTGGGCCTGAAGGCTGGAAGAACAGAAGTAGGAGACAAGGATCTGAGGCTTAGAGTCCCTTTGTAGAGCAGAAGATTGTGATTAAAGCAAGAAGTCTGCATATCTGAATGTAGGTCAGTGGGAGATGGCAGAGGGATGGGACAGAGGAGATGCTAGAAGCAAGGTCTGTCTGTGATTGCAGTAGGTAAGGATGGGAATATAAACTGTTTCAAGGGAGTCCTGAACAAGTCATTATTATACAAGACTGTGCACTAAGTATCTCAATAACTGGACTGGGGGTGGAATATTAGGAAGCTTTTCTTCAAGCATCACCTGAAGCTTCCTGCCTTGGCAGCAAAGCTCAGTGCTGGGGGGGTCAGTAGCTCAGGGCCCTCTCTGTACAGAGGTGCATCACCTGCATGACAGTGAAGGTAAGCCTGATGCTCCCTGTGCAAGCCCCGGGCTTACCTGTGGGTGTTCTTCTGCTGTCTGCTCACAGCTGCAGTTAAGAAGGCAAAGTTTTGGTATTGCGAGGAGGATTGCTGCTGCCTGTGCCTGTAGTCCTCCTCAGGAGCACGGGGCAGTGGCTCAGACACATTTCTGCTTTGTGCAGATCTTCCCAGAAGATGCCATAGACTTCTGCCTGCTTTGTTAAAAACTCAGAGCACAGCAAAGAAGCAGCTGAGCTGTGGGAGGCCAGAGGTCTGCCTGCTCTAGCAGTGGCTGGTGGAAATGGCCTGTTTCTCCCCCTGATTTATTTAGCTGCTGTTTGAACCCATGTGAGCTTTTGACCTCTGTCCTGCTGCAGGCCATTGCAACAATTAATTACAACTTTGTGTGATCAACCACCTCCTGTTGGTAACTGAACCTGCTGCCAACTAGTTTAAGGTAAGAAACTCCTACCTAGGGAATTGTTGTTGGCATGTTTGCCTGTTCCATGCTGTTCTGAGTTCTGTAGGTCTGTGTCATGTCCCATGCCAGAGGGACACACTAAAAGATCCAAATTCTCATCCACACTAAAAGATCCAAAACTGATTCAGCTGCCCCCATTACAGATGGGGTTCTGTGGCTTTGACCATCTTCACTGCTCTTCTGCCCTCTCCCCTTCTGATAAGCACTTCTCATCCTGGTGCACATCTGGGTTTTCCCCTCTTGACTGTTCGTGAAGCCCTTCTTGTTAGAGGCTTGAAAGAACCATTTGGGTTTGAGGTTTTTGTTTCGATGAGCTGTGTTTATCACCCTGGAAAAAAAGCCAGGAATTCTGTGTGCTCCACATAATAATAAGCCATAGATTTTTTTTTTTTTCTAAAAAGCAGAAGTTTGTGTCTAATCTAAAGACTCTATCAGAAAAGCTATGAATAAACCTGATGCATTCCAGTGCCCTGAGTCACTAGGACAATATAGTATTTAACAAAGAGTCCTGGCAGACATTGTGTGGCTTTGTGCTAAAGCTGTCAGCCAGGATATGAGATGTATCTTTGTATCCTGCAGCAGTTTCAGGAAACTAAATGGCTGTTAGTGTGCACTGCATCTTCTAAATGGGGATGTAAAGTGCTTCAGGTAATAAAGCTTCCCCCTCCCCTCTACTGGTTAAGAGGGGAAATGATATCCAAAGAGAGAATAGTTCTTATTTGGATAAACATAAAACTGTGTCATCAAACTGATTCTGCAAGGGAAGGGCACATGCCCCCCTGTCCCCTGGGCTCTGCGTGAGTGCTGTTTATTTTATTCATGCTGTAGCTTCCAAAAAGTGGAACTGAAATAGAGCACACTTACAATTGCAACGCTGCAGTCACAGCTCTGCAGTGCTGCTCTGCAGATGGCCATGCCTGGGGCTGAGCCAGCTCTGTGGTTTGGAGGATCAGCCCTGATTCACGTCCGTGGCCCTGGTGCTGCCCCAAGGTGAATCACAGCTCCCATGAGTGTGATCAAATCCTGCCCTCTGGTCAGTCTGAGAAACTCGGTCCTTGGGTCAGCTAGGGAACACTTGGGTGTTTTTCTGCCTCAGCACTGAGTCAGAACTCGGTGGCCTACCCAGAGCAGTGTTTCCCTGCATTAGGACTGGTGTTCAACCTCATCTGTGCTCTGCTGGTGGCTTTTCTCCTGTTCAGGGCAGCCATAGGAATCGGCTGCCCCTTGTTTCAAGGGCTTTGCACCCACAGTGATCACCATTAGGGCACAGTGACCGTTCCTGCTGTACCAGCACCATGCCCAAGCCCTGCAGCTGGAGGAGTGCCAGTAATTCTGCACCAATCCATGGTACCACAGCACTGCAGCTTGGACCAGAATCCCAGAGGTGCGTGCAGACCAAATCCTCGTAGCGGTTTTCTCCTGAAGAAGCCATCGTGGCTGCGTGTGAGCAACGTGCAGTCATCTCATGGCACGGATCTGTCCAGACCCTGATGATAGCACACAGCTCCCTAAAGCCTCACCTGCCAGCACTTCTCATTCTGGACACACTGAGCTGCTTCATGCAATCACACAGTCCTCAATCCAAGCAGTGGAGTCCCCTGTGCATGTGCATGGCACAAGGAGCAGGAGGGATGCATGCAGAAGCCATGGGCTGATCAGGACTTTGCCATTACCCAGCGCATCCTCAGACTCTTGGCCTGAGATTTTTCATCACTTCCTTGCCCTCTTCTTATATATAATGTATATATATGATTCTTCTTCTTTTTACATGTGCTTATCTGAAGTTGCACGCAGCTAGCTTACCAGCCCACAGGCAGCCTACAGTAACAACTTCAGCTATAGTTTAGTAAGATTCTAAATGGAGAGTAATTTTTAATATAGTCAGGATCAGAGCAGCCAAATTGGCTGTTTCCCTTGTAGGTTTCAATGTTATTTTTGGCCAGACAGTCCTTCTAGGGTGTAAATGTGCCAGACATCACTCTAAAAGAGGGATCAGCTCTTCCTGGACAGCACTGGAACACTCTGTTTATTTTTGCTCTTCTCGTACACTGAATAATATGACCAGCATGGAAAAAAGGCTTATAAAATGCTGAGTTATGTGTTGGACTTCTGCTCTGCCCAGGTTTCCACCTCGTGGTGGAGAGACTGCGTATAGGGGGAGCCTCGTGTGTTTGCTTGGAGCAAGGGAAGGTTTGGAGCCCTTGCTGGGATCCCTGCGGTGACGCAGAACGCTTTATGCTCTGAATGGGGAGCTCCTAGAAGCCAACTTGCACCATCACCCAAGGGCTTTTTCATTTAATGCAGCCATTGAGCTTTGGGCTTGAGGCTGTGTGGGACAATGCTGTCATGGTGGAGCGGTAACAGGCTGCCTTTGTGCCTGGCTTACAAAGCTGGCTGTATGTGCTGAAGTGCTCCCGCGTGCTAAGCCTGTAATGTCAGTCCCTGTTCTGTTCTCCTCCCTTCCCCTCCAGGAATTGGTTCGTACTTAGGTAGAATAAGTCACTGTTTGTGCATTTATTTCTTTTCTGCCTGCAGTTCTTGTTGAATCCCATGGGGAGTTAGAGGAAGAGAGCTCAAGTGAGGCTAAAGTCATCGTGTTGTATGCAGATCTGTGATTCTCCATCCTTCTCATCCTCTTGGTGTTAGCTTTTTGGTTTTTCAGAATTAAATCACAAAGCTGAGCTATCCCCTCTTGTTGGGCTGGGGCTCCAGTTCCTTGCCGCTCTTCTCCAGGCTCATTCCTGAGCTGCTCCTGGGATGATGTCTGAGCAGGTTCCCCAGCCGTGTTTTTCACGCTGTCTCTGCCACCTGCACAAGCGCTAGAGCAGTTTCTTCCTGCTCCTCTGTCTCGTGCCTGCATCCCAAAAGGGGGGGAAAGATAACAGCAGCTGATCAGAAGCTGTGTCCCCCAGAGGCCAGCCAGCAGCCACACTTCTCCTGGAGAAGAAGAGCTGGAGTGAGTGAGGATGGATAACCGTGGGGTTACACAAGGCCTTCCCTGCAAACTGAAGGATGCCTTGGCTCTAACTTGCATCCTGACCAGGTAACTAAGTCCAAAATAGCCCCAGATTTGCCAGAAGGATGCTGCATGTGGGTAATAGATCTGGATCTGCTTGAAAGCTGGATGGGGGCCAAGGAGCTGAGCCCACAGTGATCCCTCCTTGTAGTCAGATGGTTGCTTTGCTTTGCTCTGTTTTCGTCCATCGAGCACCCCAGGTACTGTAGCAGTGCTGTGCAGCACTTGGGCTTCCCTCAGTGCCTCCTGAGTGCAATATTGCTCATTTACCCACAACTGGGTTGAGGGAGCCTCTTCTTATAGAAGTAATTCACGTGTATCTGGACCTTGGCACCTAGGACTAGAGTGGTGTTGCAGCCTGTTAACAAAAATACGCGAAGTTACAAAGCCTGAGAACAGGTTAGAGCTTGCTTGCAACAGGAAAATGCTCCAGTGATTATTTACTATAAAAAAGTTATTTCCAAGTGGTTAAAAAAGTGTTAAAGGGACTCTCCAGGAGGCTTGCATCACTATAGTAACGACTGGGAAGCAGGGAACAAGGGAAGTAATGTTTGCCTGTAGCACTAATTTGCTTCTGTGAGTAAAATCTATAGACAGCTGGAGGTAAACACTTTGTAGGTAGGCTCAGACCTGATAAAAGATTGAGTGGTGAAATTTCACTTTGGATAAAAGTACATCATCTCACGCTGTCAGCTGGAGCCCTTTCCACGCTGCAGGTTTGCAGGGAAGTTTGGAGAAGGGCCCCTGGGAACGATTGTGGGAAGCACAAGTGGGATCCTCCTCGCTTCTGCGTGAGCAGGGACGATGCCAGTGCAGCGTGATCACAGAAGGCCGCGACACGAAAAGGATTTACTTTGTGGAATTGTTCTGTCATTACTCAGCGGGATAATTGACTTCTGATTAGGAAGAAAATAAAGCTGAACGGGTGTGTTTGAGGTTATAAAGTCCTCTCCAAAAGGCTGAGCTCTTACTTGCACAGCGATGGCTCCGACGAGAGCAGGATGCTCGCGCCTCCATTATGGCGGCATTGATGTAACAGCTGTTGTTGTTTAACCAACTTGTTTCTCCCTCCTTCACGCTCCTTCCTCCTCCTCCTGTTGCAAATCAAAGGAAGAACAGTGGGAATCAATGTCGTTATCCTCCAAAAATAGTGACAAGGTTCTTAAATTTTTCACGGCTGGAAATGGTTTTGTCGTGTGCTTCCTGTGCTCGGAGGGACTCGGATGCGCTGCTGGCGGGGCGTTCAGCTGCTGATGGCTGGAGAACACTTTATTTCTTACAGACCCTTCTGTTACCACCTCTGAAGTGGCACAGGAGCTAAAAGCAAGCCAAGACCGACCTGCTGCTGCCTGCAGGCAGTTCAGGTGTGGAGGTGGTGGGCATCTCACCGTGGAGATGATGCTTAAAATTTTAGAAGAGGAAATCTTGGTCCAGAAAGGTGAGTGGGGGCTTTGGCTTATCTTGCTGTGAAAATCACTGGGCTGAAGTTTCATTCCTGCTTCTATGAGCAGGCTTCAGCCTGAACCTCTTTTAGACTGTGCTGCAGGACGAGTTATGTGGAAACTTGAATCTTTGATCATCATCACTGAAGAGTCAGATTGGAGTCACAGAATCGTTGGAGTTGGAAGGGACCCTTAAGGGTCATCCAGTCCAACTCTGCTGTGGTGAACAGAGACCTACAGCTCGATCAGGGTGCTCAGAGCCTGGTTCAGCCTGAGGTTATGGCCCTGCCTGTTAGTAGATCCACTTCTGAAAGAGGCAAGATGTGGGAGGCTGATCTGGGATGGGTTCAGTGGCACTGCACAGTGCCTCAACCCTCCAAGCAAGCGTCCGGTTGTGACTGCAGCTCTGGAGGATGCAGACCTTACAGGTGGACCTCGGGTCTTACCAGGCAGTCCCTGTGAAAGCACTTTCAGAGCAGAGCTCAAAGCTGAGAGAGGTGGAAGACGAATGCATCGCTGCACTGAGACTGCCCCTGAGGAGAGGAGCTCGCGCGTCCTCCCATTCCCCTCCCACTCCCTGGATGGGGCTGCCTGGATCCTCAGCTTCATCTTGCTGATCCAGCTGCTGTCTTTCCCTGTGGACAGATTTAGTGTCCTTTTAATTCTGCCTAAAGCCCTCTCTGTGAGGCATCACGGAGCTGACGCCTTTGAGGAAGAAAGGAAACCCGCGTTAGGTCTCTGGGGAGCTAATTTATCCCAAAACTCTTGGGTCTGCCAGTCAATGTGTCTTGGTTGCTCTACACTTCTGCCTCCAAGGTGCAGAGTGAGATGGTTTTTGGGTCTGCTGCTGGTCATGGGACTGTGACTGCACTCCTGCATCTTTTGCAGGATGAGATTGGATGGTTTAGTCTTTCTGGTCAAAGTTGGGTTTCGTTATTCTTTCTAGGCAAGATATGGATTCTTTCAACCCTTAACCTTTTGACTGCAGAGCTTTTATTTTTGATTATTAGTTTTATTTTGCAAGTGATGCTAGCAGATTGAGAAGTGTATGGGAACAGAGCAACTTCACCCTTTCCAACCCTGATAGATAGCACTGGTGAATTACTGTCTGAAGTTGGAATTTATTTCAGTATAGTAAGAAAATCTTGCATAGTTGAAGAAGTGTTATAGCTGCATTTTTTTAAGCCATAATTAGGAAAAAAACATGGGATGGAATTTGGCAACTAGCTATTGAACCAGAATATCCAACTACCCGATATAAATATCCAAAATAAAAAGGGTTATGTGTCTGCCTTGAACACAGGGTTCACACGCTCCAGAAACTTCTTAAAATGGAGCAAAGCCTCAATGGGAAAAGCTTTTAAAAGCTCTGTTGGAAATCTCAGAACAACAGGGAGCAGATAGAAATATCAACAGGAGAAAACAACCGTGTCTTCTGCCCACACAGCCCAGAGTTTGTGTCTCCTGGTGTTTCTCTTGGGCAAATGGAGGCCCACAGGTTTGTGGTTGTTTTTTTTTTTCTCCCCATTTTTCCTAATTGTTTTATTCAGAATAAATGTTCCCATTAGACTGTGCCTGTGAAAGGGACTTAGATGCTCTCTGAGATGGGTAATAAGTGAATAGGGCAGGAGCAGCAGCATTTATAACCTGGGAAGTGGCTCTTCAGAGCATTAATGAGCACTGACCCAAGCTCAGGTAAGTCATGTATAGGTTTTACCCCTTTTCTCCTAAACCTGTGATCATTTCCCTCCCTGGGCAACCTGTCCTTCACCACCATTAGCTTTGTCTCAGCTTTTGTCTACGTTCAGGAACGGAACCACTTCAACGACAATTGATGTCTGCTCCTGTGGGGTGGAGAGCTCTGCGGTGATCTAAAAGCATTTCTAGCAGAATGGCTCATCCTTGTGTTGGGAGAGGAATAATGGCTGTGAGATATATGGCTTTATAGTTAGAAAGCTGTCTAAATTTAGAGCTTGTGCATTGTAGCTGAACTGATACAATGTCAAGCTGGTGCTGCAAGGGGAGGTTCAGCTCCCAGCCTTGTGCTCCCACTGATCTTTTTGTGCTGATACGTGCCCGATTCCTTCCAGCTTAACTCCCTGAATCAGCCCACTGAGGATGCAGCCTTGGAAGGAGGAGAGGAGACCTCCTTCCTGCACCAAGAGGCCATTAGATCAGCTGAGCCCCAGTGCAAACCACATCCTAAACGAAGGCTCACGTGTTGGTGTTTGAAAGGTACCTGTGGTTGTTCTGCTTTCTCCCCTGAGAAATCATTGTAAAAGCAGTGCTTTCGTATCATGGATCACTTCTCCTGGAAATAGTCATGTTTGCTTACAGCCACCTTGCTTCAAAAAAAAAAGTGCAGAGGATTGTGGGCACGTTGTTTGTGCAGCATGTGCTCAGTGATGTTTTCTGTGCTAGGGCCAACTTGGAAAAAGAGCAGGGGGAAAAAAAAATGTTTTGCTCTTTCTTGCTGGATGTTGTTGGATACTTAATGGAGCTCATTGGCAGCAGAGCATTCCCTCCCCAGGGATCTTTCCAGAGTCATTGGACTCGGTGAAGGATGGGCTGGGAGAGTCTGCCTGTAAGAAACTGCTGCTTGTCTGAAGTGTGGAACCTTTCCTGGAAGTAGGAGCTGCAAAAGGGGCCCTGCCAGGCACCCCTGGGCAGCTGCAGAGATAACAGAGGACATGGAAGGGCAGGCAGAAAGGTTACTCCCTGTCCATAAATATGTAGTACCACGTAGGGGAAGAAAATGTTGTAACTTGGAGGACGGTGCTCCACCTGCAAAGGGAGGTGGGCAAGAATGTGCTGCTCTTCTGCTCAGCTGGGCTGCCCTTTGGAAAACAGGCATTTCCAAGAAGGATTTCAGTGCAGTTTCCAGGTGTGATTGTGATAATATTTTCGGTGCTGCATTTTGGGGGAGAAACCTTTGCTGAACATAACCTTGGGCAAGGTTAAAAAAAAAAAAAACAAGTGAGATAGGAAACGATAAGGAATTGGCAGTCACGCAACTGTGGATTTGTGTGGGAAGGCCAAAAATATGCTCTGCCTCTTATCATAAAGAATGAAATAACATGGCCTGGCCCCTGGTGGCAGAAAGGCAGGAGGTACCCCCTGCCAGCTCTTGTCCTGAGACTCAGTCCTGGGCTGCATCAAGAGAAGCGTGGCCAGCAGGGCGAGGGAGGTGATTCTGCCCCTCTACTCTGCTCTCGTGAGACCTCACCTGGAGTCTTGTGTCCAGTTCTGGGGCCCCCAACACAAGAAGGATGTGGAGCTGTTGGAGCGGGTCCAGAGGAGGCCACGAGGATGCTCAGAGGGCTGGAGCACCTCCCCTACGAGGACAGGCTGAGAGAGTTAGGACTCTTCAGCCTGGGGAAGAGAAGGCTGCGGGGGGACCTGATAGCAGCCTTCCAGGACCTGAAGGGGCCTACAGGAAAGCTGGGGAGGGGCTTTTTACAAGGATAGATAATGACAGGACAAGGAGTAATGGTTATAAACTGGAAGAGGGTAGATTTAGACTAGATATAAGGAAGAAATTCTTCCCTGTGAGGGTGGTGAGACACTGGAACAGGTTGCCCAGAGAAGTTGTGGATGCCCCCTCCCTGGAAGTCTTCAAGGCCAGGCTGGATGGGGCTTTGGGCAACCTGGTCTAGTGGGAGGTGTCCTTGCCCATGGCAGGGGGGTTGGAACAAGATGATCTCTAAGGTCCCTTCCAACCTGAACCATTCTATGACTCAGCCCGAGTGCAGATGTGCAGTGTTGTAGGGTCCTGAAAGGGCACTGGATGTCCCAGATGAGCCCCAAAGCTGTGAGCATTGTCAGAAGGACCCCAGAACAGCAATCCGGGTCAGTGCAGCTGCATCACGTTGCAGATGTTGAAACAGAGCAGCAGTACTGGTGTGGAATTGCCTTGGTCTGAAGGTGTCATCAAGATGAGGTGTCCTGCAAACAGACCTCTGCAGGAATTGCTCACAGTGCAGTGGACACGTTTAATAACGCTGCACTATCTGCCTGACTGTGTGCAGTCTTAATTTAACTAGAAGCCAAGGGCACAGATGAAATTTCGAGCCAAAAAAAAAACATTGGCTCTGTCACTAAAAGCGAAAAATGGAGTTGAGACACATTAATTTAACCCCTGTGTTACCTCCATCCTGAGTGAGCAGGTTGGAGAAGCAGCTGTGGGCTAGATGGTAGAGGGAAGAACCTGGTGCATGGGAAGAGCCTGGGCTGGGTTTGGTGCATGGGGCTGAGTGCAGCGAGCCCTTGGGAGTCCCCACAAAGGCAGGAGGTCAGAGAAGGGCTGACCAAATGCAGCAGCAAACATCTGCTGGCTCCACCCCAAAACTTTTCTGGTGTCTGCTGGCAGTGCTAGATTGTAACAGCACATGGAAGGCTGGAGTTGCACAGCTGGCTAGCTGCTTGCTTGGCCAAGTTCCAGGTTAGCCTGGGTTTTAGGCATTGCCTCTGCCTTGGATGGGCAGAGGAAAGGTTGCCGCTGCCCCACACACACAGACACTAAGCTGACTTCTCAGGGTATGCTGCAGGATACACAGGGTATAACTAGCATGTGACATTGTGTATCTGAAAGGAAACATTGTCCAGCAACATTTCTAATGGCTGACAGCACATGAATTCAAGTGTCCCCACGCACAGGGAGCTGGGTTTCTGAGCAAGGCTGGCTGGCTCTCGTGGTCAAGGGTTAGAGAGCAGGTGGAGTTGTGATGGACAGCTTGAAAATATCCTCACCCCATGTGCTGTAGGAAAACACGGCTGGAATGATGTTGGCTTTGAGTAAAAAAAAAAAAATTCTAGACCATGAGACTTGGGTGGTTTGAATGGCAGTTTGTATCCCTAAGCTCCTATTTCCTGACAAGTATTTGAATTTGAAGAATGCTTTAGCTCGGTGCACTCACCGCCTAGGAAACCACTGGACTGGTAATTGCTGCTGAAGTGGCACGTCCAAGGGATTCGAGGTGGGCTCAGCTGCACTTGGGCGTCTGTTTTCTCTGCAGCAAAGGCAGGAGCTGTGTTTGTCCAGCCTCAGGCAGTGGGCAGCACTCAGCAGCTGCTGGGGGGAAAGGCAGCACTCTCATTGCTGCAGAGGTCCTCCCTCCAGAGCAGCACTGGGAGGCAGAGGGGGTCCTTGTCAGGTCTGTGTTAGAGAAGAAATGAAAATGCAAACAAGGTCTTAAGCTATCTATCTTACGCTGTGTTCATATCCAAGCTCTTCCTAGGCTAAGTATGTGTTGGAATGACATTTATTTTTTTTTTAAGTAGTCAATTTTATGCCTTTTGCTGTCTAAAGTCTTTGAATGTGCTCCACTAATTCTTAGGTTCCCTGTCCATTTCCATCATTAGATGCGTTTCCATGTGAAATACACATCAGCTGCCTTAAGGGCATTTCTAGATAGGGGGAAAAACTCCAGATATGCTCATTCTCATGGTAAGATCACAAGCATTGCCACTCTGTGTATTTTGGCTTTTTAGTTCACATTGTGTGTTTATACATCTTCTTCCTGTCCTTGCAGATGTTCCCAGCTTCTCTTTGTAGATCCCAAACACTGACCCTTCTTCCTAATACAAGATTTTCCATGTTGATTTAGCACATAGCTGGTTTTCTTCTGGGAATAAGCTCCAGCAGAAGACAGCAGCACCACTGCCCTGCCAGTGCAGGTGTCTCAAATTCTTCATTCCTCTCCTGCATTTTTGGTAAATATTTCACCACCCTTTTTTTTTTTTTTCTCCCTGCTTTAACTCAGGACATGAGATTGCATTTGCCCCAACAGCACTTGATTTCATCACGTGCGTATGCATCGCTCCGTAGAATGGGAAGCTTCTTTGGAATGGTAGCAGTTGTTGTTGATGGCTGGGCATAAAGCTACTTTCAAATCCTTGTGCGTGCTGATATAATGCCTAATTAGAGGGAGGATGGATGAAACCTGTTTGCTGCTGGCTTCGCAGGCGCTTGCCTTGGGCTCTGTGAGGAGGAACTCAGCCAAACTCCGGTCCCTAATTGGAGCATCGCGTGGGGGAGATGCAGGAAGCGTTCCTCCTCTTTCAGCAGAGCTGGTGTGACAGCAGGCAGATTGCTGGGGGTGACGAGGACGTGTTTTTTCTCCCTGCAGTGGGGCTCTCGAACTGGCATCGCGTGATGTGAGGGTAGGTGAGTGCTTTGGGGGCACAGGATATTTCCCTGGGCTCTGTACAGGGATGGGCAGCTACAGAGCAGTGCTGGGAAGCAGCAGTCCCACCAGGAACAAAGCAGGAGTGAGGGAGGCATTTCACAGCCTGAAGCCCAGTGGTCTTACAAGGCTGAATCACCTGCAATAAAGAAAACCAGAGGAAGAGCAGTTGATTTTCTTTTTTACGAATCACAAAGCTTGTCTGCAGTGCTTGCATTCACCTCTGTGTTGATCTGCACAGCCAGAGCTGACTTGCTTCCCTGTAAAGTCAAGATTTCTGCTGGGGCAGAAAGCAGAGGGAAAGCAATGGCATCATCAGCTCTGTCCTGGCTGTGGGCTAGGGATGACTGCTGGGCTGGGGAAGGTTAATTTGTGCTTTTAATGCTGTGTCTATCGATGGGGACACTTTGTAAGTCGAAAGAGTAGATGCCTGATGTGAAAAGTACCAGGGATATTCATTCCTCCCTCTGCAAAAGAAGGATAAATTCTTCTTGATCTGCCAAAGGGGGCTGTGTGGGTTTAATTAACGTCTGCAAAGTGCTCGTGGATAGCATCTTTCATCTGAGAATCGAAAGGCAAAATATATTCCAGGCATTCTCGCTCAGCTTTGCAATTATTCCTCCAGCTGTCGCGAGCTGTGCCAACAAAAACTACTCTCCTGTCATCAAGGGATTGTTGATGCCTTGTGACTTGTTTGGATTTTGATACTCTCTTTCCCCCCACTCCTTCTCCACGCTCGCTATGCAAAATATAACATGCTCTCCAAATTTGGGGGAAAAGAAAAAGTTTTATTCTCTCCTTTACAAACTATTTCTGTCTCGTGTTACAGTCTTCCTTGCTCCCTTTTTTGGTTTATATCCCTTGAGGGGGGGATCTTTTTTCTTCTTTTTTTTTTTCCAATATCATCATACTTCATTAAATCCCAGTCGCTCCACAGAGGCATGCTGGGTGTTGCCTTTTGGCAACAGGTTGGGCTCAAAGCAGGGAAATGAGAGAAAACACCCTCTCATATTTTGTTTTGAGGTGGCTGTGAACTACCAGATGAATTCCTCCACTCCTTAGACTCGAGTTCCTGTGAGTTTGTACAGGCAGCTCTTGGGTAGTTAAGATTTGGGTAGCTGAGAGCTTTGCTTTTCCAAATGCTGAGTTTATTGCTAACAGTACCTTGTGAAGGTCTCTTTATAAAGTCAATGCTACTCAAATTTAGTTTATGTATCATTTCCAAGAAAATAATATTGAGCCTAACAATTAAAAAGTTACAGATTCAACCCAGGTTCTGCTCCAGCCTCTCTACAAGACCTTAAGCAAAATGGGAAGAGTGCCTCCATTCCCAAATGGGATCACTGTTGGTGCTTGTGCAAGGACCCAGTCCCACACACTGTCTCATCCATCCCAACGTGCCCTTGCAGCATAAGTGGGTGCCCACTGCAAAGTTGAGGTGGGCATGGGCTGCCTCTGGGGTAAGTGCAGGGCTGAGAAAATTGGGTTTGGGAAAATTGGGTACCCTGGAACACCCCCACGAGCCTACTGCTTAGGTAACTGTGGGTGTTACTGTTATTCTTGGAAGAATTAATTAATCTTGACTTGAAAAGCATGAGATTGTTTTGATATATTTTTTTTTTTATGTGAAGAAAGTGCAAAGTATCATTTGAAGCCTTTGAATGTTTAAGCTTATAATTACATGTGGGAATTAAGGCTACAAAAAATTAACTTCAAGAGTAGCTGTGCACGGCTGCTTTCATCAACCCGTGTGTCGATGGTGGGTCTGTGTGCTTCAGCACTGAAACCCTTGCTCCTGTTTGTCCTCCAGACAAAGTGATGTTCTGGGGGAGAGGGCTGGAGTCTGTCCTGCTGCACACATCTGTCGGACAGCGAGCTCCCTCTTAGTGACAAATTTTTATTGGCAAGGGCTTGAGAGGCAGAAAAATAAAATACAGTGTGATAGCTTGTTTTTCCCTCCTCAGATCCCAAGTCATACATTGCAGAGTACCTGGCAGGCTGCTGTTGTTTGCTGATGCTTCTGCCTTGAGGGATTTGATGCTCCAAATCGAATTGAACATCCCTGGCTCCCACTAAGGGGTGTGGGAGTTGTGTGACTTCACGAAGATTTGTGTCCGTGTTTGTGTGAACTTCATTATGGGAGTGGAGTTGTCTGACTCCCACATAAAATGTAGCGAGCTTTCTTCTCCCTGGAAGAGAATGCTGAATTCTGCCAAGTGTGTCGGTAATTGTTTTTGAGATAATAAATCTCAGCACGGTGCATGTGCTCCAGTCCCTGCTGGAATCTGTGATAGTTGTTGGGTGAGGACAGCAATAGAGAGACAAAACCCAGCACTGCCTCCCTGTGCTTTGATGCCTTAAGAGGCAATGGAAGATCTCTGAGTGAAGGATGACTTAACCAACAAGTTTGATGAGAACAAGAGATGAGCTCATCTCAGCATCCTCGTAATTATTTGCTCCTTTATGCAACTGTTGAGGTTTGAGCTTGTCACCACGTCTCCAGCTGTCCTTGGGCTGCTGTTCTCCAGGCTGTGCTGAGAGCAACAGTCGCAGTGCTGGTAAAGAGCTCACGATGCTCATTTGGGGAAATGCCAGGAAAAATGTTGCCTGGTATTTGGAAACAATTTTGCTTCAATGTCTGTTTCTGAAAGGTTGGTTGTTTCCTTCTGATGCCTGTGTGCCTGGTTTCTGGCAAGGCATGTAGCTTGTGTGGCAGCTTGGTTGCTCAGGACCAGCCCTGTTGGGTGGAGGAATGAAGGGTGAGTGCTTCAAGCACAGGCATGGAAAAAGAAATGAAGCCAACTGCAGAAATTTCACGTGCAAAGTTTGGTTTGTGTTGAGATGGGTAAGCAGGGAGGCTGCCAGGCTGTACCCCTGGGTTGGGAGCTTAACGCTTCTCCATCGTGCGTCATCGTGTGGCTTTATTGCTGAAAAATGGTGCTCCTTCTGCTCTTTGGGGACTTTTTAATGTTCCAGTAGAGCTTCATCATCTGAAGATAGCTCAAAATTACGTCTCTGAAATTGTAGTTCTGTCTTTCCAAGCACAGCCTTGTGTATCGTTGGTGGATAATTCCTCTCTCCTCAGATGCAGGGAGCCATCGCCGTGTGTTCCTTGCTCTCAGCTGCCTGTTAGCTACTTCTAGCTTGGGGCCTCTTCTGCTCCTGATCAGCAGAGATCAACAAGCAAGTTGGTCATGATTTGTTTCCTTCTGCGTGTCTTAATTATGGCATTTTGAGGGGGGGCTTTTCCCATCTCTATCTTGTTTACTTGGTCTTGTTGTAGGCCATTCCTTCTGGCCAGAATGTAGTTGCTGAATTGTGTCTCAGGAATTTTAGCTGATACTGAGTTATTCCTTGTTTATAAGCTAGGTGGAAGTCCATTCTTCCTGCTTGACCTCTGTTGCCTTTTAGATTTTCCCAGCAGACCTGCTGGTCTGAAGCTGGCTGAGTTATTTCCTCTCACCATGTCATGTTTTCCCTAAACTTGTATCCTTAATTCCATTGATACCCCCTGAGCAGCCTTTTTCTCTTAACACAGTTGATGCAGTGAAATGAACTTGGAAGATGAATTTGTTGTTCCTTAATATTTTCCAGCTCCCCAGCCTCCTATTTTTTTGAACAGAAGCCTCCCATTGAGCTCTTTTGGAAGAGCTCTGTAGCTCAGCTTTTCTCTTAACTGCTGGCTTCTGGGCTACAGCACAAGTAAAATAGCCTTAAGTGTCATATAATGCTCTCCATTTGCAGGATCTCTAAGCCCTAGACAGCTATATGTTCACAGCTCTGTGGAAACACAGCGATGTGGGAGGTGGGAAGATGATTATCGACGAGAAGATAGTCTAGAAGGAGCCCTTCCAGAGGACAGCCACAGAAATCATTAGGAGACTGGAACACCTCTGCTGTGAAGAAAGGCTGAGAGCGGGGAGTGTTTTGTGATAGGAAAAGGGGTAATGGCTTTAAACTAAAAGAAGGTAGGTTTACAGGAGATATTAGAAGAAAATTCTTCACGATGAGGGCGGTGAGGCCCTGGCACAGCACCCAGAGAGCTGTGGGTGCCCCATCCCTGGCAGTGCCCAAGGCCAGGCTGGATGGGGCTTTGGGTGGAAGGTGTCCCTGTGGCAGGGGTGGGCTTTAAGGCCCCTTCCAACCTAAACCATTCTGTGATACTAAATGCAATATCAGCCTTCAGTCTGGGAGCAGAAAGTGAGGCTGAGGGTGCTGCAGGGCGTTTGGAGAATTGTCTTGAGGTTCATGGTTCATCCACGTATTCAGGCAAACAGATTTGAATTCCACTTCTCTGGTTCAATTGTTTGAAGTTTATGAAGTTCAATTCTTGCTCAGAATGAAATTTGCCTGGAGGTTTGCCTTAATTTATTTCAAGAGTAAAATTAAGCGGATTTGAAAGAGGTCACTTCTGCAAATAGAGGTGGAGTATGGTTGAACTAATTGGCTTTTATTAATGCCCTTTTAGTGAAAATAATTTTCCTTGAGTGGCCTTGCAGTGAGCACTGGATTAGTACCCAGATATTCTTGCCATCATCACGAGGTGTTAGCTTGCCCCATTTCTTTCTTTCCCTTTTGTGAGCACACTGGATGTTCTGTATCACTTACCCCGTGTTTCTGTGTGTTGAGTTTTCTCAGTGCTCATCAAACCCCCCACATCATCAGGTGGAATCTGCCCTTCCAGTCCCTCTACACAGCAAGATGCATCCAGTCCAGCAGAGCTGGATCCATTTTAAAATTATTTCAAACCTCATAACGTTGCTTTATATTTTTCTCCCCAAGAGCAATAAAGCAATAAATTAGAAACACTTCTTTTATGCTTTCAGGAAATTGCAATTTTTGTTTATACTTCTTCAAAAATCAACAGTGAGAAAGTGAATGTTTCTGTGAAACGTCAAGGTTTCGAAGATGCTCCAAAGATGCTCAAAACCAAAGGGAAGGTCGAGTAGTTCCTGGACCTGTTTTCTCGTGGAAAATGATTTTTATTTTGTGAAAGTAGTAAAGGCTGAATAATCTTGTTTAGAACTTGGTTCTCAGTTTTCAGGGCAACTCTTGAATCGACACACGTAATTCATCCTTCCTGGCACATGCTCTGGTCTTGGTGTTCCTTGTAAAATCGATAAATGGAGATAAAGGAGAAAAGCAGGTGTTAAGATCTTTGAGTGAAGGGCAGAGCTGCTGCTTTTGCAGGCACTCGGAAGAAATGAAATCTGAGCAATTCTCCTCAGCTCAAGCTGCTGTTCTTTCTCTATGTATCGACTTTTAAAATCTCACTCATCCTCCAATGGCTGCTGGAAGGGGAACACTTGGACTCCAGCTGAACTCCAGCAGATGGCTGTTAGGTAAGCACGTGAGCAGCAGAGAGCTACAATTTTGCTCAAGCATCACAGATTAAATAAAATTTCTCTCCCTAAAAAGCACATACACACACTCTTGAAATCATCTATTCTGCTGAAAAGTGTTACAGAACTTTAACACATTACCTAGTTAGATTGTTTTGAAACAATCATCTGAGACCTTCCCTGCTATAACTGATATGGGCAGCTTTGATTTGCATCAGGAATTATTTTCTCAGCATTGGTTTGAGCCAGTGACTAAATACATAGAGCTTGTGGGTTGTGTGGCTGTTGTGTGCAGTTTTCAGCTGTCACAGACGTGATAATGCTCTTTTGTCATGAGGATTAAAATGATACCGCTCCCTTCCCTAATGAGTTCATTATTTAATTATTAGGTAAAGGGTAAATGAGCTTATTAGATGTGGTTTAATTAGCCCGATGATTCAGTTTGATGTGAACCTGCTTTTTAAATTTTAAAGGTTTCTATTCTCTCAGTCCATTTTGTTTAGTTAATAAAGTGAAGACAGCTGGCAACTTTTGTGTGCCGATTCCCTTTTTGCCAGGAACAGACACGAAGGCAGCAGCCACCCTACCTGCATGCAGCGAGCTCGCTGAGCCTCCCTGGGGCCTTCTGGAAGCATCTCAGGCTGTGAAGAAGCTGCAGGAGCCTGTGGTCCTTCTCTCAACTTTCTCTCATCTGTAAGCACTAAAAAATAATTACAGTGCTTGAAAAACAGCAAATCCAGGTGATTGATGCTTACGAAGTCTGCTCCATGCAGGACAGCTCAGCGTTGCCAGGACTTCCCAGAGGCTGTTATCCCTTGGCACCCAATGCTGCACCATGGGTGCTTTAAGATAGGAAGACTCAGAATGGATAAGAGGATGCACAGTGTGCTGGTTCCTAGTTTTGTGCATCAGTTTCAGAGCATTTGGGAGGAAAAAAGAAGCACTAATATATTTTTTTTCTTCTTTTTTTCTTTAAGCCAGGAAATTGTTCTGGCCCTATGGTTTGAGTATTTCCCCAGGCAAGAGGACAGGGATTATCAGTTAAAAACTGAAAGCTCTTGAGACCAGGAATGCTTGTTCCCCTCAAGCTGTGGTGTGTCAGCAGTGATGCTGGAACGTGCAGAAACCTCAAAGCCCCTCCTGAACTGCTCAAAGAAGAAATTTTCTCAAATTTTTTATTGTATGAAGTGTGTTTTAGTCTCCAGTGGTGGCCCCTTGGCAGGGACCTTTGCAGTGAATGCTTTCTTCTCTGGTGATGGGATCAAACGGAGTGTGCAGGTTGCTGTGTGGTAGGTGATAAGTGCAATCCTGCCTAATCCTGCAGAGAGCAGCTACTGCCCACGAGAGAGCACGTGAAGCACCTTCTTACCCTTACAGAGAGTTCATGTATTTCTTTTTGGTGTGGAGTGTGCAGGTGCTCAAAAAGCTGATGTGTATTTGGAAGATGGAAGTATTTCTCTGCATGTTGTCTCCTAGGATGAGAGGTAATGGCCCCAAGTTGTGCCAGGGGAGGTTCGGGTTGGATATTAGGAAAAATTTCTTCTCTGAGTGGTCAGGCACTGGCACGGGCTGCCCAGGGAGGTGGTGGAGTCATCATCCCTAGAGGTGTGCAAGAAACATGGAGATGTGGCACTTGGGGACGTGGCTCAGTTGGCATGGTGGGGATGGGTTGGTGGTTGGACTTGATGATCTCAGAGGTCTTCTCCAGCCTTAACAATTCTGTGACTCTACTTAGGGACATAGTTTAGTGGGCATGGTGGGGATGGGTTGACAGTTGACTTGGTGATCTTGAAGGTCTTTTCCAGCCTTTCTGGTTCCATGATTCCTCCACATCCATCCCCAAGCACTTCTCACTGGGCACCTCACCTGGAGGTCCCTTAAGTGGGGCTGGCTGAACAGTAGGAAGCTCTGGTTCTGTTAGATCTGATTCCTCCTTCTGTTCTGCAGCTTTAGGATGCTGCTGTTTTAAGAAGCTGCTTTAACATGTTGTGCATCTCTCAGGGAGATGGGAGTGCGAAGGCCTTTTTCTTTCTTAATGCTCTCAGATTATCCTGAAACTTCCACGTCGTCACTTCTTACGTTTCTAAATCGAGAATCATGGATTCTTCTCGTGAGCTTCTCGTGAGACCTCACCTGGAGTATTGTGTCCAGTTCTGGGGCCTCCAACACAAGAAGGATGTGGAGCTGTTGGAGCGGGTCCCCAGAGGAGGCCACGAGGATGCTCAGAGGGCTGGAGCACCTCCCCTACGAGGACAGGCTGAGAGAGTTGGGACTCTTCAGCCTGGGGAAGAGAAGGCTGCGGGGGGACCTGATAGCAGCCTTCCAGGACCTGAAGGGGCCTACAGGAAAGCTGGAAAGGGGCTTTTTACAAGGATAGGTAGTGACAGGACAAGGGGTAATGGTTATAAACTGGAAGAGGGTAGATTTAGACTAGATATAAGGAAGAAATTCTTCCCTGTGAGGGTGGTGAGACACTGGAACAGGTTGCCCAGAGAAGTTGTGGATGCCCCCTCCCTGGAAGTCTTCAAAGCCAGGCTGGATGGGGCTTTGGGCAACCTGGTCTAGTGGGAGGTGTCCTTGCCCATGGCAGGGGGGTTGGAACAAGATGATCTCTAAGGTCCCTTCCAACCTGAACCGTTCTATGATTCTATGATTCTATGATTCTGTAATTTGAGAGAAACTGTTGCAAATAATGGTGCAGCTTGGGCACATGGACACAGAACCTTTGGGTGAGTAGGGCTAGGACTCTGGAAACCTCAACATCTCCAGCAGAGCATTCACCAGGAGCCCTCCTGGCACCATCCAGACATGATCACGCTATTGAACAGCCTGCACATCAGGGCAGCTGCCTTTGGGTAGAGTCCCCAGCCTGTGCCATTCCCTGACCCTTATCTTAGGGCTGTTTGGATCTGCTCTGGCTTGATTTAACTTGCTGCTGTAGGCACAGCCGCTAGGTTTGGTCCTTGTCCCTGTTGTTGAACCACCTGTGTGTGTTTTTTCTTCTCTCATCTCTCTGTGTAGGGACTGAACCCTTCCCAGTGTGGCACTCTCTTCCCAGGTGGGACCGTGTTCTTGGGGCCACGTCTGTTTGTGTTGCAGTGCACAGCAGTGCTGCCGTTCAGCTTCCTGGCTTGGTTCCCATGGCAGGAATCTCTCTTCCAGTTTCTCTTGTTTGATTTTACCCCTGCCAGTGTGTTCAGTGCTTAAGGTGCAATGAAACCATGGGGAATTCAAACAGTTTCACCAAAAAGCTTTGACTACAAGTCCTGGTCACGAGGTGGCCCCAGTTTCTTTATACTATGGCTAGAACTTGAAGACTTGACAAAAAATGTTGGTTTTCTATTTTCTCTTTTGAGGGTGTGCTCTGTTTGTTGGTGTTTTGTTGTTTTTTTTTGTTTGTTTGCTTTGTGAAGTATAAGACAAGTAATGAGACCCCTCTGAGATTCATGTTTGAGGCATGTAAAACATCTTCTGCTAGCAGAACCAGATGCAGTTGAGGCTAACAGATAAAATGTGTGAAAAGTATTTTTATTCCTGCGTGCTGTTAGTAGCAATTTCTCATTCAAGTCTGGGTATTCAATTTCCATTTGCAACCAAAATTTCACCTCCTTGTTTGTTCAGGTCCATGTGATAATGCTGTATTTCACATTTCCACATGGTAATGCTGTGTTTCCAACCTCCATGTGCATCTTTCTGGGATGGGATTTGTCCTTTAAATGGAATAGGACTCTGCAGACTGATGAAAGCAAGTCACTGTTGTTGGTTTTATTCACTTCTTCATAGGTTTTTGCAGTCTGGACAGCTTCTCCCTCTAGAAGCTGAATCAAATCAAAAGGAGATCTGAGGCTTCAGCCTCGTGGTTCTTCTCTGCAACAGCTGGGTCCTTATCAGGGATGTGCACAGGGGAAGGGATCTCAGATAGCCAAGTTAAAAGCCACCAGCTTTTATCTACACGGCCAGCCTGTGCTAATTGCTGGAGGTATTGCAAGTTCCAAAGTTATTTGAAATTACCAGGAAATGACCATTATTTAGGTCATAGAGATATCTTCGAGTTGCCTTTCATGTGTGCCCATTTCTTGTTACACCCATACTTCAGAAAAAAAAAAAATCACTGCTGAAGGAGCAAGGTGCTGTGTGTTGTACTGACTGCACTTCTTGTGCACCAGGACCCTATGGAGCTGTGGAAGGGGCTGTTTGGAGCAGCTTTACATGGAACAAAGTACTGTGTAAAAAAAACTCTACCAAAACTCAGTGTTTTGCACAGAAGTCAAAGCATGAGGGTTACATTTGTTTATTGGGAGTCGCAGTTTCTGCACCTGGCTGAAGTCTGGGTCCAGGTTTGTTGCCCCCAGTTTGAATGAATGTGAAGACAGAGCTTGAACTACATCAGTGTACTCCCTGCCATCCTTAATGTGTGATTGCCTCTCCCAAAATGTCTGTCATGTACAAGTTCCTGGGTTAGGTTTCTCTTTGATGTGATGGGAGTTCTGCAGAGGCTTTGGAAAAATGCGTTGTACAAAGTGCACGGTGCAAAACTGGAGGAGGCACGGAGTTGTGTGGTGTGAACTGGAGGCACTTAGATGGAAAGCAGCAGGTTTTATGGCACGCAACTGCTTGTCATTGCCCACCTTCATGGCATATTGAAGCAGCTGAATGCCAGACCTAGACAAAGCCTTAAGGTTTTGGGATCAGGAGGAATGGAGACCCCGATCAATTGGTGAGTGTTCGTTCACATCCATGCACTCTCTCCAGTGTTCTCGTTCCCTAATTACAGCTCTGCTTTTGGTGCTGGGATGCAGAGCAGCTCGCTGGGGGACTAAGAAGCATCCAGGACTGGGCTGAAGCTTTGGGGGCTGCACTTGTGTCCCTCCACCCCGCAGCAATCCCTGTGAGCCTCCTGTGCTGCCTCTCACTGCTGTTCTGCCGAGGAATGCCACGGAGCCTGCCCAAAGGGGCCATTTGCATGGTTAGTTCGTGTGGCTGCAAAGTCTGTTCCCTGCTATAAAAGCACTGAGCTTCCTTTCTGATGAGCAGGTGTTTGGCAAAGGGAAGAGCCATCACACCATGGCTGGGGAAGGAGAGGAGGAATCTGCTACTGGAGC
Organism: Penelope pileata; assembly: GCA_013396635.1. Taxonomy (NCBI): domain Eukaryota; kingdom Metazoa; phylum Chordata; class Aves; order Galliformes; family Cracidae; genus Penelope; species Penelope pileata. The sequence goes on along the minus strand of WBMW01002166.1, from coordinate 407,578 downwards.
GTCGATTCAGAAACCGTGGCTGGTGTTCGGGAAACTTTGAGAAGTTGGCTGAAGTTCTTGGCTTGCAGATGGAAAAAGATAACCCTGCTGGGTTTCAAAATGGTGCTTTGCTGCAGGGTCTGATCCCAGAGAGAGCTCGGTGGTGCTGCAGACTGGGGAAGTCTGAGGAGTGGTGGGAATCCTGGGCTGCCCTCTACATTTTTGTTATCATTTTTATGGTTACAGAGGTATCACGTAGCCTTTTGCAAAGCCTGATTTAGTGCTGAACGTATTAATTTGACTCAAAGTAAAGCTGTAAGTGAAAAAAGAAAATAAAAATGACAAGGGCAGATCCTGGGCTCCCATAGATGGGGAGGCAGGCGTTGCTGGGACCTGTACTCACCCTGCTGTGCTGCTCACATACACTGTGCTCCACGTTTGCCAAACGTTTGGGCTGAGGCTCTTTGGCTTTCACCATGCAGTGTGTTTCCCCTGACTTAACTCAGTGTGTGGATCACCTGGGTGCAGGCTGGAGCTGGTGTCTGTAATGCCTTACTGCACAGGCTGCTCCTCTGTCCTGTTCCCATGGGTTTCTGTTTGGGCTGACGAGTGTGAATGATAATTTCTGAAAAACTCCTGCAGATTTGAAAGCTTTTGCCCTGAAAAGTGAAATCTGTCTGCCCTTTTCATCCTGTAAAGAGCGCGGAAGGGTTTTAACACTTCCCCAGCCAAAAGATGCTGTGGGAAGGCAAAGGTGCAAAGTGGGGTTTCCTGAGCTCAGCCTTGGTCCTACTCTGCCCTCACCAAATCCAGTGGCAAAAATCCCCATTATTTTAGCACAAGCTGCAGTGATCTTGGAAAACCACACCAATGCTGTATTCTCTTACCAGTGAATTTCTCAGAGATTTTGGAGCTGTAGGAGCTGTGCACAGCAGGAGCCCAGGAGGAGGAGGTGTCAGATGCTGCCTGTGCTGTACAGCACAGTGGTACCAAGTGGCACTTGTTAGCACCCTAAAAGCACAGCACAGCTTTGTCTGTTCCCCAGTGTTGTGCTGGAAATGAGCTCAGAGCACTGCTCTGCTGCCTTCCTTCTGGCAAAGCTCTGAGCTGTGAATCCTTGACCACAAACCCTCTGGGTGACTGATGGGATGGCCGTGCAGCAGATGGGTTTGGGCACACAGAGGGAGGTGGGAGCAAATCCTGACCATTGGCTCCCACTTCTGCTGCATCTTTTCTATCCAGATTACCTCTAAGATAAACTAGGAAAAGATGCCCAGCACTGGAATACGTTCAGTTCTACCAGAGTCTCAAATCAGAGCTTCATTGCCAAAGTATAAGAAATAGGCATCCCTTTCCTCCTTCCTTCTATTCTTTTCTTCTTCTTGAAGCTTTCAGTTTGGATCTGATGGAAGATTTGGGGCCAGGAGGGTTCCACTAAGAGTTCTCACATGCTCCTGGCATGTCATGCTCCCACACTTGGGTTTTGTTTTGGAGTCAGATTGTTATGAAATAATTTCAACCAGAGCAGCAAACAGTGCTTCATTTATTTTCATGTCTCCCAAGATCATTGTTTGAGACCATCAACAAATAAGTTCTGCTAGTGTGGGGCCATGGGCATGGCTTGGCGTGGGTGTCCCCTTCCATCCCTATAAAAGTGGGATGGTTGATCAATTTTGTGTAATTAAGTCCTTTGGTCTCATTACAGGCCAATTTGTAAGATGCTTTACGTCCTGCTGAACAGGAAGTTGCTCTGGATTAGATCTCTAGCCTCGGTTGCTATTTGTAGCCTGTGAGATCCCCTGGGAATTCCGGAGGAATGCTGCAGACTGGAGCAGATGAAGCCAGTTCCCTGAGGTTGTGCAGAAGGTCGGAGCCGCAGCTGGGAATAAAACCCCCGTCACCCGACACCCCCTGCTTTAACTCCTGCACAGGAATTTCCTCCTAGCGTGCTTCTAATAGAAACTACAGGGCCCAAAGTTAAGTGGGCAGATTGCAGTCACTGCTGCTGAGCTATCCCAGCTGTAGAATTGCTGCGGCTCCGTGCCCTTTGCTACTAATTTGGGAAATTTGCTGCCTCTTCCCCTCCAGTGCTCCACCTCGCTGCATTCCAGGCTCTGCGATGTGGGAAAGGAGCTGCAGTGACCACAAAGAGCCCACATGTTTTGTCTGGGGGCAGGAAGCACGAGGCAGCTACCCCTGATTTGCAAAGCTAAGAATGGGGAGAGCATGAATGTCCCTCTGCCTTCAGTTGGGTGGGCAGAGGGAGGAGGCAGAGTGCAGGCAGGCAGCTCGCTGGGTTCATTCCTCAACATTTTCATTTGTTATTTATCTTCCAGGAGTGCCTGCAGAGCTCAGAGCCTTGTTAGGACATGAGCTGGGAATGAAGTGGATGTGTTGCAAGAGGCTGTCCAGGTCCTGGAGGCAAACTTAAGATTCAGCTAGCGCAGTGAGTGGCAGGAAGAAAGGCAGCGGCTGCATGACACAGGCCAGCAATAAATGTAGTTTTATAAGGCTGAGATTGTGCAAAGAGTTGTCTTATTATCTGCTCCTAGCAGTTAAGTGACTTCAAGACAGCAGTAGCAAGTGGGAGAGCACACATGGGCTTTTGGGGGACTGGAGTGTGTCTGGATGTCCATGTCTCTCATTATGGGTGGGGTGGAGAGGGTAGGGAACCACATCATCAAAGTAGCTTTTGTTCCCTGCAGCACAGATTATAGTAATGTTGCTATGGCCACAAATCTCCCTCCCAATTGCTGCAGCCAATTCATGAATTTCCTTTTTTATTACATCCTAATGTTGGAAATCAGCTAGGCTGCCAGAAACCTCTCCCAGGGAGATCTGCTGCTGGCAATGTCAAGAGCTGCACCCGAGGCTGAGGGCAGGTAAGAAGTATTGCTGCACTGGGGGGATGCCACAAAGATGCAAATCTCTTGCTGGTATAATTTTGGGATGCTTTTGAGGCTGAAGTAATTAAATTAATCCCAAATATCTAACTGCTTGCTTCCATCCCATGACGCCCTATTAATTAGTTACTCCCTTCTCCAGGGTAATTGGAGTTCCAGGATACCCAGTCGTAGGCACTGCTCCTGTAAGTTTATCCCTCTCTGCTCTGCTCCCTGCAGTGCTTTCTCAGGAAGCTGTGGGGCCAGGCTGCTTCCTCGTCCCCTGCACAGCAGTGGGGTTCCTGTGGCATCTCTGGCAGTGCCTCCTGCTGCTGCAGTGCCTGCAAGGCTTTATTTTATCCTTCTGTCTGCAGCTTTGCTGGCTCACAAAGGATTGTGTACTGGACAGCATGTCTCGGGCAGCCCAGCCAAACAAGCATCCCTTGAGCTCTTTGAGACCCAAACACCAGGGGGTGAGGGACTTGTGTTTGCTTTGCTGCCTGTTGTCAGTGAAGCTTTCCATCTCGCCTGGAATCTCTCAGCCAGCAGAACTCCTTCTGGCTCCGGGGGCAGAGAGGAAGGGAGCAGGCAGAAAGTTGGCTCTGGCTGCAGCACAGCTTTCTCTCCCCACGGCTGGTTGGGAGATGGTAACGTTTTGGGATGCTAAGGCATCATCCAGCAGCTCATGGACTGTCTCTGGGGGTTGTGTAAGAGCTTTGGGACTGAGCTGTAAACAAGAGAGTCCCAAATGCCATTCCTCTGTCACTGACTGCTTTCAGTGGCCCTGGGCAAATCATTTAGCTCTTCCTTGCCTTAATTTGTCTAATTACTGCCTCCCGATATCTAGAGGTTCTGGTGTCCAGTGCTGCTGGCTGTACCTTGAGACAGAGGTGGGGAAGCTCTCTTGTAGCAGAGGGAAGGGCTTCAGCTTGTCAATTTGCAGCAAAGTAAACAGCAAAGCTCCCGTGTGCTGTGTGTGATGTGACAGCTCACGGGTGAGGATCGCCCATCTCAGCATGGATGCTAGCAGGTGGTACTGGTTTAACCTTTTTTGCCTTGAAATCAAACTGTCATTTTGATCACTTTATCAATTTGCTGCCCACTGAAACACATCCTTAGTGCTCACTGTCTTCTGAATCGTGGGTTGGATTTTGCCATGTTTTGCAATGACAGAACAAAGGCTTTAGTGCATAAAGTAACCTTGTCCATTCTGTGAGATTTTGGGGTTACTCTACGCCAAACAGAGGAAGAAATGCTGATGGTTTATCTACTGGTGTGCTTCTTGGAGTATCTTGGAGTGCTTTCCTGAAAGGAGACAGAGGACCAAGTCTGGAGGAGCTGCCTGAGGAGTGGAGTGAGGATTGTGCTGGGCTGGAGGCAGAGGAGGAGAAGGCCTGGATGAGGAATGATGGATGAGGAGACAGGTTCAGCTTGCAGGTGGAGGCTTTGTGCCATAATCCGTTGCATTTTCTTCTGTTTTTAATTCTCATGCTACTTGCACTGACATTCTGAGTTCATTTCTAAGAAAAGAAAAAAAAAACAAAACTGTTTTTGCAGCTTGAAAAGCAGGAAATCCTCGTTAAGTGCAGCGAGGCCCTATCGGCCCGTTCTCACGCTGGTGGTCTGAGCTTGGCTGCCCTGAATCCCCCTTCCCATGGCACAGCAGGTTGGGCAGGCTTGTTGTAGCCCTTGTGAGCTTTTATAAAAATTTTCCAGTGCTGCTCCCTCTGTATGCTACCAAATGCAGATAATGTCACAGATCCTCCTGGAGGAGGAGTGGGGATATTTCTCTGGGGAAGGACCACGTGGAAATCTTCCCCAGCTCCATTCATGGGATCAGTGTTCAGCGTTCTTATTCTGTGTTTCATCTTGATCACCTTTAACTTGATTATTCTGAGATTACTTATCTGAGAGAGACAGAGGTTCATTATGGTAATTGGCTCTGAAATTAAATATGTAATTGGTATTCTTATTCTGGTCTTTCTGTGTCCTGGGGTTTTCAGCGAGCAGAGATGACTCTGGGCACACCTGAACCTTCTGCTGTGGCTGCCTGGGATGGGAGCTCGGTGCTTATGGGCCCCATTCAATGCCCCTTTTAGCAAAGAGTGGGTTCAGGGGAAGCCACTGTGTGGATCCCATGGAATCACGTGGCAGGCGGATGGCAGCCCCTGAGGGCTTTCTGTCCCTGGGATTAATATTGTGCATTTTGTCTGTTTTGAAATAAGCATTTGTAATCACTTCAGAAGGAGATTTGTGAGTACAGGGAAGAGGTGGCCACCAGGAAGATGGAATGGACTATGAACGTGGGGTGGGAGAATCAATTTGAGGAGGGAACAAGTGGTGTTTCTGCTCCTGACTGTGCTGCCTAAAATTGTTTGGAAAAATGAGATCTTCTCCAGCATGGTGGGTCCTGTTTGTGTTGACAGCACAATTTCCACCCCGTTACGAGATCTTGTTGCAACCAAATCTATTCTTTTCCTCGCTGGCCTCTCCAGTATGGCCAAGATGGTTTTCTCCTCCATCAGGCAGAGTGAAAGCTTTCCTAATGGTTACTGACAGTGTTGTGGGCTGCGATGAGCTGTGGCATAACTTGATCCTCCCTAAATGCAAAGCACAAGTGGTGTTTTAGTGCTGTGCTGTAAGAGGAGCTCTGTGCCCAGTAGAAATTGTAATGGAGATGGGAAGCTGGTGTTGGCAAGGACACCAGAAAGAGGGGAGGGCTGCTGAATAATGGATGAGGGGAGGGAGAGGGTTTGGGAAGGAGCCAGAATTCAGAGTGAGGGCAGCGCTAGGTATGAGATGAGAAGTGCCTGGGGAGGGAATGAGGACAGGTGTCTGGAGGTGCCTGAGTAAAGGTGACCTGTGCTCTCCATCCCCGTGGTTCTGTAGATCAAACTATTTCTATATTCATCCGTAGCAAATTAAGGATGTGACATCTCTGCAAGGCATGGAAGATGCAAATGGAGCCAGGTGCTGGCTGTACTTCTACCCTCGTGCTCTCAGAAGTAAGCAAAGACCCTGCTTTCATCTCCCATATCTTTTATTCTCTGCATTTGCAAGCATTAGTTTGCTTGGCAAAAATACTCCGTTCTTTGTTGCCTTTCCAGCACCAGAATAAGCATGAAGGGATGAGCCAGGCTATTGTCTGCATTAGGCATTGATGATGCAAATTAAAAGCTAAACTCAAGCTTTAGACATTGCTTCTTGGAAAAGGCTGCGACTTGGAAAGAGTATTAGAGCCACGTTGTATCTATTTGGGACACTTCAAAAAAAGAAAGTTATCAATTTGCAGAAGGAAGCTACTTAGAGTCACTGGATTAACACACTGTGGGCAAGGGAATCTGTTTCCCACTCCAGCTGCCTGTACACATGCCTGGAGCTTTGTAAAGACATTTTCCACAGTCTGATGCACACATTGTAGAAATAAGGGCAAACTTTGCTGTTCTGAAACTAACTTTTCCTTATTATTTGTATCTCTGACCAAAAAAATCTCAAGTCTTGTGCCACCGTGCCTCTGAGTCCTCTCTGAGCACTGCAAGGAGCTGCCAGCCTTTCCGTGGGGTCAGGTTTCCTGAAGCTCTCCATGTTTTTAAAAACAACTACAACAAAAAGGTATTTTTAAGATTGGGGTTGAAATGATGCAGCTCCCATCTGGGAACTGTTTTGGTCTTAATTTGGAAAAACATACCATAAAGCATCACATAAAACGAGCTTGTCCTTCCCAATGTACTAGCAAATGATTCTCATCAGCCTCTTCAGGCTCTCTGCTTTCGTGTATTTAAGCTCTGTGCTATGTTCAGGGAGAGAGTTACTGTGTTTTTTAATAGAGGGTCATACATAAATTTCCACAATGGATCACTTGGGGAAGATTAATACAGAGAATGTGTTAATAACAACGGATTTGAAGTCCTTGCAGGTTTTGCAGAGCTTGCTATGCTTAGGTAGCTTAGTGACCATAAAGTTGCTGTCTGGTTTTGCTTGAAAATGGGACGTACTCAGAGGACTTCTTTGTAACTTTAGAAGCTGTACATGTGCACACATACTCCCACCTTCCCATGGAAGGCAGCTGACACACAGATGTTAGCCCTGGGCTAGCAGTGCTACACACTGACCATCGTCCCCTCCTGTTGCCCTGCTGGGAGCTGCAGGATTTAATAGCAGGGTGTGCCAGGAGCTCACCTGCTCAGCAGGAGCTTGCTGCTCTCCAAATGCACTATCAGTTTTTTGCAGGCTTCTGGGTACCAGCTTTTGCTCCCTGATTTTGTTTTTTTGGCATTCATTGCATCTTCAACTCTGCTCAGCACAATTGACTTGGTCGTATAGGGGCAGGAATAGGGCACTTAGCACAAGAATTTACCATTTTCCGTAAGGCAATGCTGATTTTCCAGGCTTGGATTTGATGCTTTTATTCCTGAGCCTGTGTGCTTCTCCCTCACCCTCAGACTCCTTGCGTTTCTGCTTGATGGGACCTCATGGGGAGCCCCTGCTGCCAAAAGGAATGAGCTGAGAAGACCAGCACTGTCAGGTTATGTTGGCATCCTTCACAGAGCTCTCTGCTTCCTCATTTCGTGCTTTTGGTCAGCTTGACTCAGATGCCACTGGATTTGTGCTGTATGGGATTTCATGGACCGTGGATGTGGAGAAGCAAATATGGACAAGGTGAGGCAGCAAGTTGCCTGGGAGCGTCTCCCTGCTGGTTTTCATTGGTCCCTAAGATACCACAGGGCTTGCAGCTGCTCACTGTCCCCCATGTCCCAAGCAGTAGTTGTTTCAGGGCTTGCTGGAGACTTCAAAAAATTAAATAAAAAATTGTTTTTGGGTAACATGAAATCCTGATTATGGAAATGGCATGTATCGCAACGAGCACTCATCCCCTGCTTGCTCAGAAATCCTGCTGCGAGGGACCCATGCACGAGCAGAAGGGTGTTTAAAGAGAATTGTGCTTAAAATGCATTTGTTGGGATGCTTATGTAAAACTGGTGCCTTCGTGGCTAACATCAGTGGTTTTGTTTGCAAAGCAGCATTTGTGTGCTGAGAAATTTTTATGGATGAGCAAGGTGTTGAGATCTTTATCCAAAGGAGCATCTGGCCTAAACTGGATAATGCAGCAAGACAAAACTGCAGATGAAGGTGGGTAACGAGAGAAAGGGGATCAAGCTTTATCTGGGAAAGGTGAATGGTGGCATTCCAAAGTGTCTCCCTGCTGGCATTGCCCTGTGGGAATAGGTGGGTGTTGGCATAAAACTTCTCTGCAGTTTGACCATCAGTTCACTTCTCAGTGCTATTGCACTGATGGAAATACCCATTATTAAATGCTTGCCAGGTGTTCTGTGTTTGAAAACCCTATTTTCAGTTGCTTGTATTTTGTCAAACTTCATTTCAGCTCATTGTCTGCAAAGGGATGTGCTTTTTGGGAGTACTCCAGTGAAAACATTTCAGCTGTTTTGGAGAACGGGGCTGAGAAATTGTGCAATTCTTACAATTAAAACAATAAAAATGAAAGCACAATGACCATTTCCCTTCTAAGCCGCCGTGCCCCTGCTCTTGGGAGCAGTGACTTGATGGCTGGCAGATGTCTCTCTCGCAGTTCCCATGCAAATCCACCAAAGTTGAGCCAATTTGGAAATGCATTGGGGAATTGAAGCAGGGAACTGAAGGAGGAGGGAGGAAAGCTGTGTTGCTGCAGCATCACTGAATACCTCCCTCGAGTTGCATCCTCTCCTTGCTGCTGCCATGGTAATTTTGGGAAAGCTGCTGGTCCCAGTCCCTCCCTACCTGTGAGCCTCATGTATAAGGCTGAGAGAACCCTCTTCTCATAGGAGTACCTCCACGAATCCTTCAGATGGTACAGGAAGGAGCACTGCTGTCACTGGTTCCCATTGAGCCTCCAAATGTGGTTTTGGGTGGTACACTGTCTGGGTTTGGGGTCACTGCTCCATGATAGCTGGTCCTACCAAGAGAGCTTGGGTGTGCCACGTGGTAGTGTGGCTCCAAAAGGGGCTCAGACACCTGACTGGGAGCTTTGGTGTCTAATGTCCTTCCCCTACAGCACCAAATTCCTTTCCAAAACTCCTCGTTTTCCTATCTAGCTTTCTATATTCTCTACCCATCCCTTTATGGTCTTCCTGCTGTCTTAAAGCTGATTCAGTGTGTGCTGGTCAGCCAGTGGTTGCTACCCAAAAACATGGGATGGCTTACTCTTACTGTTCCTTCAATGGAAGGAATTAGGGAAGGGCAATCTTTATGAATTCTTAATGAATCAGAGTCCTAGAATGGTGTGGGTTGGAAGAGACCCACCCAGTCCCAACCCCTGCCATGGACAGGGACACCTCCCACTAGACCAGGTTGCCCAAAGCCCCATCCAACCTAGCCTTGAGCTTCATCCTTGGCCAGATTGGGGCTGAAACTACTTCAGAAGACTTTAAAAAGAGGTGTCAGGAAACACAGTTGTACAAATCTTATTTCTGTAAGAAGCCAGGCTGAAAGTGGGCTCTGGACATTTATCACAGCCTCAAGTGTTGGTCCAAGGGAGTAGAAAAACACATGGGACATCTTGGGTTGGGGTCTACAAGTTGTATTTGATAAGCCATGCTATTTTCTTGAAGGTATTCTGGAGCCTTTGTCAAAATGGAATATAGTTGCCTGAACAGCCTCACTTGCAGGATATTGGGACTTCAGTGGCCTTTTAACATGCACAAAAGCTTTATTAGGGTTACAAAATTGAACATCAGTGGTGGTAGCAGAGACCTGCAGAAGTGCTGGATGGTAGAAGGAATGTGTGAGAGTCCTTGAAAGATGTATTTGTCTTAAACTGGAAAAACTAAGTATTTACTGAAGAGTTTCCAAGTTATTTTGGTTTGATGGTCAGTAGACAATCAGATTTAAGGATGACTTTTCCCACTTAATTCGTTTTCTCTTGTTCATGGTGGACAGAAATGAAGCATAACATCTTGTGCTTATAGATGGGAGTGGATTTTCTATGAACTTGTTTGTAAAACACAGCTGTAAACAAACTCAATTTTGTGTGGCTAGGCAATGTAAGCCCTTGTCTCTGCTCATTGCTTCACCAGTATAGGAAATAAAAGTCATATAAAGGCTGTGATAAAGCTGCAGCACTGCAAATGTGATCGTGGTGGTTCATAGAAAAATAGCTGCATCCTGCCTATGCTGATGGTTTTCATCAAGTACAGAATCGGTGCTGAGAAAATCTGTGGGCTTCACGAGACTGATGGAGTTATAAATCATTCTTAGAATGTGATAAATGGCTTGGAGCAATCCAGATGACTTGTGAACTGCAGTCCCACAAGTGGTCCATGAAATGCTTCAGGATGAGAGCTCTGCCTGGGGATGGTGGTCCTGGAAAGAGGTGTGGACTGGTACCAGCCCACCAGTCTGCTCGGGTTCCCAGAGTGATAGTGTAGTAATGAGCACTGCCATCTATGGACATGTGAGCTGGGGAATAGGAACAAAGGATGTTTTCACTTCCAAAATCTGCTTTCATGGAAATACTAGTGGAGTAGCTTATTTAGCTCTGATATCTGTATTTTAAAATAGATGTGGGAACAGCTGGAGAGCATGCACAAAGAGCAGCAGGGCAGTGCTTGGAGGGGGAGAAAGACCTAGACTTGAACTTCTTAAATCTCCTGCTGTGTCGAGAGAGAACAAAACCCAACTCCCTCGCGTGGGGAGAGAGTGTTGGATGCTGCTGGCTCTGTCGGAGGTGATGAGAAGTGCCACCTGTTTGGGAGGTGAAGAGAGAAGATAGGCACATGCTGTGACTGATCACTGGAGAAAATGGCCAGGAGGGATGGATTCTGTCATTTGGATCAAGCCTCGATGCATCTCTAGGAGCCCTTTAACTAAAAGGTAATTGGGTTCACTGGGAGACACACAACTGGGTACTTTCCATGGGGGAATGCTGAGATACAGAGAGGCTGAGTGTTCTGCTCATGCAGAAAGCCCGTGGCATGGTCACAAAGGAAGCTGTGGTATGTATCAGCACAGGCCATGTCAGGAGGTGGCTTCCAAATAGCTCGTGCCAGTACAGTTCTGCACAGTGACACCACTTTGGCAGCATTGAGCCAAAGGAGTTTCTGTTCCCTTTCTCTGAGGGCAGAATCCTGTAGCACCCTTCTTGCTGTGAAAGCCAAGTGCCATAGAGAGTGTTTTGTACAGGAGAATGCTGGAAGTTCTTGCTTGGACCACTTCCTTTTGAATAAATTCAGTTGGCTGGAAGCTTAGGAAATGTTCTGAAAGGGAAGTGTTGCTACTTCTGAGTGCTTTGCTGCATTTTCTGCCTGCAGAGTGGGGAAGGACTTCTGTGCTGAAACAGACTCTAATGTGCCTCTTGCTTTTCTTTGAAGCAACTAATTTACCCCTGCTGAGCATCCCTCCACTTGCATGCTAATTCTTCATGCCACCCAACTGCTCTAATGTGGAAAGGATTTGTAATATCTCCAGAGGGGGTTGGATGACTCTGGGTAAAGCAGCACATGCCAACCACAGAGGACCTTAATTTGAAGGTCCAGTATTTATCCCTACGTGTCTTGAGCATCAGCAGTATGTGTAAAATAGCTTCTATCTGAAAGCTTTTTTTCTGTGTTATGAATGAATTTTTTCTTGGCCATGTTCTTCTTCTTCAAAAGTAAATCCTGACACTGTTGTGTCCCTTATCCACCTTATTTCTGCATTGAGCATCCTTGTACACTTCTTTTTCTCTTGCCAAGCCCCACTCTCTATGCAAAACCCTCCTTGCTGCATCATCACATCAGTTCAGCTGGCAGGCTTGAGCATGTGGAAGGAATTTATGGATTTTTTTAAAAGGATCTTCGTCAGTTTGGGATTTCAGTAGTCACTTGGTTGTAGTGAATCATAGAGTCATTAAGGTTGGAAAAGACCTCCATGATCAAGTCCAGCTGTCAGCCCATCCCCACCATGCCCACTCACAGAATCATAGAATCATTAAGGTTGGAAAAGACCTCCACGACTTCCAAGTCCATATAAAAGCATATGGTCAAGAGTTGCGGCTACTGTAAGAAGACCTGAAAGGGAAGGTTGGTGGCTGGGGACACACAGACCTGTTGGTTGAACATCTCCAACATGGGAGCTACACCATGCCCATGCATTGGCACAGTCCTGCTGAACTGTAAGGTAATATTAGCTTGAACTCCTTTCCTTCCTGGTCACTCCAGTAGACAAGGAGTAGTTGCTTTTAGAGCATTTCCAAGCTGTCTGACTTTGTCTTGCCAGTCTGGCCCCAGACTGGAACAGCCTTTGAAGTAAAAGGGTCAGAGAACGCTGCAGGAGCTGTTGTTGGCAGGGTTGGACTTCGCTCTTGGGGACAAAATAAATAATTTCCTAATTTGTTGCTGGGAAATGAACAGTGTTTTTTGTTTACTTGCAGAAGAAACTAAGTTTATCCCTATTCTTTATAAACATTTAAAATTTCTTTCTTGCAGTGGGATCATAAAATCTTTGCCTTGCCCTCTGTTTTATAATAACAGGCTTGAATTTCACTGTTCTTGTGATTTTTTTTGCTAAGGTGGAAGCTAGATAAGGGCTTCTTTGTTCTTTCCAGTGCCCTTTCCCCCCATAGACCCTCCTGCCTTATCCCCCTGCATCGTAACTCTGGCATAACAACAGGCACCCCAAATGGTCCCTCATTTCCAGCTCTGTTTTGCATGTTCTTTTCCAGAGTATTAATATGCTGGGTACTCTGTGTGCTCAAACGAGGCATAAACAATTCAGACAGCAAATGCTATAGAGCAAGTGCAGCTAATGGACCCAGATGGTTATGTTGCCAGTTTTATGTGACATGTTGCCTGCATTAGCCTGGAAAACTTTCAGCTCTTAAATATCAAAGAGCTCTATTTAATGTTTTGCATTGTCCAAACTTCCCCTGGACTTTAGCATCTCCTTAATGGCATTTAGTACAGCAGAACCTATAGGTTCTGTTGTAGGAGTCTCAACAGCAATTTTGATCTACCTGAGTGAAGGAGAATGGGCTTAAATAACGGTGCTGAAAGCAGGTTTTAGATACACAGTAGCATGCAGGACAACATGAAAGATAATGGTGGTACAGGCAGATGAGTGAGATAAAAAAGCAACGTGGATGAGAGCCTTGAAAGGAAAGAAAATAAGGAAGCAAGTGGATATTATTGTCAGGAGGGGATGAGATGAAAGCAGATTATGATGGTTTTGGTACCAAAGGGCGAATGTAAAAGCTTTTCAGTGCACACTGAAAGGAGAAGTAAAAGAAAACAGGCAAATTTAGCAGGAGAGAGAAGAGAGGAGGTCAGAGGAGAAAGCTGATAGAGCCAAATATTCCATGGTGCCATTTGGTTCCTTGCATTTTACTCTTGGCTTTTCCTAGCCCCAAGTAATGCAGATCACTCAAGGCCACGTGGGGCTGCACATCCCCAGCTCTTGCTGGGGAGAAGGAGAGCTCATGTGGGCCCATGTCTGAGATGCAGGGTTTAATGTCTAGGAGGATGTAGATCTTGTTTATGTTCCCCCATCTCCAGTACCTATTGGAATCACAGAATCATTCAGGTTGGAAAAGGCGTACAAGATCAGAAGTTCAACCGTTGACCCATAGTCACTCATAAAATCATAGAAAGGTTGGAAAAGACCTCCAAGACCACATAGTCCAACCAACACCCCATCCCCACCATGCCCACTAAACCATGTCCCCAGGTGCCACATCTCCATGTTTCTTGAACACCGTTAAGGACGGTCACTCCGCCTCTTGCCTGGGCAGCCTGTTCCAATGCTTGACCGCTCTATCAAAGTAGAAATTTTTCCTAATATCCAACCTGCTCAATGACTTAGCTTTGCCCTAAGCAGCTGTACTCACTTTTTACTTTCTGAAGCAATTCTTCCATGAGCACACTCTCATTGAGGCTGACAGTGGCATGAGCGGTGGATGTTGGTGAGCGCTGTCTCTGCACCACGTGCCGTTCTCCTCTGTCTGTGCCAAACGCAGCCCTGTTTGCTTGGCAGAATAACTGAGGATGAAAGGCTGGAGTGACATTGAGAGGGGAGAAAAAGCAATTTAAATGTTCTTTTAAAAAAAAAAAGAGCTACAACAAACTTGTGTTTCAAAGAATGAAGGGGTTCTTATCCATTTAAACATAACGTTCTGTGCAGATCCCTGTAATCTTGAGAGAACTGTAGGAGTTCCAGCTCCCCAAAGGCATCAAAGAAGTGTCCATGGGACTTGGAGTGCAAATACAGAATGTGCAGATGGCACAGGGGGTCACAAGGCTCTGATCCCACACCCAGGGAACAGATACTGTCCTACTGAGAGGCCACCTGGCAGCTGCCTCCTTTTAGGTGGCTCTTTGCATCAAAGGTGACCTGAAACTCTTATTTTAATACAGTAAAAAAGGCTCCCGAGCTTAGAAATCACAAGATCCCAAGTCTGGTTGCAAGAGCCATCTCTGCTTGAAAGATCTGTGCTGCACAGAGCACGTTCTGTTTGCCCTCACTGACTTTAAGGCACTCATGCCTGGCTCAGGGGCATCTTCAGTTCTTGCTCTGGCAAACGTGGAGCTCTCCTAGTGCAGTGTGTGCTCATGCAGAGGATGCCATGGAGGGACCTGCTGCCAGTGAGCCGCTCACAACAACCCATTTTCCAACAGAGCAGGCAGCAGCATCTTGGTTGGGATCAGAATTAAGGGTTTTGCTGATTTAATCTTGTTGGTGTGGGAATTTCTTGTGGTTGAAAACTCTCTTCTGAGGCTTCTGTCCATGCAGGTCAAATGAATTATCTTTAGAGCATCGGTTCCTGCAGAAAACCTCACCTTCGTAATAGAGGCACTTTGGAGGCACCGGATAAAGCTGCCTTTTGCCTCAGGCTCTGTAGGTTGGGCTCTTGCCGCAACTCAGCGCATAACCGAGATCTGCAGACAGCAAGGCTGCCTCTGCCCATGCCCCAAGCACCCGTTGACCTGGGTTCAGCTGGCTTCTGCTGAGTGAGGATGCGATGAGAGTAACTCAGCCTGAGAGCACCCCTGCTGCAGGTGACCTTCCCCCTAAAAGAATCAGGGCTTGAACTCAGCCTTACAATTGGTCTGGCGTGCTGCTTTGACCGAGAGTGTCAAACCAAGAACGTGCTCTTTGGCCAGGAGTGTCAAACCAAGAACGTGCTCTTTGGCCAAGAGTGTCAAACCAAGAACGTGCTCTTTGGCCAAGAGTGTCAAACCAAGACGTGCTCTTTGGCCAAGAGTGTCAAACCAAGAACATGCTCTTTGACCAAGAGTGTCAAACCAAGACACGCACTCTTTGACCAAGAGTGTCAACTGCTGTTTGTTCTGCCTTCCCATGAAGTAGCATGCTCTTCCTTGTCATAGAATCATAGAATGGTTTAGGTTGGAAGGGACCTTAGAGATCCATGTTAGTTTTCATTATAGGGTGTGGAAGTGAGTCTGGTGCCAGGCAGACAGCCAAGGGACATTGGAGCAGTATGGTGTGCTCTGCCTGTGGACATGGGGATGAAGACCAGCGTTCCAGCTCCAGCCATGTGGGTTGGTGCACAGCACCAAGTTGATAGCTGGTGCAAATTATGTCTCAGGAGTGAAGAGTCCAGCAGAACCCTGGGGTGGTGCCTGGACACAAAGCTGCTGCCTGCTGTCTCAGGAATCTTGCAAACATTTCTCTTTGTGTCAGCGCTGTTTGAGGCTTTTCTGGTCTGGATCTGAGCCAGCTGTGCTACATTCCAGTCCCCTGGGGATGCACTCAGGGAAGTGGCATTGCCTGCACTTGGCAGCACTGGGCAGGGCACACCGAACCCACAGGGATATGTGATGCTTGCAGTGTCCCCTTGCTTCCTCCTAGATCAGATGTGGAGGAGCTGAGCTCCCTGGCTCACCTCTGCCAGGTCCTTTGCGCGTGGCAACCTGTGCCCCTGTTCTGGGTCCATCCAATGGAGAGCCCATTGCACCCCCAGGCACATCCCAGTTCTTTAAAGGCTGCTGGTTGGGCTTTTTTGTATTTTTCTTAAATGGCAGCTTGCTGAGGGCCAGATATTGTCGTGACAGTACCTCTGAAATCCTTAAGCTGCTTGAATCACTCCAAGGTGCCAAGCAATAAAAGAGCTGAAATAAAATGTATCCCACAATGTCCTTCACTTCTGCTGACAACTGCAGTTTAAATTACTGGTGCAACCTTTTAGCATAGCTCGCTTGTAAAAACTAATAAAAAAATAAAATGGAGCTGTAACAGCTACTTGCTGCTGCTTCTCTGATGGGGAGGAGAGAGAAACTGCCTTTCTTTTTGGGTGAGCTGGTGGTAGTGCACTGTTTCTGCAGTTAATGTTGTATTCTGATCACTGTCATTAATATATCTTGTAATTTTTACATTATGTAGCATACAGTTTTTATTAGGGAAGGCTTTATCACAAGGTGCTGTTTATCCTGTGAGTACTCTAACGTTAGAATTCTGCTTGAAAGACTCGGGAGAGTGCTTAGTTTGGATGATGCAGATTTGGGCATCCCATTTAGCAGTGGGTCGAAAGGTGCTCACCCTACGTGCCCTGAATTCTTAGGTCCTTTGCCCCAAGACCTCTTGAGTTTCAAGGATCCAGCATAAAGTATGACTCAAAAAATGAACCAAAATGGGTTTTTATTTCGTAAACTATGTGCAATCAAAGCTTGCACTAAGCTTTGCCAAGATGCTGGTCTGCAAACCAGCCAGCGCTGCGCACAGATGCTGGGCTGAAATAAAACAAAATAAAATCATGTTGAAATGAAAGCCTTCACTCATGATTTCTGAAGAACTCTGGAAAGAGCTTTGCAGACCGGGGAGGAGATAGGGCAGAGGGGCTGTGGCTGTTAGTTCCTATTTCTGCCAACATCTCGTAGCCTCGTGCAGATGGACGCGTGCCATCTCCTGCAGCTTGCCAAGAGGGAAGAGCTCCCTTTGTGCCGTGTTTACTTCTCCCCAGGTCAGAGATGCAGGATGGGGATGGCCCTGCTGTGCAGCACTCATTGTTCCAAACAAAAGGAAATGCCACACAGCAGAGGCATTGCTGCTGAGCAGCAGTCCCGCAGCTTTGAGCTTCACTTAGCAAAATGGAAATGTTTTCTGCTGAGGGAGCTGAGAGCACCTGCAAGCTGGCTTTGGGCTGGCGACCCTTCTGGCATATTTCTATGGCTGCTCCTCATGGCTTGGGACATTGTGGCACCCAAGGAAGTGTCCTTTGCCATATGCCTGTGGCCTCAGTGTGTGTTCTCCAGCCTGCAGCGTTCCCACCAGCCCAGGTCAGCTCCATGGGAGCGTTGGCGCTTCGTTAATCTCTTCTGGAAGGCATGTTTGTAGCCAATGTGCTAATGGACAGCATCTCTTGCAGAATGCCTCTAGGCAGTGGGTAATGTGTTTCTTAGGTACACATGGTTTTGTTTGTGTTTTTGTATTCAACAGGAGAAGGACCCTTGAGATCGACACTTGGAGGAAAGTAGTGAAGGAGCTGACATGTGATGCAGGACAGCTCTGAGCCACGAAGCAGTGCAGAAGGTAAGGCACCACCAAGCCCTGCAGTGCCCATCTGCTCCACACCTCACACGAGATTGGTTCTTCCCTGCTGCATTTTAACACCATCCACCAAAACATCTCTGTGATTTTCCAGCGCTGTTTTTGCTGCTCACCATATACATAAAGTAACGGTGACAGATTGGGAAAGCTTGCACGAGCTGGGCAGCACCAGTGCAATGTCACCCGTGGAGTCTGAGTCAAGCCCTTTATATTTTTGGCCACCCACTCTTTCATTTAATCACTTACTGTTTGCTCAAAGTCCTCGCCAACTTCGCTTGGCAGAGCTGCAGGCAAAGAAGCGGCGTTTCACAAGATCCTGATTTCAGCAGCTTAAATTCTGATTTTTTTATGTCAGCAATGGTCTGAGCTCAGGATCCAGATCCTCGTACATGGCTCAGCAGGGAGGTGAGGCTCTGAAACTACGTGCGTGGTCTGAACATTTTTCTTCTTCAGCATCACTCTTGCCTCAGAAAGCTTTGTAACCAAGGTAGGTTCACTGCTGGAGGATTAGTCCATGGGCTGCTGATGCACAGCTACTGCGGGGGTGTGTGATTGACAGGGGAGCATGGGCAGTCTCACTGCAGAGGCTGAAGGCTGCTGCCAGCAGCACATTTCTCCTTCCCCAGTCTTCCTGTCACTCCTGTAATGAAGCCAGAGGATGGGAATTTGTGTCCCTTGCTGAGCTCTGAAGTAGTGATGAAGCTGCTGATGGAGCTGGGCTTGAACCTTGATCCAAAGATGGACGTGATTCCAATGGGTGGTTGCATCCCAGGCAAAGCTGATCTTGCAGCTGATGGGTTTGGATGAAAGTAACACATGGATTGTTACTGGGAACTGCCACAGCTATTTAAGGCTGCCAGATCTAACTCCTGCTCTTAGGAAAACCTGGATGAAATGTAATGGCCTGTGACACTGCAAGAAGCAGGCTAGATGCTCTCAGGATCCCGTTTGGCCTTCAACTCTGCTAATCTGTGAGAAATCACAGCTGCATCTCTAGCGACGTGACCAGTTCAAGCCCCTGTTTTGACTTGCTGTCAAAAGATTTCTCCAGGAGTGCTGTGTCCTTGTGTGCTGTGTTTGGAGCATCTGCTCCGCGTGCACTTGGGTTGAACTGCTTCCAGCAGACTTAGCAACTGGGCTGGTGATTTCCTCCAGGAAATCCAACCATGCAGGATAGTGTTCAGCTTATGGGATCATGGTAGTCAAGCCATAATGGCGTTCCTTTAAGTTGCCTTTTTTTTCCCTTTTTTCCTTTTTTTGGAACCCTGTTAGCTCTCTCCCCACCCTAGCTGCGTTTCTGTGTCTGTATATCTAGGGGTCTTTTTTTCTGCCTTGTTTGAGTGAAAGAGTAAATCCTTTTTGATTTATTCCAGAGCAGCCCTCAAGCTCAGCTCCTATGAGAGCCTGCTGACTTTGAACTCAAAAGATCTCACTTCTTTGAGGCCAGGCTGTGGTCTTCCATCTTGCCTCAAAGTTAAACTGAAAGAGAAAATTCTTTTTCTTTTTTTTTTTGTCCTTTAAGAAGAGGAAAAATAAGTATTCTCTGTAAGGGAATTGGTTATACCTGCAGCAGAAGAGAATGCCAGTGCACAGAATTTCAGGTTAAAATGTGGTTGTTTCGTGTGGGCTTTATTTTCAAGCACCTAACATGTTGTTTTGTGTTTCATTGAGATAAATGCTCCCTTTTAAAGCAGTGCTGTTGGCTGGCTGAGATCCAGCCTGTGATCCTGCTTCGTTGCATCTTTGGTGTTTGAACCCCTGCATTACAGTGGTTGCTGTAGTTCTGATCCCCAATTTCCTGCAGATGTGCTGATACCAGGCTCAGGCTGGGTTCTGCACCTGCTGACTTCCAAGTTTGATCTTTGCACTGAATTTCACTGCAAGCAGGAGTGCTGCTCGCCATTGTAACTGCTGTGTTGCATATTTAATACTTTCAGGAAAAGCCACTAAAAGTAGGCCAAGGACATCACAGGTGGACATCTAGGTCTAACATCTCCTTCAGTCTCTGTATTTTATCTTGCTGCCCTGCTCTAGGTCTCTGGAGGTGGAAGCTGAGCTGCCCAGACGTGAACCCTGGCACATACCCTGGGCAATACAGGCTGTAAAGCTGAGCTTCTGATATCATCCCATGGAGCAATATTAGTTACAACCAGCAGTTGTTGATATCAAATGATGCCTTGACATAGCAGAGGGGTTGAGGGGGTGGGTGCCTTACAGTGCCTGCTCTGCTGGGTGCTGACAATTAATGTGAAGCCCTGTTGATGAGCTGTGCACCTCGAGAGGAGGAGCAGACAGCTGTTTGTGGTGTATGTATATGTCTGTACGGTGCAAAATAACTATATCAGAGCTGTGATATGCTGGCTGCTTTCTGTAGGACCCTTTCAGTCTGTGTTTATGTGGTTGTTTGGAAGGGCAGAGGTCATAGATGGAAGACCTTTAATATATGGGGACCCTCTTTTTAAAGCCAATTCTTCCTGAGCGAGGTGACCTTGGCTCTGCCTCTTGCTTGGGGAACCAGCAGTGCAGGGGGAGCAGGTGCTGATCAGGGCAGCAAAGGCTCAGTTGGATGCCAGCAGAAGGTAAAACATGGGGTGGTCTGGGGGTTTAACTGCAGGTGAGGGGAGTAGAAGAGCTTTCTTGCCTGCCTTGAAGGAGCACAGTGACTTGCTGGTCTGGACCAGAGAGCTGAGCCAGCCCTTGCAGGCACAGGGAAAGTCTTGTGTGGTGTTTTGCAAGCCATTCTTATCAAACTTAACATTTTCAGAAACTCTTTGTCTCAAAGTACGTGGAATGTAGGAGTGTGTGTGAAAGCACCATGATGTTTCTACCCCTTTTTCAGGAAAAACACGTCTCGAAAGCCAGCTGCATTTGCAGCCACTTTCTGGCATGTCAGTGTACAGTAAATCCATCCAGCTCAGGACACGACACGAGGACAGGTAACAGGCTGGCTCTCTTCTTTAGTTCTGTCACCACTCCTCTTATTTCAGCAGAGAAAAACCACACATCGACCTTCTCCCACAAACCCATGTTCTGAGCCAGCAACAAAGTGGGAAAATGTTTTTTCCCAAATCTAATTTGAAACATGATGACTGGACCGTTCTTAAACAGCTTCCAACTCAACAATAAAGAAACTTCACAGAGTGCTTGGCAGGAGCCTCTGTACATAATTTAGATCATAATCAGATGCATTAACACATTCTATATGGATCTCATGGGGGCCAAGAAGACGAGGTGTGCTGGGTAATTTCTTTCCAGATTTCTTTACCTGATTGTTTATTGCTCTTGGGGACTTCATTTGTGGCCCAAATGTCACCAGCAGAATCCTGCTGCTTCATGTGGCTGCATTTAGAGCAGCCAGCAGCAAGGCTTCCAATCACCTCTTTGGCATTAGCATCACTCTTTCCATCTGTGTGCGTTGAAAGGAGGATGGGAGGGCGTGGGGGGAGTGAGGGAGGCAGGGGGAACAAAAGTTCTGCAAACTGCTGAGCTTCAGCTCGGTGGGAAGGTGGTGAGAGTGCTTGAGGAGCAGCATGTCTCACATCATGAAAGCTGCACAGGGGAAGCTCCCTCCCCACCTTTACATTTTAGCTGTTAGACATAAGCAGCTCTCGTTTTATGAAGCTTCTGAAAGCTTTTTGGCACTCTGTGCAAAGAAACAATAATATATCATTCACGTTGCTTCACTGTTTTGTCATGAATCCACCCATGCCAAAAGCATCCTTGTTGTGAAATCTTGCCTTTGACAGAAAATTCTGTTGCTGCTTTGATAAACAATGTTTTGCGTTTCTTTCTGCTCTGTTGCTTTGTATTATCCCCTCAAAAGGTGGGAAGTGAAGTTCCTTGACACTTCAGCATCTCCTTTGTGCATCTTCCCACGTGCTCCATGGGTTTGTATTTAGTATGAAGCGATGCAGTGATGTGGGTGCAGCACCAGGTGGCACATCCAAACCCACAGAGCCCTCTCCTCCTTTTTTCTACTGATATTGGGGAGTGGGGCTCGGTCTGTAGAGTGCTCAGCTGACTGCAGAGCTGTGGCAATGACAATTGAAAGAACCCTGTGCCTGAAACAGGCCTGGGTGCAGCGGGTCCTTGGGAGGGCAGAGGAGGAGCACTGATATCTGTTGGGCTGCCTCACTCTTTTTTCTTTTTTCCTTAGTAGTTGTTTATCAACAACATTTCCCAGGAAATGGTGATGCTCAGCATCCCAGATTAGCAGAGATCTTAAAGAGACTCCGACATCTGAACATAATTGTGATGAAGAGTTGGGTGCCCTTAAAAATCAGGGAAAAAGGAGCGTGTGAAGAGCTGAGTCTCTCCCAGGAACACCTGCATTTCCCTGGGTCTTCCAGCTAAGTACTGAGCAACTACATCACTTGCAGGATATCCTGCCCCAGGCTGTAGAAGTCACAGTTGTTGGGCTCTCTTGAACAAACCCTTGCCCTCCGTCTCCTGCTTTTCTGAATCATAAGAGCATCAGGGCAGGCTGTTACAAGCCCCAAAGGCTTTGTGCAGCAGGGCAGGCAGGCACACATCAGAGGCAGCAAACACCCCTAGTCCTTTCCTATTTATAGCCAGTTTGCATGCAGACTCCTTGCTTCCAGAGGCCAAATTATCAGCTGTGACTGATGTATTCTTCCTAGGTCTGCAGCACGCAGTGACCGACTTGTCCCGACAAGTGTGGGGTTATGGGTTCAGCTGACACAGCTTGCAGCAATGCTTGTGCTGAGCTTGAACTGAGCACGACGTGCTCGCTTGGTTGGGCTGCAGAAGGTGGTCTGAGCCTGCCAGGGCAGTGAAAGAGAACAAGTGTTTTGCTTTCCATTTTCTTAAGATCTACTTGGGCTGGATTTAAGAATTATTGATTTTCAACCTTTGTACCAGAACACTGTGACTGTTCAAACAATTGCTCAGCTGAAACTATTGGATTACTTCTCACTAAAGCATCATTTGATTTGGTTTGCTGTTTTGTCAAGGCTCTGAAGATAATAGCTTGCTTCAGCCTTTCATCTCCAGGTAGCACGGAGGAAGCTGCTGTCTGGAGGGGCTGCACTGCTGCCTTCTGCGAGTCAGAAGTGCCACAGCTTGGCTGGCACGGGACCCATATGGCCTTCACCTGCCTTTTTCCTTTATATCCTGCACATATTGCCTAGCTGGGTAAGATTTTTGTTTGAAGACATGCCAGGTGCTGATCTGTTCATGCTAGATCACAGCTGCTGTTCCCTGCTGCTTGGTTTGGGTAGCCCCCTACCACTTACATCTCACATCTGGAAAAGAAAAAGTGCTGGGACTCATCCAGCAATTTGGAACTTGGTTATATTCTCAAATGCAAGGTGGAGGGTATTGGTTTTCTGCTGTGTGGTTTGCTTGTGAGGCATGGCAGGTCCTTCTCCTGTATGGTGAGAAGACCAGAACTGCTGAGCAGAGGGACCAGAGGAATTTAGGTTCTTTAGCCCAATTTCAAGTGAGTATACTCTGCATATTCATGAGATGCTGCTCGAGTGTCATGAGGAAAGGCATAGACTTAAATAAGGTAGAATGGGAAAGATTAACTTAAACTCTTCTGCTGGCTGGGGATGGGAAGAAAGTGCATTTTTTGTCTGTATCAGGCAGTAGGATGCTGGCTGTTGTGTATGTGTGTGGCTGCCCTCCACTGGTTGAAATTAAGATGACCTCTCTGTATCACAGACTTTTTTTCCTCTCCAAAGATGAGTGTGTCTTCAGATTGACTTTGGAGTGAGGCTGGAGGATTCTAGGTGCTGGGTTGTTCAGAACTGGTCACTGTGACTCATCACCCTGGATCTGCAAAGTCACCCGGGGCAAGAGGGAGCTTCTGAGCTGGGGAAGAAGGAGGTTTGTCCAGGGTCAAGGGATGCACAGAAGCAGAATCTTCACCAAACATGGCCAGAGACTGCAGAGAGGTGTGGGTGCTTGCAGCGAGGCAGCCAGAGCTTCCAGAGAAGAAGTGTGATGCTGTAAGACATGGCACTGAGCAATGTCACTGAGGTCTGGTGACCTGGGGGCACTCACACCTCTAAACGAGCAGCACGCCTCTTGCCTCATGGTCCATGTGGTTGAGTGGGCTTGAGTTATGTATCAGGCTGCAAATTATGTGACAGCATTAATTACAAAATCCTTTGCTGACCTTTTACAAAAATAAATCTAATGGTGATTTTACCAGCACTTAAATGGCTGTTCCAGTTGAGCAGTGAAGGTTTAGAGAATTGAAGGGAAGAGCATCCAGCAATGGGGATTTCCACCCTGTTGTGTTACGCTGTGCCCTTGAAGGCTGCTGATGCTCCCCACATCAGGTAACCCTGGTCAGCCAAACCAGTGTCTGGCCTTGTTTTTCTTTTGGATCAAAACCTGCAAAATCAGGAAGACAGCCTTAACAGACTGTACTAAGGATGAAAATTCTGCTCTCCGCTTTGAAACGCTTTCCAAATGTGTGTGCTAGGATCTATGTAGATTTTTGTCTTCTATGGGTCTTGGTTAGACAGCTGTTACGTTAAACTGAAAAGAAAATGAATCTGAAAAAAATCTTTTGACTTTGGTCAAACTCAATAGTTTTGCTTTCCATTGGGAGCAGAAGAACTGATTTCCCTGATTTCCTTTCAGGAACCAATAGTGAGTTTTCAGAAGGATAGAGCATTTTTAAAAAGACCAAAAAGCATTCTTTTTTATTCCTGCTAAAGCAACCAGAAGGAATCCACTCTGGGATGTGCACACCGCATGTGCATCTCTGTATTGGGTACACGATTTGGAGAAATGGTGATGGAGTGGTTGAGCAGAAAAATCCTTAAAAGGGTGGCTCTTAAAATGTCCCTTAACATTGACCCAACCTATTTAAGCTCACAGTGTTGCTCTCGTGGATGTTTATCCCCTCCTACAGGTATTAAGACTTATGACACCACTGGAGCACCTTGAATTTTAATATGAAAGTGGTGTTTGTGTCTTAATTGACCAGGTGTGTTCCTCTGTTAACCTGTAGGGAGAAGGAGATTTTCTCCTGTCTTCAGGTCACCAGTTTAGTAAAGAGCATATGAAGAACATTTTGGATTTTATTTTTGCTATATATTAGAGCTTTATCCATTTCAGATAACTCCAGGAATGACTTCCAAATTCTCTTTGGCATTTCTCTAAATCATTGAGCAAAGCAGGTTGGGAGAGACCTGTGGATTGGGAGGGACCTGTGGAGGTTTCCAATCCAGTGTCAAAGTGAAGCTGGCTGTGAAAGTAGGCAAAGTTGCATGAGACTTTGTCCAGTTGAGGTCTGACCCTTGCTGGAGATGGAGGGTTGGCCACCTCACAGATTCCTGTTTGGATAATTTGATTTTTCCCTGCCTATCCATTTGTAGGTGGCTATGGCAAAAACGTTGCTGAAGTCCAGGTGGTAAATGCCAGCTGCTCTCCACTCACCTACCAAGCTGGTGGCTTCGTTGTAGGAGGCCATCGAATGGGTGACGTACACTTTGCCGACATACCTCTGTGCTGTTCCCAGTTGCCCTTCCTGCCCATGGGAAGGGCTTTCAGGAGGATTCACTCCATCCATCCCTGCCCACAGGCTTTTGTTTCCATGCAGGTGCTGGGCAGGGTGAGTGCAGCCTTTCCAGCTGCCTTGCCATCCTCTTTGTTCCTACAAATATTCTCAAGAGCGAGCTTTTGTTGTCACAGTTAATGCTTGGAAACGTACTGCAGATAACCTTGGCTTCATCTTGACTTGGCTGCTCCCAGGCTTTCATTGCCTTAGCTAATAAAGCCTTTACAATTGCTTAGAGACACTCAAGATTGTTAATGTTTAAATAAAAGGATTAATTTCAGGCATCCCACTGCTAAACGTGTATGCTCAAATTTTGACGAAGTCTTGCTTTTCTTGTGAGGTGCAACAGGCTCTGCAAACCAGTTAACTTGTGTCAGCTAAATGGGCTGTAACTCCTGGGGAGCAGCCCTGAGCTCTGCTGCATTGATTCAGGCTTGCCAGACAGTGGGAACAATTACGTGGGCTCCATGAAGAATCAGCAGAGAAGAGTCTTAGGGCACGGATGTAGGGAGGTGCATTGGGAGTGCCTGCCCTTTAAACACACCACTGCTTGATTTTATTGATGATTCTGTGTATTTTAACCTTTCAGGGCCTCTGTTTCCCTGCCTATAAATTACCTGTGTCTTCCTTTTGGGTTATTGAGGACTGCTTAGCTGTAATGTAGAAAATGCTGTCAAGGTAGGGTGCCAAGCGAATACAAACTGTTTTATTTTTAGTGCCTTTTGAAATCTTGGACTTCTTGTTCTCCCTTTTATCTGTCTCTCTTTTTAATCACACAAAATGGAAAGAAACCCAATCACAGCTGTTGCTGGAGACGAATCATTAGGCCCATCCAGCTGGCTCTCCCAGGGGCAGCGCTGGATCGTTCCCCGCGTCGCGTTTCAGAAGCACTTTGTCTCATTGAGTCGTGTGTGTGCGGAGTGATGAGGGTCTTTCACTTCTGACAGCTCTCTTCATTGATCCAAATGGGAAAGGCTATTTTTAGGTGACTGCAAGTAAATGGACATCAGGCACTGCCAAAAGGAAGCTAGGTTATTTTTGGAAACCCATTCTGGGAGGTCCTAATGCAAGTTTTTGTCTTTGGTTGGGCTGTCTCACTTTGTAGGACCGGTTTCCAAGGAGGTGGATGTGACTTCTTGAGTTTGGGTTGCAGTCTGAATCTGGAGTTGGGGCTTGTTGGGGCCGCATTGTTTCATGGGAGTTGTTCCCCATAAATCAGGTGATGATTGAACTGAACTTTTTGAGGCAGAGGGTGGAGGTCAATGTGTGGAATCCACCTGGAGCAGAGGCAAACCCATGGAGATGCTCTCATGGACAAACACGCAGAAGACATGGTGCTGGTAGAGGCCATACCGCAGGTTTGAGTGCACACTACCCTTGCTTCAGTGGATTTTTCCACTTCTGCAATCCACTCTCTGTTTTCCTTAGCCTTTTTCAGAAGCATTTTGGGACAGATCCTGTCTCGTGCTGACTTGGTGCCCAGAGCTTGCTGACGCCGTGCGGAGACGTCGGGCGCTGCAGGTGCAGGTGGGAGCCAGGGGGGCAATGGCCAAGCCTGCACCATTGCTGCTTGGGGAGCTGGAAAAGCCCAGGCAGAAAGCATAGTGGATGTGATTTAGTAGCACATTGTCTTTCTTCTCTAAGCAAAGACCCAAGCCTAATTTCAGAGGTCAGAACATGCTCTCACCTGAGTTTTCCAGGCCTTTCATAGAGCATTTGAAGGCCATTACGTAAAATTAGCTTGCTGCTTGGGGAAAGCTGGTATTAGCTCTGTATTGGGACTCTTTTCAAAGCTCTCAATGATCATTTACTTGATGGGCTGCTATTCAAGCTCATAGGCACAAGGTAGAAAATGGAAGACAAATAGCATCTGATACTGCTTCCTGACAGAGATGAAAAATTGAGTGGGTTTTTTGGCAGAATTCCTGCTCTCCTGGGGTATTTTTTGGTGGTGTTTTTTACCTTACCTTTATGGATCTCTAATGACACTTTCCTAGATGTGTCAGTGGGCTGCCTGTAGAGCTGGACTTGTTTTTTCTTTCCCCACGCTTCCTGATGATCCAGCATTGGGAAGGGGAATGTGACTCTGAAGCAGGCTTAAATTGTAAAGCAATTTCAGATCTGCTAAGCAACAGCATTGACACGTTTAAATAAATCTGCTGTTGAGTAACGCAGAGTGACATATTGAGAGCAATTAAAAAAAAAAGCAACAGCACAAATTTGGGAAATGACTGGAATGGAAACGGAACATAAATGTTACAGAGGACATTGGGTGAAAGGGAGGGAGGGCTACTCCACAAAAGGAGTGTGTTGGAGAACTCAAATCTCCATCGGGAAGGGTGAGGCAACAGTGGGAGTGTGAATTTCTGCTGGAATTGTCTCTTGGCACTAGGTTGGCTTCTCTGCCAACACTGCTGGTCACAAAGGGTTGGAGAGGTTTTACAGCCTAGGTCAGAGAGGAGCATGTGGTGGGACGTCAGATGGAGAAGGGAAAGGGGTGTTTGTATTCCTGCAGCTTTCTCACTGCTGCTCCTCTGGCTGTGTGCTGAGTGGGGTCGGGCTCCTGGTGTCCCACCCCTACAGAGCTGTGCGTTGGTGGAGGAGGGCACAGATGGAACTAGGAGGTTTTGTATGTGGGAGCTGGTGAGAGGAGATAATTTACAGAGCTTGAGTGTGGAACTCACTGCTGCAAGAAGCTCCGAAGCCAAGTGCTTGAGGTGGTTTTGCCTTTTCTTTTTCTTATTTTTTTTTTTAACAGCTAAGATTTTGTACAGATGAGAATGTGCATGATTGATTGCTCTAAAAAAGCATTTTGGTGAGAAGCTCTCTTCTTCAGGGTCTCATGCAGCTCCTATTCCCTTGTGATTAGGGAGGAATTGTTCTGAATAAACTCTTCTGTGATGATGATTGATGAGCATTTTGCACCAAAGCAGCTGGAAACGGGCACTCAGGAGTAAAGGGATGAAGTGAATGGGTCATTGGTTTGATCTAATACAGCCGTCCTCGTGCTTCTTTATTATTTGATCAGTGTCCATACAGGGGCCAAATTGAGTTGTGGATTTTGTGGCTATCTTAATGACTTTGTTCCAAGCTGATGCCTCGTGTCTGTCTGCATGGCATGGTCACAGCAGGGTTGCAGCTTTCCCAAGCCCTGGGAACGTCTCCTTTTCATGGCTGGGCACCACGTGTTGACTCTGGACATGAGCAGCTTTTGTCCAGCGGATGACAATAGTTAGCTCACACACAGCCAATGCTGTTAAGCATAAAAGAGAGATAGCTATGCTGTCCTTTGCTATATTTTTGAGATCTGTTGCCATTTGTGTCTCAAGCCATGAAGGGAAGATTGAGATTGCACAGTATGAGATGCTCCCTCTGCTCTCCTGGCTGTAGTAACTGATGGAAGTTGCCAGAAGAGAGATTTATGGCTTCCCTGTGCATTAGGACCTCTCAACATCTATTCAGCAAATGGTTCCTGAGAATGGCCTGAGTTGGAAGTGGTCTGATCTTTGGGATGATGGCTGGGAAGACGGTTCTTGAAGGGCTTGGCTGGCAGCGTCCCACCGCCCCTTTCTGAGATGCTCTGAGGACACTTGGCCCCACTTCCCCATCAGAAACAGCTGGTGTGCATTGGAGATCCCTGCCTGGAGTGTTTTCAAGCCTGGTGCCTCCAGCCAAAATAAGTTCAGCCTTCCCAAATGCACTCCCTCTGCTAACATTTGGATTCTTTTCACCTTCTCTAGAGCTGCCAGGTGGGACTGTGCCTGGCTCAGATCTCTGGGACAATCCCTTAAGCGCACAGCGTATCCACCATGTCCATAGCACACAGTTTTCTCTGGGGTTTTCTCCTCTGGTCCATGGAAGTGCACTGGTGATGTTAACTCTTTGAAGCCCTGTGCCCTGCACATCCTGCTGCCAGTCTGGAGAAGGTGTTGAGCCATTAAGTTTACAAAAACGTGGCTGTTTGCATCTCCACCCACCTCACCACTCGCTGCAGTGGATGAACAGCCAAAGCATTTGGACATTACATGATTAGATAGAACAAAGTGTCTCAAAGTCACGGGATGTTTAGCTCGCCTGCTTGTTCAATAGCAGTTAATAAGGATTTCGTTCAAAAGACACTATTGCTTAGCATTATATTCTTTAATCTTGGTACAGTGTTCTAATAAAACAGGACTTTGGCATCTAGTCCTGTGTCTTCCAGTAACTTTCAGACCCATCAGCTGTTTTCACTCACATTAGGAGAACACAGCTCTACAAAGCATAACTCCTGATAAGTGCCCTGGAAATAGAAATTGAACCTCTCTACAGGGTTTTGGAGATCCCCATGAAAGCTTGAAGGCATCATACAGTAAGAATTGAGGCTTCATTTGTGCTGGTGCTCCCAGAAGAACTTGTTAGGGGCTGCACAGAGACAGCAGATTTTATTTTTCCCCCAGTGCAGTGCTGAGCATTGCAGGATCTGTTAAAAATGCCAAACTAAGTCATCATTCCAGCTGTTTCCCCAGCAAGCTACCAGCACACAGTTAGGTTTGGGAGTGCAGTTGGGAAGTGCCTTCGGACCAGGCTGTATGCTTGGCAGGTTTTTGGTTTCAAAGGCAGAGGATTTAAAACAAAGAAAAAACAAACAAAAAAACCTCAGAAAACAAACTCTCACCCAAGGAGTCATGCTTTGGTGCCTTGGCCTGCGAGGCAGCGTTGAAGCTAAAAGCTCCATTAGTGGGTTTCAACTTACCCAGCTTAAATCCTTCCCTGAGGATTGCTCATGTTCTGCAGAATTACAGGGTTTGGCGTGATAACGTTTTCCCTTCATTTCTCCCTTTTGCACTTTTTTTTTAGTGTGAACAGGCAGAACAACAGCAAAGCTGAAGGGCTGCGTGGGGATCGCAGCTCTGCTTGACCAAGCACGGGCAGTCCCTGTTGCAGGATGCTCTCTAAGGAGATGAGTGGTGCTCACAGGCTTTGGAAATAATAAATGGCAACAAGGAAACAAGTGCCATGCACCTGCCCTTGGACTGCTGGCTGCTTGCTGGGGAGCAGGAGGCTGGAGGTGGGTCACACATTTGGGTGAGCTCAAATGGGAGAGCTCTGATGTGGGCAGGATGTAGGAGGCACAGTGGGGAGATGGAGCTTTGGGAGAGGGAACACAGGAGAGGCCAAAATGGGGAAGGTGGGATCCAGGCAGCAGAGTGAAGGTGGTCCCAGGCAGGCAGAGAAAGTGATCCTGGCAGCTGCATTCCGTGCGGCTACTCCTGTATCCTGCAGCTGTTCATTAGAAATTCTGTTTATGCCACAGGGAGTTTTGGAGTCTCTGAAGCTGACACAGTTTTAATAGACAAAGACATTTTGAGTGCAGCACATCTGCTCTGGGATGCTAAGGAACAGCCTCCACGCTGCAGTGCCATTGGTGGAAGCGTTTCATCGTGCTACTTTTATTTTAAGACCTCCTCTCTTTTATCCTAAAAAGTAATTTTTGAGGTCAGAAGAAGTGCTGCGTCTGCTCATTAAGTTTGCAGCCATTAAGCAGTCCTGTCTTCCTGTTCCTGATATCCCTGAGTTCCCAGCCTGAAGAGTTTGCAGAATCACCTTTAACTCTGAAGGGTCCCAAAGCATTTCATGGCAGCTGGGAACCAGAGGAGTCCGAGTAACACGTAACAATTACATGTAGCAGGAATTTTATGGAACTAGGGAGTTTTGCCATTAAGAATTTTTTTTTTTCACCAAACCCAAAAGCTTTTTAAGTTTCAGGTATGAAGAAAAGCTTAAAGGGCAGCAGTGAAGCTGCAGGGAGAGAGGAGCCCCACTGGGAGCCTCGGCACGGGCACAGCTCGGTGCTGCGGGGATGCACTGATACAGCGCTGCGTTATTAACAATGCAGCAAGCTGGTTAGATTTGATTTAGCAATTTATGTCTAGGCAGACTCAATCTAACCCTTTGCTTAACTTCTGTGACTTGTGGCTTGCCAAAACCCATCTCATCTTGTCCAGTGATTGAGCCTCGCTTGCGCAAGTGAAAAGTTAATTCCTTCCTTCACCTCCAGCTGTGGCCAAGTTCCTTCCATCCTTCTTCCTCTGATCTATTTTAAGCTTTCATTAAGCAGAAGAGTGTGACTTTGCATAACTGGGCTGCAACAGCCCATTATTACTGCGTATGTCCCCAGTGTTCCTGTGTGCCCCTGTCCATTATGGCAGCAGTCCCTGTGCTGAGAGCAGAGCAGAGTGGGATGTCTCCCATTTGGCCCCTTTTGGGGTCTGGGTGGTTCTTCAGCCACACAGCTTGACTTTGAGACTAGGTTTGCTGCTTAAGTTTCTTTCAAGCAAAGCACTGGGCACCACTGCCAAAGCAGCACGTGGCATGCATTAAATGAGCCAGCGTTCCAAAGGCAAGCTACAACTCCACTTTGTAAAAATCTAATTATCGTACATTCTGCTAGTGCTTATCTTCTATCATCCACTTTTCTGCTGGTTAATAACCTTGTTATGCACTCCCACAAGCTTCAGGCACCATGTTTTGTTCTGTTTATCTTTAACTGCCTCATCCGGCCACATCTGCACATCCCAACCTGGGTATGCACGTGCCCTGTGCAGACTTCCATCCATTAGCTGGGCTGCAAACATCTGGTTTGGTCACCCTGCTGCATTCCTCTTTGCTTTGCACAACTCCAGTAATGAGCTTTTATTTCTTTAAGCCATCATAATGTTGCTTTATCTGGCAGAGATCTTACTGAAAGGGCTGTCCTGGTGGCATCTCTTTGTTTCTGTGGGGAGTTCTTCTGGCACAGCAGGTGGCCTTTTCTCCAAAGGCCAAAGAAAGGGCAGAATATTTTCATGGGTCCCTCCCAACTCAGGATTTCCTGTGCTTAGATTTACTTTTGTCCCGTAGCTGCACTTAATGCTGCATCAGGAAGGGGACAGGATGGCCTGCTGTCCAGCCAGCCCTGCTCTGATTGCAGGTTGTGTCAGCAGTGTGACTTCTCCAGCAGTGCTTAGCACACATCGGTCTCTCTGAATGGTGCAGTTCCATTCTCATATGTGACCAAATCTGCATGGATATACGTGGTCCCAGCTCTACCCATGCAGAAGTGCCACCGGTGTGACAACCGCAGCGAGGCTGGGATGCTGTCAGAGTTCTCACAAGCACAGTAGAGGTGTGACATGATGGTGTGTGGCATGGGTGACATCTTTACTGAGAGAGTGGTGAGGTGCTGGCACAGCTGCCCAGAGAGGTTGTGGATGCCCCGACCCTGGAGATGTTCAGGGCCAGGTTGGATGGGGTCCTGGGCAACCTGATCCAGTGCCTGATCTGGAGGTTGGTGGCCCTGCCTGTGGCAGAGGGGTTGGAACTTGATGATCCTTGGGGTCCCTTCCAACCCAACTGTTCTATGATTCTGTGATCTTTCTCCTGAAACTTCTGCAGGCACTGAAGATGCCAAACTCCTTGGACCGCTGTTCCTGCTGTCTTACACACCTGTGAGTGCACTGTAAAAGCGTTTAATGTCCCTCACCTAATTGGGAGCGTGTGACTTGAGTATCTTGCATCGAAAAAGGGGTTTGTTGCCCATTGGGACCCTATTTGAATCTAATCCAAATTAATAGAGTGCTGGCAATAGTTGTGTTTGTGCATCGGAATTGCTCGTTTGCCTCGTAATGAACTGTGTCAGCTGAGGATCCGCCTGCTGTAGGGATATGGGTGATTACAGCGCGTCGGGTAATTGAGTTATTTGGCATGATCGATCGGGCTGTCTGAAACCGAGGCAGCTTCCACTTCCGTGGTGATGAAACCTTCTCCAAAAAGTGCAGAAGGCCGTCAGCTCGCTAATGAGACGGCGTGCGCCTGCCCGCCCCGCGCATCAAAGCTTTTCGGGGAGGAGGGGAAGGGCTGCACAAAGGTGCACGCAGCAGCACGGATAAAAATGGGAAGATCTTTGAGGCCCCTCGATGGAGATGCTGTCTCCAGAACTGCACTCAAAAAATAGGAAAACTTAGCAAAAATCCCTTTGGGATGGGATGTTTTCCGTAGTGACCCACCCTGCTCAGTGAGGTCATGGTAAACATTGTGTTTCTGTGCTGTTTGGGCAATATTGCCTTTTTCTTATGGCTTAATAGGATGAAGAAATTGTAAAATTGTGCTTAATCACGACGTGAAACATCTGCCCGAGGTCAGGAGCTGTGTGGTTCTTGGCTGCCAAGGAGGCAGTGCTGGTGGTGTTGTAGGGAGGTGAGAGAGGTTGGTGTTTTTGCCCTGGGGAAGATAACGTGCTGGAGCTATCTGGGGCTGAAAACCACAGTGAACACCAACACTGGAGCTGTCTCACAGTCAGCTTTTGGACCAGCTGCCCGTTCCTCCTGGCTGGAGTTGACCTCTGCATGCTTCTCCCATACGACGTGAAGCGCCTGGCTCCTCGCCATGGTTTCACCTCCAGACAGATCCTGCTCATTAATTGCTTCAAGGTAAAAGCAGAAATAGCCTTCCCCTCCTCCCACACCTCACTGAGCCCTTATAGCAACAAACAAGGTGTCAGCTATGCACCTACCCCGCAAGCTTGTGCCACAGCACATGATGGAGCAAGGTGCCTGCTTCCCCTGTTTGCTTCCCAAGTACCAAAAAATCTTTTAGAACTCAATAAATGGGAGCACGGTGAGCAGGACAGCATCAGCCTCTCTGTACATATTTACCAGGCTCCTCGTAAAGCTCGGCTCTGTCATGCTCACAGACTGGGAGGGTGAAGAGCTTTGTGTCCAGGTTGCTGTGCCACACAGTGCTGCAGAACATAAAAAGATTCACTTGTAAGCTGTATAATTCTTTGTACAGAGAAGTGCTGCTTGCAGCCTGGAAGAATAAATAAAACAATGCTCCTGCTTTATTACCAGAAAACAACACTAAATAATGAATTTAAGAACTAAAAGCTCTATATGTAAAGTAGATTGCACAATGCATTATGCAAAAAGCAAGAAGGTACAGGAGGAGGAAACCACTGGAAAAAGGCAGGCTGGAAGATGGAGGGTTTTGCAGACAGGACAATTAGATGTGGATTGAATCCCAGCCTGGCACAGGCTCTGTAGTGACCTTGGGCAAGTTGTTTCTCCGTGCCTCCATTACCTCCTCTCTAAAACCTGGATGATGTTTTACTGTCTAAGGATTTCACTGGAATAAATGAATGCTCACAAACCACCCACTTCACCTCAGCTGCCTTCAGCAGAGGGCAAAGCAGACAGATACCTGGAGGCACTTCAGGGAGAGATTTGTGTGGCTTGTTTGCCACAATGCTGAGCATCTCTCTGGGTGTGCTGCTGTTCCCATGTCCCAGATGGGGAGCAAAAAGCTGTAAACCAGTCTGTCATTGGTGTGCCTTGGAGCAGTCTGTGTTCACCTGTGCTTTGTGAATAGGGAAAATGAGGTGTGGAGGTTGGGGGGCTTCCCCTGGCCGCTGGGGACAGACTCAGGGCATCCTGGCTGCAGGTTTCTGCTCTCATTTCTGCCACCTGAGAGCCCAGACATGGAGTTACGCACTAAGTTTGGTTGGAGGGCACCTCTTGGAAGTCTCTGGCCCTATGACAAGGGCCAGCTTTGGTGAGGCCTTCTCACCTTCTTTGGTGAGGCCTTTGGCAGTGGCCTTCTCCATGTGCTCGTTCCTTCTGCCAGTGCTGGAGCCCTGGACAGTCTGCCTGTGGCTGGATTTGGGGTGGTCAGCAGGAGGAGTTCCCACTCCCAACCCTGCTGGTCCTTCTCTCCTTGCTGCTCCCTGCCCAGCTGTCCAGTGCACTTCTCCCACTTCTCCCTTCCTGTGATGACGAGGCAGCTCAGCCTTGAGGCAGGAACACTTAGTTTTGCCCACATGCCTTGGTTCTCCCATCTCTTTTGGGGTTTGCTTTCCCTGTTCACTGGTCATAAGCTCTCAGAAGCATCGGCTGAAGTACAAGCCAAGCTCCTTCATGAGGTCTTGCCTGTTGGGCATAGGTGGCTGTTGATGCTGCTTCCAGATTTTCTTGCTCTGTAACTCCAGAAGTGGGAATTGCTTCTGGGGAAAGCCTGATCCTGAGCTCCGCTCTGCTCTCACAGGTAAGATTGATAGAGATAGATTGATTGCATTTCTTTCCCTAGTCTGGGTGAGCTGCAGGGTCTCTTTCTGCCTCCAGAAGCTCCATTGCCTCCAAACATCATGTAAGAGCCTGGTGAGGTGGCTGAGCTCAAAGCTGGGCTCCAGCAGCCTTGGCCATGGATTCCATGAGATCTGGTTTCCATTTTGTGAAGATAAGGGGAACAGAATAAGTTACTATGAATAACTCCTCCTGGAGAGAGGACACTGAGGGGCTCTCTTGGAGCATTGGCCCAGGACCTCTTGGCCCTGCATGTGCGTCGCTGTGGGCAGGGAGTGTGGCTGCAGGCAGGTTTGGCTCCACGTGGAGCTAGAAATGCAGTGAATGTTTCTTGGTTGGGATAAAAGCTTTTGAAAGCAGAGGATGCAATGTATCCCCTGAATTACAGCTTACAAGGTCTTTTACCAGTTATGTGCGTTGTTGCAGCGTTGATCTTTGCCTGGGAGAATTGCTCTGTACCTGCGAGCTCTCGAGATGCTGCAAATCCCCAGTGATGATCCCTAAGGCTGCAGCACAGCGTTTCAGAGTGAATTTTCCATCTGCTGCTTTTAAAGATCTGCTCTCAGACATCCCTTAAAGCACGCACCTAATAGATTTATCTTCCTTGTTCAATTGCAAGGGGAAAATCCTCTAAATGCTCCTGTTCCAAAAGTGATGGGAGATTTGGGATGTAATCCTATTCTTTAAGAGAATTAGGAAGTCGAAAGTTGTCATTGCTGAAGGGCTGTTTTGTGTTCGTTTCTTTTCCGTTTCACTGGAAACACTCTTCCTCATTGCCAAGAATGGGGGGTGGCAGTATGCTGTTGTCTTTGTTTAGCAGAAGGATAAAAGTTTACACCTTTCTTCTGTTAAAAAAACAATTTTTATTTGATTTCATTTTTAGTGCTGGTGGAAAAGAAACTTGGCAATAGAAACTGTCTACTCAAGACTGGAGAGAGAAAACAGAGAAGCCACTAACGTCACCCAGCCATCACAGTTCGTTGGGAGGGAGCCTGCATGACACAGGTGGGTACTGCAGCTCATCCTCAAAGAGAGCACCAGCAAAGGGAACACTTCTGTGATAACACTGCAGTGATAACTCTGCAGCTTCATCAGTTGGGATGGAAGGAGAGTGAGGATGGGTAGAGGTGCACACAGCTTTTGGGAGCTCTGATTTAGCAGGTGCAGGATGCCTGTAGATTTTCCTCCTGGATTTCACAGTGTGGTCTGTTGTAACGGTGTCAGCATATTCTGCCTGGTGTTCTGCCTCAAGGTATGCTCTGGAGGAGCATGAGTTTAAATTTCCAGACTCTATCCTCAAATATACTGACAAGGGGACAATATTTAACTTTATATAAGGAGATGGACAAAAGGAGGTGCAAGCAGGGAGGAATAGGTGTGCCCAGGTGTCTGCAAAAGGACTTTGGTTACTGAACGTTTGCAGAGCCAGGGAGGCAATGACTTTGCTAGCAGCCAGCCTGGCTGTTTCCACTAGAAATGGAAAAAGAAGGAGAACCCCAAATAACCCCCTAACTTCATCAGCATGGAGAACACCCACGTGGAAGTGAGGAAAGCAGAGAAAACATCCCTGGGTTTGAACAAAGATGTGACAGTGTGCATGAATAGCAATTCAGATTTGCAGCCCTGTGCTGTGGGAGAAGGAGCTGCAGCGTGCAGACGTGTTGTGCCAGAGAAGTTGGTGACACTGGTGTTTGGGAAGAGGCTGTGGTAATTACTGAGCTTCTGATTTCCCAAGAGCTCTTCTTGTTTCTTTTTTTCTGTGTGTATGTAATTGAGAAACAAGAGTTTCTCAGTGTGGGGCTCCATCAGGACTGAATGGTGCTGGGGAGTGAGAGGCATGGGTTCACTGGACAGCCCAGCAACCAATGCATTTCCCCTCCCAAACTTCTTTTTGGGAATTATTTTCACCAGGGCTGCTTATTTCTTTTAAATAAAACACTGAAGCCTCTCTTGGTAAAACAGCAGACTGGCTTTTTACTTTGTTATTAGGATTTAAAAAAAAAAAAAAAGTGTGTTACAACCTCAGGCTGTATCTAGTTGATGAGGAATAAAGTCTTAGTAATGAAGAACAGTCTGAGAGAGTGTCTAAAGTGCTTTCTTTATCGCCAGCACATATTTCATGCTGACAGTCAATACTTTTAACTGATCCCAAGCCACGCATGTTGCATTTCAAATCCCTCCCCAGCCTCCTCTGCTCTCTCCTGTGTGGTCTTTTCTGAGCTCGCAGCAGAGTTCATTTGTCAGCTTCAGGTTTCTGAGCACATGATTTTTTTTAATTCACAGCCCACGTTTTTAGGTCAGGAGGATAAAGTTTGTTCTGTGCCAGCTGAAGGAGCGGGACCAGAGGAGCCACTGGAAGGATTAGATGGCAGAACAGCTGCAGAGGATCATGTGTGGGGTGGTGGCCTGGCTTTAGCTTTCCAAGGATGCCAGTTGCCGTTTTAGGGAATCCACTTTGCCACTTCATCACTGTTTGGAACTCATAAATAATTTTGGTCACATTCCTGTTCCCTTGTTTCTGTGTTGTCTCAGCACCTTGCAGGGTTTCACCGTGTTTACCCCAGTTGCAGCCCCAAAGAAGAAACAGCAGAACTTGCTTTCCCATGGGTGCCTTGAAGTTAAGCTGTTAGATTTGCAGGTGTTCCAGGGAGCGTGTGCTTTGGCATTTCCCTCAGGAAAAGTGTTAATAGAGAACTCATCTCCTGGCCAGCTGCTTGCAGAAAACTCTTTGCAATTCTTTGCACCCCCTTTAAGACAGCATTGAAATTGCAGGGACTGACCAACTGTGTACACACAGGCAGTGACAGCACAAGCTTCCTTTCCTGAGCAGAGCTAAAAAAGGAAAATACAGGTTTTAAAAACTTCTTTTTTTTTTGCCTTCAGTCATTTGGCTGCTTTGTACACTGGTGCATGCTAAAACCCTTCTGTTGTGTAGCAGCGGTCCCAGCAGCACAGTGGAAGTGTGCTGCTATTGCCAGGGCTCCCGTGTCCGACTGACAGCCCCGTGCAGAAGAGTGGGGATTTACATCCATCACCAACCTCTCAGCCCAGGCAAATGGAGGCTGCTGTGCAGAGAAGAGCATTAAAATGTTCTGCCAGGAGAGCCCAAGCCTCCCCCATCTGCCTGCACTGACCACACTGCCAAGATTGGAGAAAGCTGATTTTGTCTTTTCCTGACTTTTTAGCCCTTTTATCCTCCCAGCTTTCTGAGATTTACACCAGTGTCGTTTGCCAGGCAATGTTCTGAATTTAAAAGCTGCTTTAATTTTTAAGTGCTGTGCAACTCCCAACTGCAGGTCAGGTTAGGGGAGGGGATTCTCATTTAATCTACGTTACCAACAACAAATAACCTTGGAAGAAAACAGTTCTAGGAGCTGTGCACTATAAGTCCACTTGCTTCCTTCCGGATACAGTTTTTCCTGGTTAAAATGAAATGCTCAGTTTATTTTTCTGACACACTTATGTGCTACACTGAAAATTATTCATTCCCTGCTCCTGTAGGTAGGCTTCTGTTTCGCTTTGGCCAGTTTTCAGACCTCTGTTTTAGCTGCAGTTTGCTTCCCTGCCTTCTTCCTGCCAATTCTCAATGAGTAAATGAGAGGACTGTGAAACAGATTCAGTGAAGAATGGCCGTCACCAGTGTAGGTGACTTTCCTCTAATTAAAAATTGAAGCGGAAATGAATGAGCTTCTCGTGAGGCCGTGCAGGAGTTGACGTAGTGCCCAACGCTGCATTCCTCAGTCATTTGGGAAGTCCTCTATGTGAAAGAATATCCCAGAAACCTGGGTACCTCAAATGATAGTAATAAAAATACCTTGTAGCAGCATATTCATTTGGCCAAGGCCTGAATTTGTCACATCCATGTGTTTTAAGCCCCTTACAGGTTTTTGTGCCCATTCTGCTAGTTCAGAGCCATAGCAGGCACTGCAGACAGACACCCTTTTCCCAGTTGTGACCAGAAGTTCTATCTCATGTGCAGAGAGCCTGCAGAGCTGTCGTAACCAACACGAGTACGTTCCCTTTAAGCTTTTCTGTTGCAATGAATCAAAATTTTCCTGCAGGAAAGGAAAGCAAAACAATTCATCTAAAAATTCCTCATCGGCTCCAGTCATTAGACCAGAACAATAATGATTACGCTCAGTTATGCAGCACAAATTCACAGCGCTGCTGTGTCCCAGGATCACAACGTGCCATTAAAAGGTGGGTGGAGAGAGCAAGTGCACGATAATATTCCCCCTTGGTACATGAGGGGACAGGGACCTGCAGATGTTAGGCAGCTTCTCCAAAGTTTCACAGCAAGACAGTGGCTGAAATAGGAAACCAGCTGCAGGGGCTGTGATTTTCTGCTCTGACCACTGAAGCATGCAACCCTAATGAAAAGCAGAGTGCTCAGAGAAAGCCACGTGTCCGCATCTAATGAATGCCATCGCTTTCTCAGGTTTACAGCTGTTAGCCCCAGAGGTGTTAAACATGCACAAAGGTTGCTCTTTTGTAGGGAGGACAGCTGCTTTTAAAAACTAGCAGTGTCTCAGGTTGCTGCGGGGTCGTTCTGTTTGCATTGTCTGAATATGTGATTGCTGTCTTGTAGGAACGGCAGAGCATCAGCTACACAGCGGCAATGGGACCGACGTTGGTACGAGTCTCTTCTGGCTCGTTCCCCACGATGGCTGATGCCTCTGCATATTCATTGGATGGTAATGCAGGATGTCGAGAGCAGCGGTAGAGTTTGCCTTGATCCCGCTGTGCTTTTCCTCGACTGCTGGAGCCTCTGAATTGCCATGACAACGCTGTGACACCTCCAGGAAGTTACCCGCAGACCGAGGGTGGGCGAGGGGGTCGCTGGTTGAGTCCAACCGAAGAGCCGTCGTCACCACGAGAAGATGAAATTCCCATTCTATTGGCTCCTCATTAAGCAGGCACAGTAACGTTTCTTCATAGAGACTTGCTATACAAACTCTTTTGGTTATGGCTACTGATCCAACGTGACTGGGCACGCGGTGACTTTTGAACTCATGACTGGATATACGATGTTGCGGAATGGGGGAGTGGGGAACGGAGGCCAGCCGTGGTTGTTGAGGTGGTCCAGTCGGATCCGGCTCACCTGGCTGAGTTTCACCCTCTTCATCATCCTCGTCTTCTTTCCCCTCATTGCACACTACTACCTGACGACCATCGATGACGCGGACGATGCCGGCAAGCGCATCTTCGGCCCTCGGACCGGCAACGAGCTGTGCGAGGTGAAGCATGTGCAAGATCTGTGCCGCATCCGCGAGTCGGTCAGCGAGGAGCTGCTGCAGCTGGAGGCCAAGCGACAGGAGCTCAACAGCGAGATTGCCAAGCTCAACTTGAAGATCGAGGCCTGCAAAAAGAGCATCGAGAATGCCAAGCAGGACCTGCTGCAGCTGAAGAACGTCATCAGCCAGACAGAGCATTCCTACAAAGAACTGATGGCTCAGAACCAGCCAAAGCTCTCCTTGCCAATCCGGCTGCTGCCAGATAAAGACGATGCGACCTTTCCCCTGCCAAAATCCAAGCGGAACTGCAGGCTGCACAATTGCTTTGACTACTCGCGATGCCCGCTGACATCTGGCTTTCCAGTCTATGTCTACAACAGTGACGATTACCCTTTTGGTAGTTCCTTAGACCCTTTAATTAAACAAGCCTTTGAGGCAACTGTCAGAACTAATGTTTATGTTACTGAAAATGCAAATATTGCTTGTGTGTATATAATTTTAGTGGGGGAAATGCAAGAGCCCGTAATGCCAAAACCTACTGAACTAGAGCAACAGTTGCACTCTTTGCCATATTGGAGGACTGATGGACATAACCATCTCATCATCAATTTGTCGAGGAAATCGGAAACTCAGAACTTTCTGTACAACATCAGCACGGGGCGCGCCATGCTTGCCCAGTCTACCTTTTACGACGTGCAGTATCGACCAGGGTTTGATATTGTGGTATCGCCTTTGGTCCATGCTATGTCCGAACCCAACTTCCTAGAAATCCCACCCCAGGTGCCAGTCAAGCGTAAATATCTGTTTAGTTTCCAGGGGGAGAAGATCGAGTCTCTCAGATCTAGCTTGCAAGAGGTTCGCTCTTTCGAGGAGGAGATAGAAGGCAACGCCCCAGCTGACTACGACGACCGCATCATCACCACCCTGAAGGCTGTTCAGGACAGCAAGTTGGACTTCGTTTTGGTGGAGTTCACGTGTAAGAACCAGCCTAAGGCGAGTCTGCCCACTGAGTGGGCTCTGTGTGGAGAAAGGGATGACAGACTAGAGCTACTGAAGCTATCTACTTTTGCACTGATAATCACCCCCGGGGACACCCGGTTAGTGATCTCCGCCGGGTGTGCCATGAGACTGTTTGAGGCTCTGGAAGTCGGAGCCATCCCGGTGGTTCTTGGAGAGCAAGTCCAGCTACCCTACAACGACGTGATCCAGTGGAATGAGGCAGCCTTAATCATACCAAAGCCACGTATCACAGAAGTGCACTTTCTTCTGAGAAGCATTTCTGACAACGATCTCCTTGCCATGAGGAGGCAGGGCCGCTTCTTGTGGGAGACCTACTTCTCCACCTCTGACAACGTGTTCAGCACAGTCTTAGCTATCATAAGGACTCGAATCCAAATCCCGGCTGCTCCTATCCGAGAAGAAACTGCGATGGAGATTCCCCACCGGTCTGGCAAAGCTGCTGGTACAGACCCCAACATGGCAGACAACGGTGACCTGGACCTGGGGCCTGTGGAAACAGAACCACCCTATGCATCTCCCAGATATCTCCGCAACTTCACTCTGACTGCAATGGACATCTACAGGAATTGGAATTCTGCTCCGGGGCCTTTCCACCTCTTCCCTTATACTCCCTTTGACCCTGTTTTGCCATCAGAAGCAAAGTTTTTAGGGTCTGGGACTGGATTTCGACCAATAGGTGGAGGAGCAGGTGGCTCTGGGAAGGAGTTCCAGGCTGCTTTGGGTGGCAACGTCCCCCGGGAGCAGTTCACAGTGGTGATGCTAACTTACGAGCGGGAGGAAGTGTTGATGAACTCCCTAGAAAGGCTCAATGGTCTCCCGTACTTAAATAAAGTTGTGGTAGTGTGGAACTCTCCCAAGCTTCCCTCTGAGGATCTCTTGTGGCCAGACATCGGCGTCCCGATCATGGTAAGAAAGATGTAGATATGACACTCTCCCTTCCTGGTGGGGTTTGCGTGTTAAAGTTGGCTGTGGTTGCTCTGAAGCGTGTCGCTGTGTCTTAGTCATCTGGGACAGCATTCATCTCGCATCCTTGTAGATGTCTGTACCTGATGTGGCCTCTTTATTAGTGGAGAAAAACAGGAAGATGAAAGGTATGACTCATCTGGCCCACTTAGGTGTCTGCACGAGAATGCCGTGACTTGTCTTCTCCAAATGCCGGGTTCTCGCCGCGACATCAGATGGGGAACTCGGGCGAGATGAACTGCTGTCATGAGAGATCAGTCTGCAGCCTTCTACCTGTGAAATGCAGGAGCTGATAGACAGGAGAGTCTAAATTGTAAACATCTGGGGTCTTTGCAGGTGCCAGCTATCTCGTGCTCTTGATACAATAAATATGTGTATGGAGGGCGTAAAGCTAGAGATTCCTATTTACTGAAAATCTTTGCTTAGGCATTTAAGTATCACAAAGTGAGGACAGGTGGCACCTTATAAATAGCTAAATAGGGACTGTTTCTGCACTTTACCTGATAAATCTTTTATGAAAACAAGAGAGGGACCCACTAAAGCCGTGTTGTGCAGTAGGTAAGGGCTTCAAAAGGCATTAATCACTTTGTATTACAAAGGATGGGGGAAAACATAGCCAAGGCCAATGTGACCACAGGAGTGTCTGTGCTCCAGAGGTTGCAGTGGGTTTCAACTAGATTTGGGTTGATTTCTTCCCGAGCCACACTGAAGAAGCAACAACATCAATGTCCCTTCTGGTGCCCAACGACTCACTTTCGTGTTGGCAGTGTTACTTTTAAAGAGTTAATTCTCCCAAAATTTATATATATTTTTTTATTTTAGGGCTTCTCCATTATGTCAGTGTAACTTTCAGCACTGTTAACGATCAGTATTAAATACATATCTCCAACTCACAGAGCACAGGCATAATGCCAACACCAAGAAGCAACACTGTGTTGTTTGAGTCCGGTCGTGTTTAGAGGACAAATGGAAGGATAATGCCTTACAAATTAGGGAAGGGAGAAATAAAAGGGGAAGATGGTATTTAAGTAACAAACTGTGTGCTTTATGTGACAGGATGCTGCTAAACTTAATAGCAATGTGAGTTTATGCTTCATGCAAAGAGATTCATTGATTTAGTATTTCATTTTATTATTATTGTGATGAATAAATCCTTCTGCTCGCATTTAAAAACTCTTCTGGTCCAGGGACAATGAGGAGTGAAAATTGCTTGGATAATTGCAAAGTAATCTTTCACATTAGTCCTGTTGAATGCTTGAATTCTGTAAAATCTTTGCGTTGTTTCTGCTTAAAAACCACGTGCTCCTCTAGAGCTGAAGCATAGGGATTGTTCTCTTTGGAGTGGTTAAGGGGTGTTACTTGTGAAAGAAAAATATGTTTGTTGATGGATGTTAATGGTTTTCCTTCCTCTTCTCTCCTTTGTGCATGTACTGTGTTGGGGTCCCACTCAATTTTTGGGGACTTTGACACACGGAGTGGCTCACATGGGTTTGTGTGCAGCCAGGGATGGTTCAGTGCTGTTTGGCTCAAGAGAAGGAAATGTCTCCAAAAATGGCTGTTTTGGGGTTCTGGATGGTAACTGCGTGTTGGTGGCCAAGTGCTGGGACTTGGCTGAGCGCTGAAAGCTTCTGTCAGGTCCTTACAGAAGAAGCGTGCTGGTCTGATGATAGCTGTGTTTTTTCTCCAGTTTTTCTAAATGAGCCTTGGGCTCTCTGGGTCCTCTATAAGAGCCTTAACCCTTGCAGCCTCCAGGCATCCATCTCACTGATGTGCCCATCCGCCTCCAGACTGGCTGTTTAGGTCACATTGGGAGCCTGTAAGTACTCATCTGTGTGATGTCACAGAATCACAGAATGGTTGGATTGGAAGGGACCTTAAAGCCCACCCAGCTCCAACCCCTGCCATGGGCAGGGACACCTCCCATAGACTCGTTAGTGAGGCTAATTAGTGTAACGAGACAAAGCCACACACAGAGCATGCCCTGGGCTGGAAGAGCCCCTCGAAGCATCGCCGCCAGTTGGCTCCAGCTGCAGACTTGGTTGATGCTTGGAAGTGCTTGGTTGTCCTTTGGTGTGAGGATTCATGTGATATGTTTTATTTTTTCCCCTGGTGGGCTGACAAAAGCGAAGCTTGGAGCTGTGTTGGATCTTTGACTCTTTCATGGACAATGAGATAATGAGGGCTACAGAATCAATCTGTTTTGGTTTGGATGTGGTTTTTTTTAAGCTTTTATTTAGGTGTAGATCTCTTCTGATGGCTTACTAGAAAAATGGGCTTCTTAGCTGCACAGGAGTCTGTGATTAAAATATTCTAGCTCTGTTCCGAGCTTGAAGTGGCTGGGTGCAAATATAATTTAATACAAAGCTGTGTGTGTAGTCACTCAAGGTTGCCCTTGAAACAGATGTAGGTAGATTGCCCTTGAATCTGAAGTGCCTTTGTGCTGTGCAAATTGTTCCCATCTCACGTTAAATAGCACCGCAGCAAAAAACCAAAGGTTTCAAGTGAGTATTGTGTTTGTGCAGGTTTAAAAGCTTCCTCTCTGCTAGTGTCTGCATCTGTAGCACTTCATTAGGAGAACTTTGGCAAACAGGGGAGCCTGTGGAGTGTCACCGCTGCC
The DNA here is from genome assembly GCA_013396635.1 of Penelope pileata. NCBI lineage: Eukaryota > Metazoa > Chordata > Aves > Galliformes > Cracidae > Penelope > Penelope pileata. The sequence continues at coordinate 362,720 of WBMW01002166.1, read as the reverse complement.
GTGCCCACAGCAACGTCTCCACCTCGCTTGCCCTCCTGGCAGCGGTGACGCCGTGGTGACGTTGTGCTGTTTAACCTTGGTTTGCTTGTCCATCAATGTCTTCAGCATCCACCACAGTTATAATGGAATTAAAATGTGCCCATGTGGGTTTGGGTGAGATGGGGTGCACGTGTCTGCAGAAGCATTAATCTCAGAAGGATTTCCAGTAGCAGGACAAAGAACGAGTCATGAAGGAGACCATTGGGATGCTTGGGATAGAGACTTCCAGCCTCTCTGTTTCAGGATTTCTAAACAACATCCAGGTGATGCCAGGAGAACCTCAGTCCTTGCTGTGCAATTCCCTGGCAGCTTTTTCACCCACATGAACAAAAGTTATAGGAAACAAATGAAGCAAAACACTGAGTAAAGCACACATCCAGCCCATGCAAATGGGAATAAGGTGCACCCAAGAAGATTCAGACCCTGCTGCGCTTTTCCCTGTGCTCAGGCACTGATGTGCTGCTGGTTTTGCTGGCTGCCGGGCACTTGCATGTGCTTCCTCTTCAAAATTATGGCGTAGCATTTGCCCAGTCCCGATGCTTAATGGAGCCAGTGCATGGTTTTAGCAGCTCTTAAATCCTCTGCAGCTGGCTCACTGCCTGCCTTCATGTGTCTCTGGGCATGGGCGGGGGCAGGGGGATGGGATTCTTCTTTCTAGTGTAGTTTTAATCCTAAAACCTGAAAGCAAAGAGTTGAGCTTGAGTTTAGACAGCCAGAGTTACCTGAAGAGAATTTAACATACTGGATATGTATTTCAGAAGGCTGCTGGTGCTGCGGGTGTTCAGCAGAGAAGGCACAAAGCCCCAAACAGCGACGTGATTAAACTCTGCAGCAGCCTGCACTCCAAACAGCCACAGATCCTCTAATGCAGCAATTAAATTCTCCATTTCCCTTTCAGAAACTTGCCTAAAAGCCCCCCAGGAGTGCAGCCTGAGCCAGGGAAGCAAAGGGAGGCTCAGCAGCCTCTTCGGTGCTTGCTTTTTCCTCCTTGCATTTCTGATTGTGCCCTGGAGGGGTTCAGGAAAGGGAGGACTGAGCTTAGAAGGGCCCTAAATTTGGTTATAATCTTTTTTTTAAGACTTGGGTCCCATCTGTGCACTTTCTTCCATTCAACTCCAGCATCTTCAGGGCTGTCTGTTTCTCAAACTGGTCAAAGATGCATTTTTAACACTTTATGTTCTGTCCTTAGCTCACGAGGAAGTCTCTTATTTTTAAGTTTGCCAGCCAAAGCGAGAGGAACCCTGGCTTTCGGGTTCTGAGGGCTTCGCACCGTGTTGTGGCCACACACATCCCTGCTTGCCAAAGGGCTCTGAGCAACCCCTGAAAAGGGCTCCTGGAAGTTGGAAGTCTTCCCAAGGATCAGTGCTTTAGGGGTCAGCTTACAGCGGTGTATCCTCCTTGCACAGCGATTTCCAAGCAGTGCCTTTTATTTCTCTTGTCCTTTTTCGCTCTCAGCTCAGTGCTGACAGTCCTGTTCTCACATCTGCGGGTTTGGATGCGTTGCTGGGAGAGGTGGCAACACCTCAAAGCTTGGGGACTGCCAGTGACCTGCATGCAAACATCTCAAACCGTCTAGTTTCATCTGAGATGGGGTATGTTGGAGGCAGAAGATGCGTGAGAATTGTCCTTGTTAGCTGATAATTGAGATTTTGGTACTGACCTGAAGTTGGGGGGTGTTGCCAGGAGGGGGTTTTGGATCAGGATTACTCAGTTGTGTTGTGGCTTTACTTGGTTTTGAGCCCATGTAGCAGCTCTCCCATTGCCTCAGCAATGACTGGTTTGGTTTTGGAAGCTCCAGGGCTTTTTGCAGAGGGTGCTGGCATCACACGTGGAACACCAATGAATCCATAGGCTAAAGCTGATTCATCCCAAAGCAGTATTTCCCTAACCTGTGCTCATCTTCTAAGAGCTCATAACCCGAGCCTCTGACTCTTTCATTTCTGTGGTCCTTCTGCAACGGAACCGTGGCTGGACAAGCCCTGCAGCAGTTTGCTTTCTCCTTTTCCTCAGGGTTAGGTGGTGTGTGCTTGTAGGCATTTATGAGCAATTTGGCTGGGTTCACTGCCAGTGCCAGCTACTGTGGCTGTCGCAGTGACTAATCCTTTCCTTTGCTTTGTTACAGAGCAGGCAGCTAGCTTTGATCTCTGCAGCCAGTCCCAGTGGCGTAATGTCCTTTTCTGCTGGCTTGGTGGCCAGCTGAGAAAGCTTTTTCAATTTAGCTGCTTGTTTAAGAAGGAATAATCTGGAAGAATTCAAATCCAGAAGCGTTGCTGCACTGCAGACCTGTTGGGTTGCGCTGTCCCTCGAAGTGCCCCTGGTGAATGGGGAAGGGGGGAAAGCTGTCAGGAGAACAGAGCTCAGCCCTGTTGCAGTCGGTCCTTTTGCTTCCTGGGAGCTTTGCCCATGAACCAGTTCAGGTCCTGACTCACAAATGTGGCTGTGCCTTGGGATGTGGCTGGGCCCGCTCACCTCCTGCAGCTCCTCAGGAGCCAGAGCCTCACACGGGGCCTGACCGCTTCTCCCTTCCTTACTTCCTTCCACAATGTAAGGACATAAAGCTCTTAGAGAGTGTCCAGAGAAGGGCTGTGAAGATGGGGAAGGGTCTGGAGGGCACAATGTGTGAGGAGAGGCTGAGGTCCCTTGGTTTGTTGGGCTCAGAGCAGAGGAGGCTGAGGGGAGGCCTCATGGCGGCCTACAGCTCCCTCATGGCGGCCTACAGCCCCCTCACAGGGAGCGCAGGGGCAGCACTGAGCTCTGCTCTCTGGGGACAGCGACAGGGCCCGAGGGAACGGCATGGAGCTGTGTCAGGGGAAGGTCAGGTGAGGGTGAGGAAAAGGTTCTGCCCCAGAGGTGGTGGGCATGGCACTGCTGCCCAGGGCAGTGGGCATGGCCCCACGCTGCCAGAGCTCAGGGAGCGTTGGGACACTGCTCTCAGCCATTGGGTTTGGGTTTTGGGTGGTCTTTGTGGAGCCAGGGGTTGGACTCAGTAATCCTTGTGGGTCCCTTCCAGCTCGGGATGTTCTGTGGTTCCTGGTGACAGCACAGGGATGCTGTCTCGGTGCCTCTGCCGGGTGTGCAGCACCACCTGCTGCCCGCCGTGCTCCCCGTGCTGCCGAGGAGCTGCCTGAGCCCTCAGATCCCCAAGACTTTGCTGTCTCTCCCTGTATTTTTTTTTTTTTTTACCATATCCCTGGAACAAATTGGCTGCTTAGTTTACCTGCGCTGCTGAAATCCAGATGCTTGTCACTCTGGGGCCTGAGCAGAGGCGCAGCCATGCGTGACCGTGTGCTGATAATGTAACAAGCAGCGCCGGCTTCTCGGGGATTTGCACGCTGAATATTAACTCAGACAACCTTGCAGTACACCGCTGCTATTGCCTAAACCCAGTGCTTAGTTCTCCCACATGCCATATGCTGTTTTACAATAGCTTTTCCACAGACAAACTGTTAGCATGGCCTATCTCAGGATTCCGTTGGCTTAGGGTGCAGCTACCGGGGTTGGCAACCAGAAGGAAGGAGTTGCTTTGGGGCATCAGAAAGGAAAATCATGGAAGGGAAGCGTCGCTGAACACGGCTGTGTGCATAATCAGATGTTTCTTCTCACACCTGAAAGCTTGCAAATGTCTGCAGGAGCACAGGGGCCAGCCCCGTGGTGCTGAACCTCCAGCCACCGCCCTGCACGCTGTCCGTGGGCTTTTGGAGCACTCTGCCACTGTTACAGCGTCTGGAGGACAATAGCTGTGGTCGGATTTGGTGTCATCATCGGTGCAGCAGCAAATCCCGTGTTGTTTTTTCAGGGCTGGATTCAGGCTGCTCATAGGGCTTGCATGGTGCCTCTTTAAACAGCGAATTATTCTGTGCAGCAGAACAAGCTGGGGGCAGAACTGAGTCTGAAGGCATTTTCTCTGCTTTTTTCCTTCTGTTTTCATCTCCTCGTTTTCTGTGACTTTGTTGTTGCAGCTCTTACTTTGTCTGGCACTGTGTGTTCACTTCATTCCCTGCAAGCTATACCCTTCTTCTGATAAAAGTCCCCGGTCACAGGTATCTGGATTTAATTCCTTCCCATGCTTCTAACTTTCTGGTGATTTTTCTCCCTCCTGCTTGTGCATTCTGTATTTGTGAAGACAGTCTTGTCACCCAAAGCAGCTCTTATTTGGTGTGATGCCACAGGAAATGGATGGACCTCGAGGCACAGGAGAGGAGTGAGCTCCAGTCACTGAGGTCATGAATTTGGCTTTCAGCTGTGGGTATTAAATAGATGAGATAAAGGAGAAATCTGTGGTGTTAGTCTGCTGGAACAGGGGGACCTCCCAGGGCGTCAGGACATCAAGGCAACAACTGTGAAGGCTGTGAGGAGGTTACGAAGAGGAAGGTAACTCCTGGATACAAGGTTAGGGAAAGAGGTGAGGAGCAGGAGAGAGGTTTTCATCACTCTGCTTGTTCTCACATGGCCAGTGTAGCTCACAGGTGCTCCCCAGGCTCTGTGGGATCATCAGCAAAGCTCCTACTGCAGCTCTCCAGTAGAGATGGTTCCTTACTCCCAGGTTTACCAATGGGCTGGCGCAATGCTGTTCATCTCCTGGACACTTTTACACCTTTCCCATGAATCAGAGAGAAGCCAAGGCATGGAGAGTGGAAATCTAAAATCTATGCCTGATTGCTAAAGCTTGAATCTGTATGTCTGCCTTTAAACTCAGAGAAATGCTGTAGAAAGCTGGTTTTGCCTATTCCCTGATTTACTAGCAGTATAAAGTTGGGAAATCTGTTGTCAGGCTTCACAGATAACACTTTCCAGATCAAAATAGTTCAGCGGAGTCTTCAGGTGTACGGCCATTTATCTGGATTGAGCTCTGAGTTTTTTGTGGTTCATGCAAGAAAAGTAAATGGGTTTTGTTTTCGACCTTGAACATCTAAATTTTGATCTCCCAGACTGCCTTGAGTCCAGGCTGTGCAGTAATGGGCAGCTCCATCTTTTACTATGGAAGAAACCTTATAGGGAACAAAAAAAGCTTTACTGAGAATATAGCAGCTGTAAGCTAGGTAAGACTCTAATAACGCTCATTTTCCTCTTGCTGTGAATGCAGGTGACAAAGTAAAGTGGCTTCAAAAGTGGTAATTAGGTTGAGTTTCTCAGAATTTTAAAAATGAATTGTTTTTAATTATGCCTAATTTATGTGAACTTTGTGACTTCTTACACACGGTGATCCTTAATTCCCAGCCCATGCTGTGGGTTGCTGGAGGTGGTTATGGTCATCTATATTCACCCCAACCGTCTAATTCTGAGTAATGCATTAACTACCTCTTGATGAAAGCCTTCGTTCCCCCTTGATTTTATTTCATGTTTTAATGGAAGCTTAAAGAAAAAGGGATGGTGCTGCCTTCTGCTTGTGTGTACCTGGTGAATTAGCATCCGGCCCTGCAAATGAGCCTGTGAGCAAGGGGGAAATCTTGAGAAATGAAGCTGGGATTGCATCCTGGTTTGTTACCAGCTGGCCCTGCCGTGCCGACGAGGAGGCATTTGTATCAGTTACTGCCTGTTGGCTGAAACTTCCTTTCCTCTTTATTTGACCACGTTCAGTGTAATATCCCAACTCTAGTCTCTCGTATTCGAGCTGATGGAAATTGCTTTTGTCCATGAGCTGTACTCGTTCCAGAGACAAATGAGAGATAAAAATGCTGATTAAGGAATCGCGGTGTGGATTTGCTGGTTCTTTTCTTCGAGCATTACATAAAAGAGCTCTCATCTCCACGTAACGGATTCGAGGACACTTGCTGGCAGAAAGCTGTCTTTATTTCATTCACAGTCATCAGAACTTTCTCAGCAAGATCTCAACTTTATAATCTCCCCAGAAAACTTCTGATCTGCAGCAGACCTGGAGCCAGAAGTGGATGTGCATGCTTGAGCTCTCTTCATGCTTGCTGCTCCCAGCAACATAAGCATTAACAAATCCTCTGCCCTCCTCTCATCCAAAAATAACCTACCTGCAAATGGATGGCATCTGGGCTTGGCTTATATACCAAGTTCATACAGCAGTTTCTTAATAGCTGCTCGGTAAGTTGTGAGTAGTCTGTCCCCAGTTCCTTCCTCCATTAATTCGTAGAATGGCTTGGGTTGGAAGGGACCCCAAGGCTCATCAAGTTCCAACCCCCAATAATTGAGATACAAGGTTCATTGTGAGGCCCCAAATATGAAGGTCTGTGCTACAGTCCTTCAAGGATGGGACACAGCGACTTCTAAGTGCTGGACAGCATCATCAAAGCATCATTAAACGTAATGTATTCAGGCCGACAAGAGGTACTGATTTCAACAAATTTAAAAATAATTGCACCTGCTCCTCTGGGCTTTTTTTTTTTTTTTTAACTATTGTAATGGAAATCCTGCTTGACAGATACCTCCTAGAAAGAGAAGGAACCCGCTGAAGAAGTAATTGCACAACAATACTGAGGGTTTGCACTGGAGAAAGTCTCTGCTAATTACAGCAGCCGGGCTATCAGCCAAAGAGCAAAGTGTGCAAAGATAAGCTCTGCCTCACTCAGTGAACAGAAAAAAGGTATCCAGTAATCCCCTGGGACAGCATCCCTTGGGTTTCCAGCACTTTCTTCTCCCACTGGAGATGCTCTGACTCTCCGTTGTGTGTTTACACGTCGTTACAACGGATGTTTCTGTGTTTCCTTCACCTTAATGCTGGGGACCTGGTCCTGCACGGCGGCTGATGGCTTGGCAAGAAGAGGTTCCCTTGAGGGTGCTGCTAGCCCACCGTGCTGATTTTTGCATTCTCTGTGCCTTGCAGACGAGATGTGACAGCCTCTCTCAGATCCATCCCTGAGCTCTCAGGCCATTTGCTGCCAGAGTGCTCAGTGCAGGCCGAGGGACTTGCAACGTGTCCTTTCCAATCAACTGAGAAGTATGCAAGTAAGCTAGCAGCTCTCTCAGCAGTGAAGAGCTGAGAGAGATCTGGACTTCATTACTTCAGAAGTTTTGAGGTTTTGCTTGCTTGTTTGTTAGTTTTAAGAAAGACAAGGCTTTATAGTTTGTGCATTTTTCTTCAGCTCTTGTACGGCTCTTCCGAGGAAGACAACGTGGTGAAACTGTTGTTTCTCCACTTAATTGATGCTGCGCTGTCAGCTGTTAGGCAAGGTTCCTCGGTGTTCATGGCTCAGAGCCCGAAAGGGCAGAACTCCCATTATATAGGACTGACCTTTGAAAATCCTCTAACAACTTATTTCCATCCAGAGATCTTTGCATTGTTTGCAACCTTCCATTGATCTAACAGCTGCCCTGCGAGATAAGGAAAGGACGGGTGGCTCTGCCGTCCAGCTGAACGCCATCACCGTGCAGCCAGGGGGGTAGCACGTGGATGTCTCCCTTGTTTGCTTTCCTGTCTCACCAAAGATGAGTTGTGTACCAGTGCCTCATCCATTAGTCTGGGTTCTCCAACATCACCTGAATTTTCAGCCTTGAATACCAAGACTGGATGTGCCAGGTGGGAGCAAGTCTGTGCTGTTTCTCTTGCTGCAGCTGGAAAGAGCATCGATAAAGAAACCATTCACCCGCATGCTGGAACGTCACACCCCTGGATATTGCTGATTTAATTGTAAAAAAAAAAAAGGGGGATTATCAGCATCAAAACCCTGCCAGTGAGCACTTCCCTCCTCGCGTGGCTTCCTCTCGTTTCAGAGCAGTGATTTGTAAACCTCGCGATCCCAGAAGTGCTCAGGCAGTCGGGTCTTGAGCTTTCCTGCCACGCTCCGCAGTTCTTTAATGCGAAGCACAGATCAGAGCTTCAGAAAGCTGGGGAAGGAGTGGGATGGAACCATGGGAGAATACTTATGAGGTGTTTGAAAGCCTCAACCAGAAGTGACAGTTATCCCAGGGACCTTCTTTGGAGCCAAATGATTACAAATAATTGTAAATAAATTGGACAACCAGCGCAATGTGCATCTCTAAGTGCACAGCCACTAACAGAAACACACCTGAAGAATACAAATGAGCAGTTCCATCTCTTCAACGTTAAGAGAAGGATTCTTCTCCTTTAATTTCCTTAGAGGGCTGTGACAGCTGTACCCATATGAAAATGCAGAAATGCTCAGTTGTGTTGCTTTTGCACGCTGTTTTCTCGTCTCAGAGATGGGCAGCCCACTGGTACCTGGCGAGAAGCTTAAAGAGAGCCCAAGTGGTGGCAGATGCTATGCACGTGGACACTGCATCAGTTTTAAAAAGGATTTCTGCAAGTATTTTCTGTGTGCTTTCGCTCTCACTGGGGGATGAGTTATGTTTGGTTTGACGTTGCGTTATTTAATTATGCGTATTTTAGAAACACATCTGTTTTGCCAATTTCTGGGCTCTGTGTGCAGCCTCTAGATAGCTTTGCAGCTAAATACCCTTCCAGTGAAACTCTCTCATACCTCTGGAGATGAGTCTTAAAATAGTCCCTAAATCCTTTTCATTCTAATTTTGAAAATGCTTCCAAATGAGAGGCAGCAAAGCGTAGAAGCCTGGAGCCTGGCTGGGTTGGGGGCAAAGACGGGGGTGCGACTGCTCCAAGGTGAAGAAGAAAGCACCGAGGCTGGAGCAGCAGGATAATTAATACATGAGAAAGGGGATAATGGTAACTTCGAAATCCATCTTTACAAGCAAAGATTAAAGGAAAGAAAAAAAGAAGGTGAAGAATTGCCAGGGGAAGCCACTGGAAAAAAATAAAATAAGAAAAAAATAAAAAGCAAGAACATCTCGTTGGGTAGAGGAGGCAGACAGCTGCTGAAGAAACATCCCACTGCTAAGAGCACCTCCGAAGAGCTGGTATTGGTGGTGTGAGTGCCAGTGAATTGAGAAGACAGCGGGTGAGCATGGAGGAGGTTGGTGGGAGCTGAGGAGCGGCTGCTTCGTTTCTGCCACGCTGGAGAGGAGCTGGGAGCCAGCCCAGGTGCAGATTTTGCATCCCAAAGTTTGTCAAACATCAGTCCTCATAAACACAATCACAAGAGCATCCATTTACAGGCTGCTGAGATCTTACGGAGTTGGGCAGCGGTGCTGGAAGATGCTTTAACGCCGTATTTACATATTTCAAAGCACAGAGCGGCAATTTCCCCTGGAATTACAACTGGGTGGGGCCATGCTGGCACCCCATCCTCTGTCCATGCCTCCCAGTGCCCGTGTGGCCCCGCAGCCCGGCCGTGAGCTGGGGTGAGCATCAGCTTGCATAGCGTGGGTTTTTTTTCTCATTAAATGAAGAATTGGTGGCTGAGCTCCAGGCTTGGAGCTGGGCTGTTCAGTGTGGTTTTGGCTGTGACTGGCAGGATGTTGGCCAGTAGAAATGAGATGAATTTCTGTTGTCTGTGGAGTGGGATGGTGTTCTTGTGGTGCGAGCTGAGCTTATTGGGGAGGACAGCCAGGAGCACGAGAGCAATCGGGATCGAAGTCATCTGTATGAGACTGAATTTCAGGTGTACAGCATCCTTACAGAGTCTCTCCTGATGCCAAAATTCCTGCTGTGGCCAGGACTATTTGCAGCCCGTTGTATCCCCCTCCGACATCCGAAGCCTTTTGGTTTCTGGCTGGTCAGTGCAAACCTATTGTGATGGCTGCGCTCCCAAAAAATTACACAGCTTTGCAGATGCAGAGAAGCAAATGCCAGCCCGACCTAACACCTTGGCTGCGGCAGGAGCAGGGGATGGAGCCAGCCCTGTAAATAGCTCAGATTTATCCTGCTTGTGTGTTCATGAATCCTCACACACACACAACTCCTTTGATAAGGAAGCCCTTCCTGTCCTGTAAATCATCTTCCAACTCAGCGTTGCTGTGCTGGTTCATCTGGCAGCCTGCAGGTAGGTCTCCAGGGCTCATCTGGACTCATTGCTTTATTGGGATATCTGGATTTTGTCCAACCTATGGGTGAAAAATAAGCAGCCTGATTACAGAATAATCTCAGATGGGGATAAAGGGATTGTTGTTCCCCCTCTGCTGGAGTTTGGATCTCCCCAGGTGTGCTAACGGAGCACTCTGTCAGTCTTAACATGGCTTTCTTTACCGTGTTGGCCAGCAGGAGCATGCAGCTCTGCTCATCCACCATCTGGGAGATGCTTTTGTCCTTTTTCTTTGCACTGAGGCTCTGACCTTGCAGCTCCCTACAGCTCCTGCATGCAATGTGGAACGCTGTGTCCTCAGTTTGGTTCTTTGTCCCCAGTGTCACTATCAGGGTAAAGTGTGTTTCGGGGGGGATTTGCTGTGGCCCCTGGGACAGCAGGAAGGCAGAGGGCAGGATGTGGTGCCTGGGCAAAGCACTCCTGCAAAGCAGTGATTTGCTTCACTGGATCCTGCTCAGAACTGCACGAGATGGTGCCAAGAAGAGGGATTGACAGCGCTGTAAATGTGTCCCTAGAGGGCTGTGCTGGCAGGAGCTTTTCCCTCGAAGTATAGCTGGAGGTCAAGGCTCCAGGCAGAGGAGAGAGATGTGTTTGGCTCCTGGGCCTTCAGCCCTGTAATCCTCAGCTGTGCAGTGCTCGTGGTGTCCCCAGCCCCACTCTGGCTGCGATGATATTGTTCCCCAGTTGAATTGGCGTGGATTTGGGAATGATGGAAGTGGATCCATTTCCTGAGAGCTTGTTCTTTGTCTCCTAAGCCCTCCTAAGGCCATCCTTTTGTGTGCTTTTTTTTTTTTTTCTGATGAAGGTTTGACATGAGCAATGAGCTTCCCAGTTTCTTGCAGAATTTGCTCTTTGCCCAGACATCGCTCCGGTTCACTAAGTTGAGCTGTCAAAATTTCTCCAAGGGCACAGACATTCTTCATGTTTTCACCGTCCAATTATATGTGACACTTCATTTAAAGCTTAACCGTAAAGCCTCACTAGCAAGGAGATTGCTGGAAGATACTGATTTTACTGCATCTTTGTATTTATGCATAAAAACAATGCAAAGTCTTGGTGTTATTGGGGCGTTATTGCTGGGCAGAGATTTATGTTTTGTTTTAGATCTGACGTTTTTAAGATCTGTTTGGCCAACATGGCTGTGAACAGCACCAGGAGCAAATGGGTGCATTAAACAGCTTTGCACTGAGGTTTGGGGTTTTGTGCTCTGTGAGCCAATAGAACCTTGTGTAACTGAATCACCTTGATTTGCTGAAAGGAGCAGATGTTTCTAACACAGTCAGAAGTGTTTAATGTCTTTCAATTTGTCTTAAAAGTTTACAAACTGTTGAGGGGATTCAGGATTTGGAGCTGAGGTCGATGGTAACATTTTTGTACGGTGCTGCACGTGGTAATTTTGCTGGTGGCAAAGGTGTTTAACAAAACACTCCCGAAGAAAAGCCAAAAATAACCAAAATAAAGACAGAAGTACAAAATTTGGGACGGGTTTGAGTCTGGAGGGACGGGGGCTTGCGTGCAGGTCCTAGCACTGCTGCTGTGCTTGATCAGCGTTGGGAGCCTTCACGTTCCCTGCAGGGAGAGGTGGCTTTTGGTAAAAGTGTTTGTGTCTTTCAGCTCACCGGTGGATTTTGTGTCCTCCTGGCTATTAGGATCTCCTTGGGTAAAAGTAACTGCTGGATCTCTGTTTGCAGGAACACAGCATTTCAGTGCATGCTTCACTGAGGGAGCGTCTTTTGTTGGGTTTTCACCCAGCTCTTGGCTCACAACTGTTGAGAAGTAAGAGTTGTGTCAAAAGCAGTCATTAATGTGATGGAAGGGCAGGAGACACAGCCCTGGCTGAGAGGTGGAGAGCTCAATCTGTTTCAAAAGGAACTGAGAGAGAGGAAGGTTGATGTAGGTGGCTTGGAAGGCCCTTCTGGCTCAGCTCACTGCCGCCCACCCCCAGCCATCTGCCGTTGGTTCTTCAGGAAGAGACCGACTGGTGCCACAGAGTCTCACCTCAGAGCTGTGTCACGTTGGCTGGGTTGTTTCACAGCCCTTTCATGGTGTGCCTTGCGATGAGCATCTTCCAGAGATGAGCACCTGCATCAAGGCCACATGAGGAGGTCGCACAGGGTGAGCAGGTGCCTCCCATGGCCTTGCAGATGCCAGAATTTGGCCTCGTGTGTGCACATACAGATGTGTGGTCCCCACAGCCTCTGCTGGCTTTCTCCACCCAGCCACATGCGTGGCAGGGGTAGATGAAGTCATTTCTGGAAGAGTGCTTTCGAGAGACATGGCCAAGGACACGGCCCGATAAGGTGCTGCTTGGCAGTATTAAAATACTGTGATAAAATTTGTGATAAAGTCATGAAAAATTGCTAAATCTCTTTCACTGCCATATGAGGGAGAGGACTGAACTTCCTTTTTACTTGGCTGGTGTAATAACCTTCTTTTTTCACCCAGCCGAATAAGTTTCAGAGTGCATTTGTGCCCGCAATGTCCATTTCATGCCTGACAAGTCTGGTGTTTTCCAAGGCCCACTGAAATGTAAAAACTTCAGAAGAGATAGGAATGGTTCAAGTCCCTGACTCAAAGACTCTTCTCATCTCCCTAACCTGTTTCTACAAGATTAGCTGTGTGCATTAAAGAAGAAAAATCAAAAAGATTCACTTTTGTCTTTCTCAAGAATTAGATTTCCTGCCTAATAACGTGATGCCCTGGGATGTGGCATGTTTCCATGGCTCAGGATGTGGTGTGGGCATCCGAGATCAAAACCCAGTTTTGCCTGGGGATGGGAGGAAGGTTGGGAGGAATCTCACCATCATCTTCATCATTGCTCGGTCTTATATCACTGCCTGCAGGTCTCTGGCTGCTTCCTTGGAGCAGTTGCCCAGGGGGCAAGTGCAGGAATTTTCTCACTTCTATTCAGATGACGATCAGCTGCATCCTCAAAATGCTGTCAGCAAGGATAGGTGCTTTGAAAACGAGGCATCAAAGGCTTAGCTTTAAGTTGCTTCTAACTTTTGCTTGTGCTAATGTGATGAATGGAATGTGCTTATTGAGTTTTGGGGGCATTTGGCTTCTCTGTAGCATCCCTCTCGTTAGGGAAGAGTTTCATGCCAATGCACTGATTGTTCTCTGCCCTCTGGGGCCCCCAATTTCAGACATTTCAGGCTGGATCTGCTTCACTTTCTCAATTGACAGTAGCTGCATCGTGTTCAGCAGGCTACAGGAAAACAAGAAGTCAATCAATAAAGTTTGCCGGGTGCTTCCTTGGGATCTATCGATTTACAAGCTGCTTTCATCTTAAATACTCCCAGTTGAAAGGCAGCACCTTGGTTAGCAGGAGCACACCTACTTTCTGTGCGAGGCACAAGCCCAGCACTGGCTGTGCAGATGTGCAAAGCTTCCCAAAACGCACCCGTGGCAGCACTTGGGCTGAGTTTTTTTCTTCTTGTCCAGATCTTTCCAATGCAAGAAGATGCAAGAGCTCAGGTGAAAAACATCCTTGAATGTGTTGGGTCATCAGACCTCTCCGCTGAACATGGCATCCTTAGCTCTCCACTGACTGTGAATGGCAGCCAGAGCTCAGCTCTGGCCCTGGACTATCCAAGCTTTTGCATGATCCCTTTGGGCATGGTGGGGATGGGTTGGGGTTGGTCTTGGTGATCTTAGAGGTCTTTTTCAACCTGAATGATTCTCTGATTCTAATTAGTGGGCATGGTGGTGATGGGTTTATGGTTGGACTTAGACCTTAGAGGTCTTTTTCAACATGAATGATTCTGTGTTTCTGTAATGCCTGTTTCTCAGTGCATTGGGAAGGCAGGAAGGGTTTTCTGCTGCTCAGCCCCAGTTCTTTGTCTGTCCTTTGTCTGTCCATGCATCTTCAGCTGCCCGGGTGGGATCCGCAGGCAGGACCTTGCCTGGAAAGCATTAAATCAATTTGCAATGGACTGGGTCCAACTTCCTCTAATCCTAACGAGTCAGCCACCCACGGGCTTCAATGAGATCAGGCTTGATGAGGAAATCCCACCGTAACAGCAGAGATATGGTGTATTGTGTGCTCTCAAGCAGAAGGATAAATCATGCATCAGTGCTGGCTTTAATAAATTTCCAGACCTACTCAAGGGCAAGATCAGCAACGGGGGGAGAAGTGGTCATTCAGAAATTGTTGGTGGTCACAGGAATGCAGCAGGAGGAACGGTGCCTCTTCCAGCAGTGCTGTGACACCCGGGAGGGAGTGGGACCCATGCCATGTTGTCACTGAGCTGCAGAGAGCCATGGCCAGGTCTGCACATGGGCTGCAATTTGCTGGAGGGACCCCTGCCCGTACCAGAAGGCATGAAGGTGCTCTGTGCAGCTCTCTGGACCAAGAAAGCAGCTGGCCACACATGGGAGGCAGACAATTTCCCAAGGCATTTAGCACATCATAAAATTGTGATCCTGTAAATGCTGTAATGCACTGGATGATTAACTGGAAAAGGGCCGGACCTGGAGGGTAATGATTCTAAATTAAAAGGTGAAATGCACATGTTCCCTGGAAGCGTTCGCTGTCCCCTACACGATCTGGTCACTGCCTTGTGTGAGGAGCGTGAGATGCTCCAGGCCAGCAGGAGCCTCGGGTGTGCTGGAGCTACAGGTGGCACCGTGGCCATGAGGAAGACTCAGATTCTCCTGGTCGTCAACTGGGGACCACTCTTGGTTGACCCATCTGGAGGATGCCCACCGCGTGTTGGGTTTGGTGGTGTTCCTCTGGTCCCCCTTGGCCTCCAGGGTCAGTGCTGTGGGGCTGTACTGCTCCAAACCTCCTGGTTTTTGCATTCCTGCCTCCCCCAAATTGCTCCCCCGCTCCCCTCCTCCCCACCATTCCCACCACTACTCCCCCAGCATCACGTCCCTGCTTTGCGCTGCCAGCGATCCGCCATGGCTTAGAGCTGCGGAGTTTGTCACCTCCCTACAACAAAGTGTCCATGATTTTGATGGATCCTCAGTGAAATGTTTTAGGCGTTCTTGTTGAACGTTCCATTTCTTTGTCCCCCAGTAGCTATTGACAGATGAAAGCACTAACACTGGCTTTACATGGGAATTTAATCGTACCAGCTGTCATGCAGATCCCTGATACAAATATTTTCTGCCGTTAATGGTTTCAGTGTGGGCTTTTTTTATGTGATCAAATGTAATCTTATTTAATGGAGTTTTATTGCTGTGGCACCTTATTCTTTTCACCAGGCTGGACTTTATTTTTAAAGCAGGAATTGATAGCTCAGCAGAGAGCCAGAGAAGCAGGGACTGAGAGGGTTGGGAAGCATCGTCGAAAAGTTTTGAGAGGGAATTGTTGCCAGTGGGTCATGTCCAAGGGTCAAGGCATGGATGTTTGGTGAAACAACTCAGTTTGATGTGATCAGAGCTGGAGAAATATGACAAGGGTGTAACCCTAGCCCCTAAATCTATCAGATATACCCCCGCCGTGACAACAGTGTTGTTTCTCTTTTAGGTTGTCCGCACGGAGAAGAACAGCCTGAACAACCGCTTCCTGCCCTGGGACGAGATAGAGACGGAGGCCATCCTGTCCATCGACGACGACGCTCACCTTCGCCACGACGAGATCATGTTTGGGTTCCGGTGAGTGGCCTCCAGGGTGCAGCCTGTGGACCCCAATGATGTTCTCTGCAGCCAGGGACTGCTCGGATGCAGCATGGCCTCGTGGTTAAAGCAAAGGTCCCTTCCCGTGGCTTTCCAGTTCAGTTTCTTGGAGGAATAACACGTGTTAATGAATTGTTTAATTCATTACATGTTAATGAACTGCAGGCAGGTGGGCTGATTTCAGGTTGTCCAGGCAACCTGATTCTCACGTGTCTTAACCTTGACTCTTTGGCTGTGGCAATTCTGGTAGCGTTCCCTCAATGCTCTTGGGGGCTTCCAAGCGGGTTGAGGAAGAAAACTGGAAAACAAACCCAAGGCTTTTGCCCTCCACGCTTCATGTGTCATCGGCATGGCCAGGATGTTCACTGCAGGAATTCATTGCTCATGTCTTCTGTGCTCCGTGTGGCACTGGGATGTGACAGCTACTTTAGCATTTCTTTCACAGAATCACAGAATCACAGAATTGCAGGGGTTGGAAGGGACCTCGAGAGATCATCGAGTCCAACCCCCCTNTGACAGCTACTTTAGCATTTCTTTCTCCAGAGGATGGAAAAATGCGATGTCACACAGAAGAGTGCTGGTTGCTCTCACTCCCACCTGTTCTGCTCCAGCACCTGCGTTTTCCCTTGACGGTGCCCTGGCACAGAGGTCCCTGATGATGAGCCCAAGGGAGAAAGCAGCTCCATAGGAGGTTTCCACAGGCTGCTGCTGCTCACCCTCGCTTGGCTGCAGCTCATCAGCCAACCACAGGGCTGGGATTGCAAATCCCAGAGCTCCTGACAGCTGGCAGGGGGTGGAGATGAGCAGCAGCTCCCTCCCAAATGGGTTGGCTTGTGCTTTGGAGGAAGATGGAAAGGCACAAAATGCCTGGAAACCCAACACGCTCTCTCCGAGAGGTGAGAAATGAGGTGTTGAAGTGATTACAGCAGGTGCTGGGACTCCTGGCTCCCTTCCATGCCCTGTTACAGACTCTTTACCTGGACTTGGCCATTTCCTCCTCCCTCCTTGGTCTCTGTTTGGCTTTGCTCATTGGCTGAGGCTTCACCGATCAGCCCTGGAGCACCTCGCATGGAAACTGTTCTCCAAGTGCACTTAGCGAGGAGTGCAACCAAAATGCTCCTCTGGAGGAACCGTGGGTATTGCTGCTGAGCTGGGAAGGAAACACCACGCTCATGGGGATGTGGGAGAAGCAAAAGGGAGTGAGTGGTTTCTGCTGCAGCTTTTCAAAACAATCGTACTGGATCGATAGAAACCTCAGCAAAGCAAGCGCTTGCTGGGAGGATGGTGCCAGGGAGGCTGCTGGCAGCGTTAATTGCTCGGTTTTCATTACCAGGTTACATTGGAGTTTCATTAATTTGACTCGAGGATGTAACAACAAACTTGTCTTTGCTGTTTGCTGTGTTTCTAAGTGTAATGCCCAGAGCCCTCAGAAACTTTGTCTCTCCAGCATGCTGCCATTGCCCTGCAGCCATCACTTGAGAAGCTCTCAGTGGGAAAGGAGCTGAGGGAGGAACCAGGAGCTCACATCCACGCTAGGAAAATAGGGAAGGGCTACTTTCTGCCTAGGTTGTGCCTGGGAAGAGGAGAAAACCCACATGGCTCCCATGTGGGACTCATTCTTTGCAGTCAGAGTCACTGAGTGTGGAGGTGCAGCGTGGACGCCAACCATTGGTGAGGTTGGACCAAAGGGCCCGAAGGAAGCCACCACCCTGCACATGGAGGATGGATTTAGCTCCTAGGTTAGACATTAGGCATGGACGTTTTCCTTAATTACTCCTGACAGCAGTGCAGCTATCCCCTGGGATTTCTCTGGAGGAGAGCAAGCTTCAGGTGAGAGCAGAATATTAAACAAGCCCATGCTCTCACGTGTGAACCTCGGGATTCATTCCCTATGGAAGGACTGCGAGCGCGTCAGGGCGAAGGATGCCTGCAGGCTGCTGGGTGCTGCTCTGGGGAGGGTTAGGGTTAGGGACAGGTAGCACAGCTTGGTGCCTTCCAGCTGGGGACCACATCTTGAGCATCCCTGCAGCCTTCCCAAAGGGAGCTTTGTGTTGTCTTCGCCTTACGGAGGAGGAAAGGGAGCTGCTGGGAGCTGCTGTGCCCCAGGGAGTTTGGGGGAGAGGATGGGTCACCCCAGGCTGCTCTGGGCTACAAGTAGAAGGAAACAGAAGCAGTGCTGGTGTGTGTGGGTGATGCAGTAGTGCACCCATGCGTGCTGTGGAAAGCTGGCAGCAGCAGAAGAGGCTTTCCCCTCCTCTCTTTGAGCCTTTTCACCTGAGATCAGAGTTCTCCGTGCTCTGTGGAATTCAGAGATGAATTATGGGCCATCAGGGTTTTCTGTTAGTTTTCATTTACACATACAGAGCAACCTTTATGAATTAAAAAATCCCTTATCCATGAGGTAGGAGCACTCTCCTTGTGAAGAAGCAACTCAAACGTGTCTCTGGAAGAGGACCAGCATGAGGAACACAGCAGTGTTGCTCTGTGCTCACAGCCCACAGGTGGCAGAGCTGACCAAGGGATGCTCCGCTTCACACTCAACTTCGAGAACAAGAGAAGCTCAACAAATTCTGTGTCTCCATTAGAGCCAAGATTTCTGCATTCAGCCACTTCCCGCAGTACAGAAAGGTGGGATTCCATCAGCTCAGGGAGGGACCTGAGGTTCATCTGGGTCACTCACTCGCTCCTCCTGACAGCCTACGTAAAAGGGCACCTTTTGTGCTTTGTTGGTATTTTCATGCTGTTGTAAAAAAAACCTGATTTTAAAGCAAAGTAATTGCACGTTTTCACAACGATGATTCTTCTTGTCCAAGCTACCAGCAATCACCAAACTTAAATGTAAGCATTCCCATCACGTGCAGCCCTTCCTTGGGAGCTGCTCCTTGGGGCTTTGAGGGCACAGTCCTGCCCTGTGCGTGGTGGGGAGCAGGCAGAGCTGTGCCCACCTCCAGCCAGGCTGCCCAGGTCGGGGTCTGATGGCAACGCTCTGTGTTTGTGTTTGCAGTGTCTGGAGGGAGGCGAGGGACCGCATCGTCGGCTTCCCGGGGCGCTACCACGCGTGGGACATCCCCCATCAGTCCTGGCTCTACAACTCCAACTACTCTTGTGAGCTCTCGATGGTGCTCACTGGTGCTGCCTTCTTCCATAAGGTGAGGTATTTTGAAAGAAGAAACTCTGCAGCACTCTGCTCCTTTTTCCTCCTTCCCTCCAAACTGAACCACTCACAAACACATGCAGAGTGCAGAAGGCACATCACAAACAGAACACCGGGTCTGCAAGTCAGGAACACCTCATTGGAATGGGAGGTACAATTCAGATTGCCCGTGTCACACTTACAGCTTGGCTCTCTTGGAGCTCTTCTGTGGGAGAGTGGTGAAGTTGGTAACAACCTTCCTGTAGCGCCTTTCGTTTTACAGACTCCAAGGGTTGCAAGGGGCAATTTGAGTGGAAGCCGTGGGTGTTTTGTGGCTGCCTGGTGGGATGGGTCTGTGGGAGGTGGGTGGTTTGTGTTGGAAGGGAGCGGTGCAGAAAGCGGATCCGGGACACGAACTTCTCTGTATGGGAGAAGGCAAGCAGACCTTGAGAAGCCAACGGGCTCTTTCCCTACAGGGATTGTCCTGAGCTGTGTTATCGAGGTGGGCAGGTAATCCACCAGCTCCTGAGGAAGTAAAAGAAAGATCTGAGGGGGCTGGAGCAGCCCTCGCTGCTTGGGGCCCCTTGAGCAACGTTGCACCTCTTTCTCCCCTCCAGTACTACGCCTACCTGTACTCCTACGTGATGCCGCAGGCCATCCGCGACATGGTGGACGAGTACATCAACTGCGAGGACATCGCCATGAACTTCCTGGTCTCACACCTCACGAGGAAGCCTCCCATAAAGGTAAAGCACCAGGCAGGAGTTGGTTGATTTGATGGATGTCTTAAAAACACAGCGATGTGTTGAGCTCAGCACTGGGGGACACCCAGCTCCTGCCCCTCCTCGCCACACTCTGGCTGCATCGCATCTCTGAAGTGCTGTGCTGTGAGCGTGACGTGCTGGGAGCTGCTGACATGTCCCCTCCATCCCTGGGGAGACACAGTGTGTGTTCAGAAAGGTGTGAAAACTCAGCACGGCCCTTAGAGGCAGCCACTGTGGCAGGTAGGATGAACTGGGGTTTGACTCGCGCTGCAGCTTAGAGCAGAGGGTTTCTGGGTCAGCAGAGGCCCTGCAGGGCAGCTGATTCCTGAAAGAGATCTCCTTCTTTCCATGCTGTACAGCACAACAGACATTATTTCCTGGCTGGTTTTGTGTAGCTTTGGGAGACATTTAGACTCATCGCTGCGTGGAGGGCTGTTGGTACAAACACTGCAGCCCAGTGAAATCTCCCTGCCCCGTGATGACAAATGGCTGTCACAATTTTGAGCATGAATTTCCAATGCATATCGTTCTTCTCTTCATGGCTGCTGGCAAACTGCCCTTTACAGCCCCACATATGTCTCACCATTGCAGGCCAGCTGCCTTGGAGATGGGCCTTGCCCATAAATGTGATGGGTGGGCTCTTCTGAGCAGTGTTCCTCCCATCTGGAGCTGCTGTAAAGGGGAGGCTGTAGGGCTCAGTGCCCAACCTGGGAGAATCTGACCCAAACCGGGGGGCACTGCAGTGGGATGTCTGCATCCAGACCAGAAAGTGGGGGGCAGTTGTTGAGCACCTCCTGCAAACTGGAGCCCCCGCAAAAGATCTCATTCCGGGTGCCTCCAGCAAGAGCTGCGTAGCACCAAAAGGAATTCATTTTTAAGGCAATTCCCTCTGAAACAGCTCAGCCCTAAATGAGAAAGGCAACAGGAGCTGCTTGCTGTGCCCCTGTAAGGTTCTGTCCCTCCCTTTGCAGGTGACCTCCCGCTGGACTTTCCGCTGCCCTGGCTGCCCCCAGGCGCTTTCACATGATGACTCTCACTTCCACGAGCGGCACAAGTGCATCAACTTCTTCGTCAAGGTGTACGGGTACATGCCCCTGCTCTACACCCAGTTCCGCGTGGACTCGGTCCTCTTCAAGACCCGCCTGCCCCACGACAAGACAAAATGCTTCAAATTCATCTGAAAGCGGGAGGCAACCGGGTGCCCTCGGCTTCCGAACTGCATCCAGAGGTGGGCGAGGGTGGAGGGACGCTTTGATGCGTGGCACCTCCCACCATTAACTCTGGCCCCCTCCAGCAGAGCACAAGGGACACTGGGGACAGGGCCCAGCCACGTGTCCCCCTCTGTCCCGTTGTCCCCGCAGCACTGGGGAGCGGCATCTCACGGCTTCTGCAAAGATGCTCCCTAGGATCGTACACTGAGGAATGGCGCGCTGGCTGCTGGATGTGCCCCTTTGCGAGCCAAGGGCGACCATTCTTTNTTTTTTTTTTTTCTCCCCTCCCCCCCACCCACTCCATTTTCCCCTCTCAACCTGTCTGTGCGCTCGGGGGGCTGTAGTGATGCCATCTTGGAGGTGTTTGGCTGCAGAGGTTTCTCCCAGCATCACAGCAGCTCTGGTTCCCCCCATCCCCTCTCCTCCCTCCCCCACACCGCCCGGCTCATCTCACCCTGCAGCCACGGCTGAGGACTGCAGGTCTCATCCACCTCCAAGCACTTTGCTCTGTGCTGCTCACTGCGCTGAGCCCAACCTTGGCTCACCCAAGAGGAGCAAGCGAGGAAGAGGATGGTCCTGGCAGGTCCTTAGCTGGATCCCAGCACCAGGCCCTGTGCCACAGCCACTGGGGTCTTCTTCCTGGTGCCCTGGAGCTGAGTCCCATGCCGCAGCCATGGGGAAATGGAGCTGCCCCTGGGCTGTTGGTGCTGGTGCAATGGGAGATGGGGTGTCGGTCCTCTTGAGATTGTTGAATGGTGGGGAAAGGAGACAGGCACCCTCCTCTGTGCTAGCCCAGCAGCACTGAAGTGAAGCTCTGGGGTCCCACTCTGCCTCGTCCCCATCCCAAGCAAAGCCACGCGCGTGCCCGGGGCGGACGTAACTGCCTTAAACCCTCGTCCTGCCTGCATACACGCGTGGCTCCGGGCTGTGTTCGAAGGTTCATCCCACAAAGCCCTTTCCTTTGAGTTGACCACAGACCACATCACCAACATCGCGGTCACGGAGCCGTGTTTGGAGCTGGTTCCTCTCCCACCGAAGCAGCCGCCTTCACCTGGGTGCGATCACCCAACCGCTGTGCTCAGTGCACGGCTCCGCTCCCATCCCACAGCAGGAGGAAGCCATGGCTGCCCTCTTGCCCATCCCTTCAGCAGCACTGTGGAGTGCAGAGAAATACAGAGCAAGGCGTCTTTTTCTCTTGTTGTACATTGTTTTCCTTCCCACTCCCTTTTTGTTTTAACACCGGGCACTCGAAGCAGAGCACGTGAAGGTTCAGTCTCTTTCAAGAGACCTCTGGAGCCTCCTGCACGGGTCGCTGGTGGCAGCCAACGGGGAGGCAGCTGTGGATTGCACTTTATATAAATAGAGATACTCCCTTCCCATCAGCTTATTTTCAAAAGTCTTTAGGGAAATTTCATTGTTCCGCTGAGAAACTGTAGAGTATGGAGCTTGGAGAATGCGGCCGTGATGTGACGTGTTTGTGTCGCCCTCTGCATTGCTGAGCCTCCGTGCATGGCTGCGGTCGGGCACCCTCATCCTGCACCCCAAAACCCAAACCCGCAGCCACATGTTGGCCCTTGGTCCCGAGGCTGGGGGGACTTTTTCCTTTTCATCATCACACTTCATTCAAAGTCCAGTAAAAACAGCGATAGGAAGCCAAATCATTCTTGCGGGCTCTTGGCACACACATCCCTTACCCAAATTGTTGGGTTTTGGGAGATCCCAGTGCTATGCTCAGACTTGGAGCAGTGTAGAAGTGCCATGGGGTGGGACCATGGGGCATGGGACATGGAGTGGTTCCTGCTTGCTGAGCCCCGAGGGGGTTTGGGGTGAGGGGTGGGTGAGTGCTGCGAGGCGCTGCTGGCAGGAGGGATGGGGACACACCAACGGGGGTGTCCCCTTCCCATTCAGTCTTCTATCCCCATGAAGATTGCCCAGATGGGCCCCAATAGACTCCAGAACCCCTCCAGCACACAGATGGGTGATTCATGTCCCCCCTTCCTGCTCCTGTGCCATCCGGAAGGATTCCCCCATCCGTGGGGAGGAGAGAGGCGGCCCCAAGAGCGTTCCAGCCTCCACCACCATCCCCATCATCCTTGTGAGCTGTGTCTCTGCCGTAGGTTTCAGCGGGTCCCAGGGTAACGCCGAAGCTCAGGTTGTGGGATTTGTCCCAGCAAGGGTCCCTCGGTGTCTGGACCTTTCCCAAGGGAAGACCTTTTCCCTTTTTCAATGTTTCTGCTGCTTCATCCAGGACCGGGGCCGCAGCCGGGTGCAGAGCGGCGTTTTCTCCCGTTTGCTGTAAATAGCATCGCCGGCGGTGCCACCCAACCCTGTGCCCTGCTCCCAGCCCTGCCCCATGCAAACTGCCCTGGGGGAACTGGGTTCAAAGAAAAATGGAGAGAAAAGGAACACTCTTTCAACACGAGCACAATATTCATATGTTGAGTTTTTTGTAAAAGGATCCAATAAATGGAGAGTTTAACTTGAGCGCGTCTTCGTGCTTTGCTGCGGGCTGCGAGAAAGGGGTTGGGACTGGGACAGGACACGGGGCTGCTGTGGACGTCGGGGACATCCAGCCATATTTCCTCTCTGTTGCTCTGTTTCTTCTTTTTTGCCTTCCCCTTGCAGTTGTCCATTCACCTCCGTGTCATCCATCCTTACTGCCATCCCCAAGGGACATGCGCTCTGTTTTCCTGCCCTGGGCTAAGGGCCTGTCCCTGCTGGGAGCATCAGTGCTCGGTTTTATTTCCAAGGAATCCCACATTTCTAGTCCCAGACAAGAGGAGCCCAGTGCAGAGGGGCTGTCACCCATCACCCTGTTGCCCAGGTTTTGATTTTGCAGTGGAAATAGGAAGCACTGGGAGCCCTGATCCTGGCCCCACAGCCCCTGGGCAAAGCAGGGATTGACCCCACTGGGGTGCAGAGGGAGGGGTTGGCAGCAACGTGCCTGCACCACGATGTATAGGCTGAGGACAGTAAATACTGAGAGCAGCCAGAGGGAAGTGAGCAGTTATTAGGCAGGCAATTAATGAAAGCACTCGTGTTGTGCCTGTGAGGGGAGGATAATTGCCACCGTTCGATTTCAGCCACTAAGTAATTTAATGTAAAGGGAGGATAAAAAAAAAAAAAATGAAAAAGGAAAGCCACCCATACCAAGTGCCTGGAGCCCCACTGCCCAGGGATGTGGCATGGCCTGGACCAGTGCCATGCAGAAACCCAATGCTTTTTAAGATTTTTTCCCCTTCAAGAACAAAGCCCCAAGTGAGATGAGTGCCTACCGCTGCCGTGTTAGAGCCTTTTGGCTGCTGCTCACATGGGTGGGTCTCAGCAGAGGGTCAGGCTCTCCTGCAAAGCAGTTTTTAAGCTCTCGTGCTTGGCTGCCAGCATGGCAGCAATGACAAAAATTGGTAAAAGAGGTGATAACTTTCAGCATGGTTGAGCGCAGGCTGGAGGCATCGCTCAGAGCAAGCTGAGGAAGGAGTCCTGGGGGCAGGAAGAAAAATGGTGGGGGAATAATTTCTTGTGTTAATGAAGGCAAAGAGCCTCCAGCTGCATCCCTTTGCCCTGCCAGCAGAACTGCAGCTGCTGGGGCTCAAGGGATGGGCGCACAGACCAAGGGCCCCAGGTGCTGGGTTGCAGCTGATGAGTTAACGGAGACCTGTTGCACCTGCCTTACCTTCCCCAGGGTGAGCCCCCCAGCCATGCCATGCAGCTGGGTGAGGCCAAACTCTGCACACAGCTGCCCCATTCCTCCCAAAGATGTGAGCTGCCATGGGGCACGGACCCAAGCTGCCCTTTTAGCTCATTGTGCCCAAGTCACCAAGAGGTGACACCGGTGTGGCCTCGGGGCTGGCCCCAAGGAATGGAATTTAATGACTTGCTGCAGTTGTTATTTATTAAGGCTCTTATTAACAGAATAAAAAGCTAATACACTTCTTTCCACCCAGGAATATCTGCTGCCAGCTGCAAACGCTATCAGCACTCAGGTCACACACTCACAGGACCATGGCACAATGAACATCGCACTGGCCAGAAGGATTTTTGCTTTCTGGAAGGAAGATACCAACCCCAAGAACCTTCACTGTTGTTTGTCCATTAATGCACATCTCTGGTTAAAATGTATTTGGCGTCCGTCTCACTCCACCCCCCTCCATTCGCATCCCTCCTGGGCTGCCATGGTTACCTCTGCAGGGCTGACCCAGCCAGGAGAAATGCTATTTATTTTTCTTCCTTGAGCAGAATGAACAAGCACTGATTTTGCAAGCTTAACTACAATTTTTCGCTGAAGATCCCTCCCAAGTATGTTTATTTTTCCAGCAGGCACAACCTGTCTGTTTGTATGAACTGGTTCGTGGACGCTGGACCGGAGCAGTGAGCAGCTCTCCTGCCCAAAATGACAAGAGGAAAAATGTGAACATTTTTCAATTGACTTTTTTTCCCAGGAGGGGGTGGGAAGGCCTTTGGAAACCCACCAGCTGCCAGGTGCTGGGATGAAGTATCAGCATGGCTGATGCTGGAGCCGTGGCTTTGCACCCCAAATAAGAGGTGTGACAGCCCCAATCACAGCAGTAGCGAACCCAGCTCAATGTCTGTGCATTTCCAATCCTGTTCATGAGGACAGCAGACCAGTCCCAGCTCTTGGGTTGCCTCTGTGCTTTTGATACAACTGCTGCAGATTTCAGCTGTTTCGAGGCACGCTGCAAAGGAGGATGCCACCACTTCTGTTCTGCAGAAGGGTAAAGTGAGGCACCCACTCCAAAATCAGCCATCAGAGGCAGGAGCAGGCTGGATCCCTCTGGTTCTGCTCATTTGGGCAGCACTGAGAGATTTCCATGGGGAGCCCAGAGCAATTTGGCCCAATTATACAGCACTGGAGCAGCTACTGGGGCTGATAGAGGCTGTCCCACAGTTCCCATTTAAATATTTCCTGAGTACCTGAGATCTAGAAAGCCTCCCTGCCTGACCTGACTTGCTGTATAACGAGGTCCTGCTGGATGAGGACGTGAGGAAGTTCCTCTCCCCTCACATGCACAGCAATGGGACTGCAAAGCTCTCAGCAAAGCTCATGCACCTGCAGAGTTGGAGAAACACAGAGCGTGGTTAACCTCAAGGACTCACACACCACAAGGCACGTGCTCCCCTCTCCCCCTCCCTATATCCCGTGGCCTTTGTGTGTTAAGAATAATCTTTCTAGAGATTTAATTACCAGATGAAATATGCCCAATTCTTTTCTTCCATTCTCGAGTGATGATAAAGAAGCCGAACGACCACAGATGCTGTAAACTCTTATTGGGATTAATGCTGCTGCAACCAAGATTTTTATCACCCTAATGATACCATTTCTCTCAGGCCCATGGCATAGCACAAAGCAAAGGTATGGATGCTGGAGTCTGTACATCCAAACCCTTAACGTGCAGGAAATACAATGTGCAAACTGCAACAGCAAATAGTTTTTATCACAGAGCTGTTCTCCCACTGCCTTCATCTCCCCGAGGCTATAAACTGAAGCAGTTTGATTTTATAAATATGTATACGGACGCGCTCGCGGATGTGGAACAGGCATACAAATGCTTTTATAAACCACAGAATGTGCTTCCTCCTTGGCATTCGTACTGTGCTTTTTATTTTTAACACCAAATAAATACAAAACAATCCCATAAAAGCAAAACAAAACGAAAAAAAAACCAACAGTAAATCTGAGAAATCAATCAGCTACTTTTAAAAGCAGTACTCCTAACTAAGCTTAGGCTCCAAGTGCACAGCTCTGAGAGTGAAAAGCTCCCCGAGGTCTGCAGTCCAGGTGGCTCTGGCTACAGGGCTATCCAAATTTCACCTGGGATGGTGGAATGTGGGGGCTGAGAGGACAAGTTTTTGGAAGGCAAAAACACCTTTGGGCAACCTGGTCTAGTGGGAGGAGTCCTTGCCAATGGCAGGGGGGTTGGAATGAGATCATCTCTAAGGTCCCTTCCAACCTGAACCATTCTGTGATTCTAAGAGGCACTTTAAAAGGTTTTTCATGAGCAGGGAGTGTTTAACCACTTAGGGGCTTCTGAAAGCCTCCCTTCCCAGTTAGGTTTTTGGTCCCAGACTCACACTGCTTTGCCTCACACCCCCAGTGGGAGCACCTGAGACAGGAGGAGGTGGTCTCAGCTCCAACAGCCAACAGAGAAACAGGGCACGGAGGGGAAGCCAGGCATTCCCTGCAGTCACAATCCCTCCTGGAGGTACTTCTCCCACTGATGGTGGAGGGACCCAAGAAAAGCTCTTTTGTGTGTCCACTAAGATCTAGGTGGGCAATTCTGGTCCTAGCAGCTGAGGTGAACATCAATAAACAGACAGCACAGAGCTTGGCCAAAATCCCTCTGCTTTTGCAGGGAACAGCCAGGCTCTTGCCACTTTGAAGCTATTGTACACACCCAGCACAGTCCCCTTTTTCTACTTTTCTTCTTATATTCTCTGCCATTCCAACTTCCTACTCCTCTGTGTGCCACATCCATACACACAGACAGAGAACTGGATGCAGTGAGTGGGAAGAAACAGCGGGGAGAAAAACAAATCTTTTAATATCTGAGGCCACGTTTCAATATCCTTGGAGTTTTCTCAGACTGGGGCACACACTGCTTACTGATGCATCACACAGAAATGTCCCATCTGCACACAGTCTCACCCTCACCTTGTAAATACACACTCTATTTATTTACTCTGCCAATCTGTATCTGCTTTAAGATTCCAGCACAGGAATCCCCTCTGAAGTATTCCAAAACTGGTTAAAAATTAAATTAAAAAAAATAGATATTAAAAAATACTTAGTTGCTTCTCCAAGAAGGAAAAGGGGGTTTCTGGCCTCTCGGAAGGAGGAAATTCTCTCTCTGTGGGGTGACCCTCTGAGAGCTCTCAGCTCTGGTGCTCCACAGTCTCTCCTTGTGATGTCCATGGGCTAAAATTTCTGCAGGAATTTGAGAACCAAGTCACGCAGCTTCACCCTCAAAGGTTCATCGTTGTCGCAGATGATGTGCGTGGAGTCCTCCTCGATCTGAATGAGGGTTTCTGCCTCCTGGAGGAGCACGATGTGGCCCTTGGCTGTGTCTTCCACCTTCACGTCACTGAAACCGTGCTGGGCACAGCGTTGGAAGGGAGGAAAAGAGAGAGATGTTCCAGCAACTCGGGTAACTTCCTCACAGACAATCCCACCCTTTTTCCCATCCATTCTCTCCAGGGAGCCAAGCAGGGGACAACAGGGCTCTACAGAGCAGCAATGCGTAACATCTGTAAGTTCAGCCACCAAAACCCTGTCCTGGAGCTCTCCAGGAGGTTTCTCCATCACTGGAGCCATTTCTACGATCTCCTCTACAGTCACTCTCCTCATTTTCACAAAACTTAAATACTTAAAATCAAGGATTTTAAATTTAGGAACTTAAGAAAAACTTTAGGAACTTAAGTACTTAAAAACTCCTCTCCACTTTTCAAATGTATGGGAAATCAGCTGATAGAGGTGGGAAACCCACCCAGAGGGTGACCCTGAAAGCTCAGCTTCCATGGGAAACCAGGAGGGAATGACTGCCACAAAGCACCCACATCAGGACATGCCTCCACGGGGACATATCCCCCTGTCCCCACCGCAGGCATACACACTCCGGCCACCCTGACAGCTCATTAGCCTCGTGCAAACCACAGGAAAATTATTTTCCCTCTCTCTCCCAGCAAAGCAGCCAATTTCTGAGCTCCGCAGAAATCCCTTGCTGGCCACCAAAGACTCCTTACCTTCTCGAGTGTCTGCACAAACTGCTCCACAGGAATGGAGCCACTCAGCAATGGCTTTGGAGGTTTGCACTCCGGCACGTCGTCACTCACCCGCTTCCTCTTCTTGCTGCTGGGGGGCTGTGCAGGCTTTGGAGGGAGCTGACAGGCAAGAAGGGGCACAGCAATGCAGTGAACCACAGCAGCTTGTTAGAATTTAGATGGAGTAACAAGCACATGAGATAGAAAAGGAATATTGATTTTGTTTTTGGTGACCAAAGGGGAACACAGTGCTGAAGGGGAGACAAGAAACCCAGCCTTAGTCTCCACTGCTGCTCTGCACACACAAGCCAGCATTTATAGGAATAAATTAGCAGTCTTAGTAGAAATTTCTGTCATTTTCAAATTTTTGTCACCTTAACATTTCTGTCAAATTCAGTTCTGTTCAAATTTCTGTCATCTTAAAAGGTCTGACTCAATCCAGAGCTGAAGCTTTCTGCTTTAGCATCTGAGTACTCTGAGATATTTTGCAGGAATCGTGGCTGAAAGAAGTCAATGCCTTGAAAATCACAGCCTGAAGGATACAAGAGGCTGGGAAATAGGCAAATTGAGAGCAAGGAGCTACTTGGAGAATGAGGAAAATGGGTAATTCCTCACTGGCCTCAGAAAAATGAGACTTTAGGAACAAACTGAATACAGGCAGGAGAGATGCTGCAGTGACTAAAAATCAGTGTAATGTGATCTGGGTATAATTTTGAGGTTCTTCAGAAAGCATTTGCCTTCATATCAAAATTCCACATGCCTTGTGCCAAGCTGATTATGTTGAGGAAGTACCAGCACTTGACTTTCTCACGAGCCAGCGACTCAGTTCTTGGAAAAAGGGTGCTGCAAAAAACTTCCCCAGAATTTTGGTGAGACCATTTGCCAAGGATGTGTCAGCACAACTCAGGGAATGTGCCTGCAGCGGTGTTGTGCAGTGCTCTGGGTGCTCCAGGTGGCACATTGGGCTCCTCTCAGCTCCATGTCTCTTCCACCATGTCTGAACCTGCTGCTGGGATGTCCCTGTGCTTCTTTCAACAGAAAAGGAAGGGTGTTTTTCATCCCTGGGAAAGAAATGCTGCCTGCTCAGGCTCCAGTTCCACAAGCAGGAGTCACTTCACAGAAACCACCATTTCCCTGAAGTCTGATGGGCAGAGGTGCATGCACAATGCTATTTACATGGGGATCACTAGCATGGTTCTGTGCTGATAGATGGAGTTTTTGGAGCCTGTCTGCACAGGGTCTGTAACTCCCACAGCTCCCAGGCTCAGCTGCTGCTTACCTGCACTTTGTGCCTAGCTCTAAGTTTACTGGCATCAGGAATCCGAGTAGAGCAAAGGAACAACACATCAAGGAGAAAACAGACCCATCACATGTTAATACTTTGATTTCTTTAGTGCTGCCTGGTGTATCTAGGGAACTGACCTGAAAAAAGTAAGGCATCTTGTCTGCTGTGCACTGATATAAATCTTTAATCAATCTTGATGTCCCTGCACTACAGACAGGACCATATCAGCCCCTCTTCCCAAGTGCTGTGAGCTCAGCTCAGCTCCCCCTGCAAAGCACCAATGCCAGGAGCTGCAGTGCCAGTGAAAGGTGGGTGTGGGAAGAGAGGGATTTGGGGATTTTCTCCTCATCTAACTTTAGGATTTCACTCCAAGGAAGCACAATCTGCTTCCTGGGGACCAGGGCAACTTCAAGAAGACAGTCACTTCTGTGTCTGATCTTTTAGGTCACCCTTCCTATAACCATCCTATAACCCCCAAGTCTGTGAGAAGCTGGGTGATGCTGTTATAGAAGGCAGCAGTGTGGTTCGTAGCCTCTGTTCATGAGTAATCCCACTTCCCCTTTTATCTTAGCTAGGCACACAGCCAATGAAGAAAGGGTAGAGAGATTTATATGCTTCCCACTCTCTGCTCCAAGTGTAATTCCTCACTTGCACATGCCAGGACAAAGCACTCGACATGGATGCTGCTCTGGTGGGGAAAGACTTGTTAGAAAGGTTGCCTCATGAGAGCAGCTGGGGTCCCAGATGGCAGGAAACCCTGTGTAAGGTTATTTTTCTCCCTTTCCCATTATACTGTACCTGCAGCACATGCTTGTTGTCTTTAGTATGCAACACGGCAGAAACTGTTGCTAAGGAAATACCAGGCTTAATCTCCAAGGGCACAAGCGAATCTGCAAGCTAAAGCAAAAGAAGGATTTTGTTCAGCAAGTGATAATCTCAAAATTTGTATGAATCCAGCTGTGATTTAAATTGGCAGAAGGGTACTTTAAAACATGGACTAATGAACTGTAAACACAAACCCACTGGCACAATGACAGAGTGCTCCTCTTACCTGCTTATCCCTCCTTCTGCCTCTTAAGCTACTGAATTTCGTGTTATCAGAGGTTTTCAGTAACCAGGGCCAGTCTCCCAAAACAAGACAATTAAAGAGAAACCTCATTTTAAAAGACATCAACTGCTTTATTAATAATTGTAAACGGTAAAACTCGATCTATTTCAGCATCATTTGTTATTTTTGATATCTCAATGAACAATGCAAACCAAAGCTAGTTTCCTTTCAGATCCTTAGTGCTGCAGCATTCAGGCTGCAAAATACTTGGGAGAAGAGTTTGTCCTTAAAAACACACTGGCTCTGTTGACTGGTCTGACATTTTTCCTTAGAATACTGCATAGAAACTCTTCCACTGCCTTCTATATAATTCTCCTCTGAAATAAATAAAATGTGGGCTTGGCTGCAACTTTGAACTTCAATGGCAACCTCCCAAGAACCCCAGCACTGGGGGGTTGGCAGGGCAGGACCGCATCTGCTGAGACCTGCAGAAGTTGGGCAGCTGGGAAGCATTGCTTCCAGCCATGCTTTCACAGGAACTCTGCAGAAAGGGTGCTCATGAACACGGAAAAGGATTCTTTTCTTCCCTTGGAAGGGGTTCTGGATGACAATGTGCTGGACACTGGGGGCCCTGGAGTTCTGTCCATGACTGCAGCCAGGACCTAGTCCCAAACAACCAGTTATCAATCTGCAGGGCCAGCAGCCCAAGCAGTTTCCAAGTATCACTCCCAGTCAAGCATGCTCCTATCATCTGCTGTGGACACAAAGGCAAAGGACAAGTGAGACGTGCTCTGTGTCTGCCAAAGGGTGGAGGCTGCTCTGCCCAGCAGCTCTCCCCAGTCCATCATCCCATCTGCTGTAAAAAGAGCCTCTACAAGATGATCTTCATCTGAACTCTGTTTCTCTTTGTCTTCAAGCACACGGCCACCTTCAGTTAGAGCCAGACATGAAGAGCTCAGCCTTAAGGTAAAGGAGCTCTCTGGAAACTCCAGCCATTTACTGCCATGCTTCAGTGGAGCAGAGCTCTGGAGTCCCAGCTATCACCAACTGCCCTCGGGCAAGGCAACACCAGCTCCCTTTAGACTGCCAGATGCATGAAGAGAAACTGAATGGGTTTTAGAAAAGCATGGTATATTCCCAATTTAGAGAAAGTGTGCTTGAGGCAATGTAAGATTGAACTCCTTACCAAAGGCCACCTAGAAAATTTCCAACAGGATCCAAAGCAGGCAAGGGACAGAGCAGAATGACTGAATCATTCCACTTCTCAAGAAAGTTCAGGTACCAGCAGCTGATTGCCAAGTACTCTCACCTGCTGTAAATTACTGTTACGTGGGTGATTACTGCATCACTACAAAGCTCTCATCCTAGTGGACAGAGACACAAGTGAACTTTCCATCAAAAAGCACTCACTACTGGCCTACTCCTTTTGCCATCAAAGCATAGAGAAGGCTTTTTGTTAGCAGCAAAATTCAACTTCTAGTAAATTCTGAAAATCTCAACCTACCACTGTTAAAGAAGCAGCCCACATTTTGGGAAATAAAGCAGTTGGAGAGATGTTTGTGTTGGAAAAACACTGACATTTTAAGGCTGCATTCAGATCTCCTGAATTTTGCACACATTTGGACTCGGTGAATCTTTGAAATCAAAGTTTCATGGAGCATTCACACAGTTTTTCTCTCTGGGATTCTTTTCAAAATCTTTAAAGCAGGCAATTTGAATACAGCCATTACAGTTTGTTATTGAAGGTTAGGAGAATGAAAAAACAGTGATAATCATTGCTTCAGATCTCTCCTAGGAACTAAAAATAGTGACACCTGCAGCAGTGTGATATATTCTGTAGTGGACAAAGGCACCTTCCATTCCCACCACCTTCCAGAGGAGGATCAATACAAAATGGGCTCTAATGAAGAAGAATATATGGCAAAATGACAAACATCATAAAGAGAAAGAACCTTAAGAAACAAAGAGCTGCTTGGAATCAAAGTCCTCTTTTACCTCTGAAACATTTTGGTATTAACATTTATGCACATACGAACCACGGAGTCAGTAAAGAGCAACACTTTAATTATTTACAGTCAAGAGACAGGCGTTCAGTTTTATCTTCTCTGCCTCATCTCACAGCCCTCTCCATGTTGCAGTCAATTCTTTTATTAGAGAAGTTTGCTGACCCAAACCAAAAAGGTCATTTAATCACATCCAGTCATGCACCTACAGCACCGCCGGACTCCTTCAGCCTGACCTCCTGCACACACAAATCACAGAACTCTTCCAAAATGCTGGATTAAAGAAACCTTTTTCAGAGAGATAGCAAATCTTGTCTGTGTTCCAAGCAGTGGCAACTTCACCATTTCCTCTTGCAAGCTGTTCCAAACTTTAATTTTCCTTGCGGCTAGGAAACCATGTCTTATTTCAAGGTTGAATTTGTCCAGCTTTCAGTTGCTGGATCTTGTTATGCCTTTGTCTGCAAGATTGAAAAGCCCCCCACTATGCAAGAATAAGTGCTTCTTCCTCGCAGTCATTACCACGAGCCTAACACCACATGCTGGCATCGGGAAAGTCACGGAAGCAGAGACGCGCGGCGCTGAGCTCCAACAGCACATTAATCAGTCCCTGCATATGGAAGAGCACTTGGACTGCCTTAAGACAAACTTGTGTGCATGTGTATTGCGTATTTCAATTTTTAAGTTCTCTCCTGTTAAGCAAAAATTAAAACAGAGACTAACCAAAACACACACGTCGTTAACTCTCCATCATCGGAAACCACAAGCGTTGGTCGCCAGTGCAGCCATGTGCACCCTGTGACAGCCAAGGTGAGTTCTGCTCCATGACCACAGCTGTCCACCCACATTCTCACAGGGTAAATATATCTTTACCATAAAGCAGAGCTGAAGCTGTCCAGTAGGATTGCACTTACCACAACACAAAGGGATCTGACACGTGACATGAGCCTGAAGATTGCTGTTGGCCAAACTACAGAAGGACAACACACCTAGGCCAGGTCACACTCTGAAGTCTCTACAAGGCCTTCACCAAGGACAACTCTCCCTAGACCTCTGTTCACGTGCTGTCTTTGGTCACCAGCCAACAAATCTCACGCTGGCAATGAAGAGCTAACAAGGACTGATGGGGGGATCTGAAACTTCTACTTTTAAAAACAAATTGAGGTTGTACAGCTGAGTGAGATGAGCTGGATCTTCACCCTCCATGACTGGAGTGAAGGGAGATTAGCAGGAACACAGTTATGACTAATTAGAACCCTTGTAAGTTTTAAGACCTGAAATGCACTGATGTGTACGGTACATCATAGCATGTGCATTTAGAAAGGAACATAGCTCATTTTTTACATCAGCATTAAATGTGCACTTTCCAGTTCTGTAAATTGCACATAAATCTTTATCATCTCCGCATTAGAAGTAGCACTCAGAGATGCAACTCTGGACCAAAACAGAGAAATGAAAGACATGAAATAGTCAGATACCACTGGGCAGGACAAAGACATGAACTCAACATCTTCCAAATCTTTTGACATATAAAAGAATGAAGCTGTAATACATTCCTTGGGGATTCCTTGGGGAAGTGCAGCAGCCAGAGCCCATGCTTCACAATGCACCAGCAAGGCACTACATGGGAAATTACAAACTCTGGATTTCTACAGCAGCCCTGAGATGGGAAAGTGCTGGTTAAGGGAAAGGTATCAACTACTGGGCTGCTGCTGCAATTCCTCAAGGGCCAGCCTGAAGCCTACTACCATCCAATTTTTACTTATGACCTCAATATAGAACAAAGAGAGCATTCAGAAGTTTGTAGAGGCAACCTTATTGCAAAGAAAGATCAGGCTATCATTGAGGAAGAATGAGATGACCTCAAGAACTCAAGTGAGAAAAACAAGATGAAATTCAGTAGCACGAAACGCAAGGCCATGGACTGGGCTAATACTGAGAAATTTGGCTGAGCTGTCAGCTGTTGGAAATGACAGAGGTGAAGGGACCACGTTTATTTGTCCACCCCATGGGAACTGAGAGTCACAAACATGACACAGCCACAAAAAAGCCAAATGCAACTCCAGAAAATATCAGGTAATTCCAGCAAGGATGAGTTTTTGCTATTGTACTGGGCCCAGCAAGATCTCCTCTGAACTACCTGTAAACTCTGGGTAATTTAAGTTCAAGTAGAATAAACTGAAGAGTAGATTAGGGCAGGAGAAGCTGTTTTGTAAGAGGAAACTAAATTATCTTGGTTTGTTTAGCCTGGCAAAATGAAAATCCAAAAGAAATTCAAAAGCAGAATTTGATTACTACGTACAAACACTACAGGGAAAACACCAACAAAAGAGATAATCTATTTATGCTAAAACGTGATGTTGAGATGCATGTGCAGAGCAGCCACGAATATGCCTAGGCTGCAAATTAGGATGTTTCTAGCCATCAGAGACTGTGGATTGTTGAATAGCATTCTAGTGGGAACAACAGGGGGAAAAGTCTTCACAATTTGAAGCTGATGCCTTCCATTTTATGAGGCACATTTTAAACACCGTTAGTAACTGCAGCTGAGTTCTGGCCTTGCAGCCCACGGGGTCACTCTCACTTCTAGGTGGAAATGATTGCTTACAGTCTTGGAGTTCGACAGGTGTGAAGAGATTCCCATCTGGATCATAGCCCCTAAAAAGAATGCAATTCACATGTGACAGAAAAATATCCTCTCCCAATTATTAAAGAAGCTCAAAGATTTTAAGACCTTCCTGTCCTCAGAGGGAGTCCACCAGTTCCTAGTGATCACAGCTTCACAAAAGCTTTTAGAATCAGTTGTCCTCAGCAAGGTATGAACGAAGACCAACCTGCCTCATCCTCCACTCACCTTGCACCCCAAACCCGGTTTCTGATACCCATTCTGCACAAAAGAGCACTCTCCCAGTGTATCTTTAATAGGAACACCGTGCCCAACTACTCCATAAGCTTAAAATCTGTACAATACCCCTTTGTTTGCAAGTAGTGAAGGCCTGTATAGCCAGCTTAGTAAAAACAAAAGAAAAAAAAAAACATCGTCTTCACTTTGTCACTTATTTTTATTCGGATGGCAATGTTAGGAAAGGAAGACAATTTACCTCGCCTCCTACCTCCCTGCCTCTGCTTATCCCTTCACAACTGAAGTGCCAGCAGCTCTGCTGTCAAATCACTTGAAACCAGACAGAGAAATGCACAAGAGATTACACTGTGGGCCAGCGCATCACACAGACTCAGCCTTGGCTTTACACCATCTGCTACATCAGGCAGAGTCTGAGTGCAGGAAGTCTGCAAGTATCAGATCCTGCAGAGGAAATAAAAAGATACGTGGTTGTACACATGCACCAGAGGGGAAGGGTCTGGAGATTTCAGTGTGCCTGTGGACCAGCAATGTCAAACAAGGCAACGAGCATGCTGTCAGCCATGGGGCAGCAGAACGGAAATTACTCAGGGAATCTTTCTAATGAGACTTAAAGGAACAAGGGCATTTCCAACAGAGAAGAAGAAACATCCTAGAACTATGGGCATCTACCTAATAATTAGTGGGTTATCTGTGTCATGTGTCGTTGGGGTTTCTGCCTCAGATTTTACAGAATTCAAGTGTTTTAAATGAGATGGCTGGTTGCTAAACTAACCCTAACTTATTTCAGTCCCTGTGGGTCTGCTACAGATCTCTCTGCAGCACATTTTAAAGCCTCATTAACATCAGTGAATGAAGGATCATGCTGTAAATATCTGCACTTTTTGATATTATTGTTTGCACAAGCCTGAATCTTAGTCTCCCATAGAGCCAAAATCCAATGGAGAAATAATGTGGAGGCTGAAGGGGTATTCCTGTGTGTTATAAAAATGAAACCAACCCCTTCTTTTCCATGTATGTGGTCCTGGCAACTACCACCTCTACCCCTGCTTCTTGCATTTATGCACTGCTCTAGATAAACATGATGAACTTTGTCCCAAACATGGAGACTGAAACAGAAAGATACTGGCCATCAGGAAACAATCCTGGGTGGGATTATAAGCAGTAGTCGCAGTATAAAAGCTAACCTCTGGCTTTTTGCCTGCACTGTGCCAAAAGACAGTTTTAAGGAGGTATTTAAAGAGTACAATGAAGTAGATTTATGGCTGTTTAATGAAGCTCTTCATCAGTATGCTGCATAGCCTGGAAGCAGGCAGGAAACAATTGTTTGAGGCACCTACAAGAGGACACAAGAAGCCAGAACCATCAGAAGCAGAAATCAGCCTCAAACCTGAATGAAAAATGACACGTAGGGCAAGCAAGGATGCAAACTACCTGCAAAGCAAAGGCAAGCAGCTTACAGATGCAAAAGATGTGTCATCTGGAAGATAAAAAAAGGCATCAATCAAAATATTTAAAATATAGCAACCAGTTTATAGGTCAGAATGTGACATTGTAGAAGCTTATTGGAAAAAAAGAGGCGAGTGTCTGACTACAAAAGAATATTCCCTTATAGTCAGCCATCAAAAATGGATAAACAAACCTGGATATTAATGTGGGCAGGCAAAGCCAGGTTGGGAGTAGAAAACTAGATTTGAATTTCACTGATCTAAGTAGAACAATCTGTGGATGAGAATAACCAGAGAAAAGATGCAGCACAAACAAGAAGGAAATGAGGGATAACATTTAAAGCACATTTACTATATGATAAGTGAGACTACAGCATCTCTATACAAGGGGGAAAAGTCAGGGGAAAAGGAACAGAGAGGTCAGGAGACTGGATGATGTGAGGGCACCAAAACAAGTTGAGGGTTAGAAGAAAGACAGAAATCGATCTTTTCAGTCCCTGGAACATGGCAGGAAGTTGGAGAGGTAAGATGGATGCCATGCTTTGCCACTCTTTCTCTTAAAAAGGAGTTGGCAAGATCCTGTGTGGAAAGAGAAGTCAAGGCAGGAGAATGGGAGGATGGAATGAAAGCACATAATTGTAACGGGGTGCCAAAGTGGCTATTTCTCTGCAATAGTTCCCTGTAATTTCACTTCATGTAGCAATGTGCATTGCATTCACACTCTCCTGTACTGCCCTGTGTCCTGAAGAACTTGCAAACAGGGCACTTGAAAAACACAGCCCTCACTGAAGTCAGCCTGCTGCTGAAATCAAGTGATCTGCACCATTGTTCAGCTCTAATTAAACTGGAGGCACATTATTTGCTCAAACACTACTGTTTAATTTATCTGTTTGCTCCAGAAGGTGTTTTCCATTTTCCCATCATTCTCCTGCGAATAGACAATACCTAACCAATTTCTTTTTTCTTTTTTTTTTTTAAACTTATTTTTTAAAGTCAAAGGCAAATGCCAAGAAGAACAAATTAGTTAAAGTGTAAAGGCTCCTGTGATACCTCTGAGAGCCATTTCAGCCTGCTGCCTTGGGACTGCTAAAACCTCTCTCTAAACAAAGGCTGCTCCGAGTGTAAATCTCATTACCATACAGCAGCCCTGCCTGGCCTGACTTTGCTCTTTGGTGAAGTGATTGAAACGTAGACAAGCTCCAGCAGTATCAGTAAATTTACCTTAGTCTGGCAGGCCAGAATTGGAACTATTGAAATAGTTTTGGAAAGGAGATTTCACACCACCATGCTGTCAGTCTGCAGTGACCAAAACCATGCGGAGCCAACTGTTCGGTCTTCAAAAGGTCTAAAAACTGAGTCCTAAGCCTGAAAGCATCTCCATTTCTGAAAAAGGACTGGGGATGTTAGGAGAGGGCCCTGCTCAGGACTAACATGTTTTTGACAAATAATAAGCCTTCATTTGCTAGGAGCTCTAAAATTTCCAGTTGCCATTTGAGCTTTCACAACCTCAGAGCCAGTGGTAGCCCATACAAAACCAATGCCCTTTCCTTGCAGTACAGAAAATCTATGTATTCAGGCACCATTAAAGAGTTTTCCTGGATGAAACCATTGTCAAAGGAACACAAAGCAGCAAATACTGTCCATCAGGGAACTTCCTCAAACATATCTGCAATCCTGTCTTGCACAACCCACCCACCAGACAGGGAAGTTATTGCTATATTTTTGTGCCACCACTGTGCAAAGCTACAGATAACCTGCACCAGCCCCTCAAAGCCAACATCCCATTGACCCCTCTGCACAAAGGGACAGGGCTCTTCTGCTGGGAGAGAAAATGAGGCAAGCCTAGCACATGGCAGATAAAAATTATTCAGGAGTAAGAATGTACCGCTGTGCTTATTTAGGTGGTCGGGATCAAAAATAACACAGGCTCTGAAAATAGACATTCTCCTCCTTCTCCAATTCATTTGGAAATCAAACAGTGATCCTTTAGGACTGACTGTTGTTGCACAGAATAGGAGAGACTATGGAGTTTCATTTCTCAGCAGTTTTCAGCAATGCTGCTGAGACCAAGACCAAAGCCTGAAAGGGTGGGAGACATTGCCCATGGCAGGGGGGTTGGAACAAGATGATCTCTAAGGTCCCTTCCAACCTGAACCATTCTATGATTCTATGATTCTATGATTGTACCACCCCTCCTATGCCGTATCACCACACTGCAGGTCATGCTGGAAGCAAAAGTCAGCCTCAAACAGTGATGTGATGAACACCTGCTGAAAGGGAGATAGTTCTGGGGAGACAGTCTGTGATCGCTACAAAGTTGGCATGACCACTTCTCTAACAAGTTCCCTTGGAAAGAATGATCGAGATCTCTTTCTGAGGATGATTTGCACAGCTCAGTGCTGGGGAACGGCATCCTATGAACAGCCTGGAACCACAGCCTTGCTCTCAGAGGCAGGCACACCACCACAGAAGGTCTAATTCTCAAAGAACATCCTAAGGCAAGGAAGCACGTCCCTCCCTCCACCGGGCACCAACGTGGAAGGACAACAGCTTTCAGATCTATGCTATTTTTGTATCATCTTAGCCTTTTTAGGAGAGTCATTACACACCAAGTAGCTTGTTGCATCAAGTTGAGAAGTGCAGATTTGGAACTCAGGGAGAATACCTGGACGTGGAAAATCAAAGGAGATGTTTCCACTCCCTAAGCAGACAGACAGCTTTGAAACTAGGGCTCCTTCATCAATGTGATTTGATGTATTTGACAGAGGAGAAAAAGGGCCATTTCTGCCAATATTCTTCTCTGTGCATCTTTCTGCTTGATCACTGAGTTAAAGTGAACGCAGTAGAAATCTGCTCCACTTTTCTGCATGCTTCTTTGATACCCAATCCCAACTTGGTGAATACCACATCATTTACCATGCACCCTCCCTCCAACATCCCAGCAGTTTGGGAAGTGCTATTATTCCCATGTACCATTTTTATTAAGATGTGTAGAAAGAATTCTTTCACTTCAGTGAGAGATGGCACAAAACGCACGAGGGTTGGCAAATATTCATTCGTGGCATCTGTGCTGATTTGCATTCTGTTTGCAGGAAAAGCTGGTATCTATCCACTTCACAGGGCTGACAAGGGATAGGCTCACATACAAAGGCTCACTTATACCCTCATAGTTTAGGGAAAAACCCACAGCTTCAGTGGAAGCAAAGCAGCAGGTAGGCTGCGTGCTGGCTCTCTGCACTCAGAACATAAAATTTGTTTTTGTTATGTTGGTGAACGCAAGCCATGTTTTACTAGTCCTGGGTTTAATAGGTTAAATAGGCAGATTTCCAAAACAATTTAATATACACATCATGATGGAGATGCATCCAAGCATATTTTATAATTAAAAAAAACCCTTCTTGTCCTTGGCAGTCCTCTAACCAATGGCTGGGCAGGCTCCTAACAGAACTGACATGCAAACTAGATACATACGAAGTGGTAGGAATCGGTGCTATGGACTGGCTGAGGGATTTTGTTACATGGGTACCAGTTCTGTTCTTCATGTTTTGCTTAATTAAGGTTACTTCCTCCCTCAGCTCTCTGATGAAAAGCAGACTTGTATATTCAATAGTTTCCAGAGGACAGTAACACCTGCTTGCAAAATGCCACTGTCACCTTTAATCCAAGGGCACATTTGTGCTGATTGGATTGTCAAAAAATAAAATTTAATATCATATCTGTTAGAATACGGATCACCCTTTGTATTATGAGCAGATTTATATATGATTTATGGGCTTAGTAAATTATTAACAGATATTGCAGGCATAAGTAGTTCACATTATAGATGGCCACAAGCAACTCATTAACCTGCTGGAATTTGGGAGTCCATAGGAATTAACCATTTCTTGAAACTGCTAATACAAACGAGCCATTTTACTACAATGTCTTTAACATTTAGCTGAATATCACTCCTCAAGGGAAAGGGTATTTCTCACAGCAAGTACAGCTGGGCAAGGAGAAAGACAAGTCCTGGCTACTAACTCCCCATTTCTCCAAATCCCTTCCATGGCCCTGTACCACTAATTCAAACTGCAGTGCCTCTGCTTACTTGTATTTAAACTGGCAATGACTGGCTTTCCTCACAGTGGCTAGCAGACTGCCCTCTGCTCTGTATTTTGAGATGTGATGCATCCTTGCAAAGGGCAATTAACACAAACACACCTTTTGCTTGCCAATAATGTATAAAAAAGAAATTCTCTTCCAGAAATGCTACTTTCTTAGCAGCCTACTTGAAAGAAAATGCTTTGTGTGTTCACAGTAAGTCAAGTCACGTCAAGTCACAGTGGCTAGTGAAACAGCAGCTTGAATTTATCTGTACAAGCAGCAGCCACCATCTTTTCCCTGCCTTTTGCTACTTACTTCTGGCATGATTTCAATCTTCTCATAGCGTCGCTTGTAGGGAAGGGTCAGCACCTCTGCTCTGCGGTAGGACATCGGCGGGGGCTGGCAGTCTATCATCAGGTCTGTGCGATGAGACTGGGAGGGTGGTGGCTGAGTGTACTGCTCTGGGCAAACCACATGGAGAGGCTGGAAAAGAGGACTGTGGTGACTTACAGAAATGCCTAGCTGATTCTGTGACTACACAGGAATTGTTGCCATAAGGTTTGCAGATTGACGTTAGCAGGCTAACTTATTTGTATGAAAACAACATCCAAAAGATGCAAACCAAAAAGATCCAAACAGGATTGGAACAAACTGTCCAAGGAGTACAGACAGTGTACAGACAGTGCCCAGTGTAACAGGGCCCAAATTTGTATCTTCAATCCCTACATCAGTATCAGCAGTCATGTTAGCTGCCATAAGGAGAGAAAAAAATCCAAATATTCAATAGCTTTCTCTTCCAAATGTTTGTCATCTGAATTGGAAGCAAATGACAGTGGTGGTGGAGACCATCGCAAAATGGCACAGAGTGAGGCAAACGTGTCAAAATACAAGACTGCAAAAACATTAGCAAAATAGGCAGCTCTGAGTTTTCACGACCTGTCAGCAATACATTCACAAAGCATCAACAAGCTGATTACCACAGGGATCACCACAGGATTTAAGGAACCAAAGGACAAGACAGTGTTTCTGCCAGCTGCTTTGGAAGCAGCATTAAACCTCAGCAGTAACAAAGAGGAAGATGCCTGTCAGAAAAACAGGCAATGGTAATTTCCAGTAGTTGTGCAGTGACAAGCCAGGTCACAGAACAACCAGATAAGATGATCCAGACATTGTTAAGAGGTTTGGAAGAACATGTATTTTTGTGTTTGATGAGCTGAAGACAGGTCTGAGGGAAAAGCTCAGCCAGAAAAAATACTGAGTATTATTTCATGTCATGAGTCAGAAAGCAAATTTCAGTAGAAACAAATAGGATGGATAAGGAGAGGCCACTAAAGCCAAAAAAATGCCAAGGGGGAGAAGCACAGACTACGTGACAGCTCTGCCCTTCTTCCTACATAGAAGCAGCCCAGATCTTGCAAATGGAGTGAGGAAAGCAGTGGATCTGGAAGCATCAGGAGAGTGGGACTCCAAAGAAGTGGTGCCAAAATCAAGGTAGGATCAACAGCAAGTTTGTAGGGATCCTCCAGCCACTCTGGGCAGACACTGGCAGTCATTCCATACTCAGTTTGGAGGAAAATGATAAAGGAGAGCTCAACAGTGCGTGCTCTCTTATAGAAAAAAAAGATGTGTGCTATCTTTGTTTTGCCATTGCTTAATGTAACACTGACTTGCAATCAACTAATTTATATCAGATGTACATGTCAAAAAAGAAAAGACAACAAAAGGCAACGAAAATTCATTACCTGGACTTCTTTGAGTAATTTGGACACCTGAATAAAATTCAGTCTTGTGTCAATGGGGCAGTAAACACATTTCATGGCCAAAGGTTGGTAAGGAGCCAGAGCATCCAGATAAGAGAAATCAGGTTCTGAAAAGAGAAATGTTGAAAACACTGAATGTCTATTATGAACAAACATGGCCCAGCTCCTCTCTGATTCCACATTCCAGTCTAGACTAGATGGTTTTAGCAAAATGAATTCTGTTATAGATTTATTTTCCCTTCTTCCTTTCCCAATCCAATATTTTCAGTTAATTTGATGAAAATTATGCCTACAATTAGACTTACCTTCATCAAGCTACAGAGCAATACTATTTCATTTGAACACATTATTGCATGATTTCTATAACCAACTTAATCAAGGCAAACCCACTATCTCTTATTTTTAATCAGATCCTGTAAAAGAAGGCAAGATGGTAAAATTTTTGGAACCGTAAGATAACCCAAATGTCAGCTTGTTTTGTGCCATGACAGAAATGCAGCATAAAGATTGCATCTTGCTAAACCTGTGTCCAAATGTTCCTTCCTGCAGGCACACTGCCTCCCAACTCCTCTTTTTCCTCACAGTACATATATATAATTTGTTAATCTAAGGGTTAGGTGAAAAAACAAGGGTCTACATTTTAAAACAACCAAAGAGAATCTGTAGGGTGCTCTCCCACTGAAGGGACAGTTGGGCTTCTTACAGTTATGTCAGCAGAGCCAGGTCGGTGTGAACTGAAGGCTGCTCACATTAGGGGCTACCCACAAGCTGAGATGGGCTTCTGGGAGCTAAGATAACTTTTTTAGTTGATACCTTTATGAGACCGAGTAAATCTCAATTTATCCTTATCCTTTTAGTCTTGACTTGGGAAAACGAGATTAGTGGTGTGCCAGGGAAAAGCCATGCACTGAATGTACTTTTACTTGCAAAGACTAATACAACACAGAGAATACTGTTTCTAGTATTTTTTTTTTGTCTGTGTGAATGAAAAATGTAGGGTCTCATACATGACACAGTGTAGGATCCATGGATCAGGAAGCACTTCTGTGCTGTGTGGGTGATGGAGGCCTGGCACATGGACCAGAGAGGCTGCTGGCTCTCCTCCTTGGGCATCTCTCCAAGCCCCTGGCTGTGGTGCTGGGCACCCTGCTCTGGAGAGA
Source organism: Penelope pileata (assembly GCA_013396635.1). Lineage (NCBI taxonomy): Eukaryota > Metazoa > Chordata > Aves > Galliformes > Cracidae > Penelope > Penelope pileata. The sequence continues at coordinate 318,665 of WBMW01002166.1, read as the reverse complement.
CCCAGAAGTCCCTCCAACCCCAGCCATCCTGGGATTCTGGGGCTATGGTGGTCACTGACTGACTGACGTGGAAGAGCTCATGCCAAAGAATCAGAGAACCCTAGAATTATTTGGGTTGGACCTTAAAGACCACCTAGATCCAACCCCATGCCATGCTGAGGGTCACCTCCCATTACATCATTAGCTACCTGATGTAATGGTGTGATGGATCGCATCATGGGAATGCTGGAAAAAGAAATATTTCTTATATATGATATGATTCTATGATTTCTGAACCACGGGGCCTTAAAGGACAACCTGCAGTGAGAAGTACAGTTGTGAACAACCAGGCTTTGCTAGAGAAGAGTATGAGGTATTTCTCAGACTGCAAAATGGTGAACTTATAGGAAACTTAAATACAGAGACTTCAGCTTTGACTTAGGAAGTTGCTTGACCATGAATCACTGTAGGCAGAGGGAGTATAACAGAGCTAATCACAGATTCCTCACCTGGTGTTTGCTACCTGACACTGTCACAGGCAAAGTGCTGTTTGACATTCAGTCTGACCCCCTACAGCGACCCTTGGTGCTCCTGTATCACCTTGAGCAGAGCACTGACTGCATTTGTCATGTAGACAGCAAAAAATAGTGGCCTTAACATTTTATTACAGGAAGTACAGCACCCATCGTGGTATCTAACATTCAGTACTGAAGCTTGTTCTACTGGTAAAGTCAAGTTAATGCTAGCCTAAAAATCTGCTGCATCTAAGATCTGTGGTCATGATGTGGTTATATTTACCCTGTGAGAACAGAAAATAGCACCAGTCAGTGAGACACACACTTGGAACTGTCAAAGGGGCAATTTAATCGAGTTTAAAGCAATTATCAGTGTAACTGCCTGGGAACATCACAGTGAGAAATATTAAAAAGAAATGATAGTTATGATAGTTGTACAAGAACATCTTATTGGATGCCTCAAAAGCCACAAACTGCCAAATATGAAATAAAAATTATGCTGGGCAAAAAGCCATGCTAGTTAAAAGCAGGTGTGTTAGTGCCAATGAAACAAAGCCCAGAAATATTAATGTAAAAAGGGGCAGTTAATGGCAGTAAGTACAACAGGAATGAATAATAAGAATTCTGAGAAGGTAGATAGTTGAAGAATGATCAGTAGTCAGATAGGATTAAATCACAGAATCATAAAGGTTGGAAAAGACCACTAAGATCATCTAGTCCAACCATCAACCCATCACCACCATGCCCACCAAACCACTGGTTTAGTCAGAGGACATTTTAAAATACATTGGGAAAAAAAGAAAACTTAAGTCAAGCACAGGTACTCTGCCAGAGATGTACAATGAAATTGCACATAGTGAATTAAAGTTATCAGAAGAGAATTTTTCCATCCCATCTGGTGTTGTGGACGACATGGAGATTTGACTGCTTGTTTCTGAGAACATCACGAAGCAGCAGCTATTCACACTATACATTTTTGAGTCAAAAAGCTCAGATAATCTACACACAGAGACATCTTGTTTTCAGTATCCAAAATGGTATCAAATCTATGGTCTCTCTGAACAACTGATAAGGACGTACGTAGTCATGGAAAAGTGAGAAGTTCCAATATACAGATTCTAAGGTTGGAATTGTAACTCTAACACAGGACTCCCAACATTTGGAACATTTGACAAACATAACTTGAGCTAGCCTTAAAGTGAACTTGTGGTATAAAGCAGTTGCTGCTTTGAAGATACCAAAAAACCAGAATTCAACTGCTTGATGGAAGATAGCGTGTCAAGGGCTCATACTGACTTTTTTCTGACAGAATTTCAGGTCTTTAGCTTTTTCCCTAAGATATCTGATTTAGGGCTGTGTGACACGGAGTTATAGAATCTTCCACCGTACAGCATTAATGTGGCATGCATGAGCTGTCTGAAGAACTCCTAGGGAGTTAGGTTTTAAAGCACTGTTGTTATCAGAGCACGAGCAAGAAGCACACTTCTTTCTACCATGTTTTCTTCTAGAATTTCTTTGTGGCTTAGTAGAATTCAATATTTTTGATCAATAATCTATTCAATCCTGCTTCAGTGGTAACATTTGCAGATGACGCGAGCAAGCAGGGCTCGCTACAGCTCACTCACAGCTGGTGTCCTGCCTACTGGCTACAGCTGCTGTGTTGGTCTGTGTTCTTTTCTAACTGTTTTTCACATTACAAATTGGAAAGGTGGAGACTACCTAGCTCCTGTGGACTGAACAGGCAGTGCCATCATTAGCAAGACAGACTGGCTTGTAGTTTAAAGGTCCTGATTACTAGAAACCAGGAGCCTTTGACAGGAAAAGCTAGAACACGATCTGCTATCTGCATAATGCTTCAATGGACCACGTTTCTCTCGTAACTACAGGGGACCTTATCTCAAAACAGGACAAGCTAGATAACTCAATAATAAAAATCCTGGATCTCAGTGGAGGTGCTAGAGATTTCCACTGAAGTTACTAAGAACAGAAGAATTTAATCTGCTAAGAATTTCTGCAGACAAATAAGTCTTTTTTCCAGCTGAGACAGCCATAAGGAAGCAGGAACATCCTGCTGAGTGTCTATGCCTACAGACAGAGCAAGACACTGCAGACAGAAAGCCACAGACAAATTTAGGTAGCAAACCACAAGAAGTGCCTGGAATCACTGTGCACTCCAAGGTCACAACAACCAAAGTAAATCTCGATTGGAGATTCATTTGAAATATAAACTGGGAATGAATCTCAAAGACCATGACCTAATGTATCCACAAGATGTTATGACCTCCATTCAGACACCTTAACAACTTGCCAGGGCCATGTTCTAATAGAAGTCTGTTCTATTTCCTCATTTCATGGAAGGATTAGCTCAATATGGAAAGATCAATTACCTCTCCCTACAAGAAGGCACAGAATAAGACATCCAGGAGAGGGTGCATGCTCTGATTTTAATTGAAATCCCAGTTGGAGTAAGAGGCACTATTCCCAAGATAATGCATATCCATACTGCAGTTTTATTGTTCACTTTAATTAGGGCATATTTCCTGACACCACCCCAAAGTGCAGGAGAGGTGGGTACTGTAACAGCTATGAAGTTAGTGCTGCGGTATCATGCACCATTTCCCAGCATAAACACAATCTTTATTGAATTACTGAAGTGTCTTATCCACTCAGCACGGACTCCCTTGTATCTTCATTCCCCTAGCAGGAGGGAAGTGTGTACTAGTTACACACGGCTTTAAACCTACCAATATCCTTTCCAAACTAGTTTAACAGTACCGTGATACTGTGACACGTTCCCATATCAATATTGTGAAAGAGTCAAAAGGACTTGCCCACCACAAGCCTGAAGCCTACAGCTGAAAAACAAAAGAAAGAAAGAAAGGAAGAACTCCTTCCCAAATCTGTTTGCTTTAGGTTATGCGCTTGCCAGCAGTCCTATTCATCAAAAAGAGTGGGAAACTATGCTTACCAGTGGGGCTCCATCATGCTCTTGCTGTGGGAGTGGTTTGATCTCAGTTTTCTCCTCCCCATTTCTAATTATTTTGTCCTAGTCCAAAATCCACAACATTTTTATCTGGCTGAGAATTCTATGCAAAACTTCTCCTAATTATAACAGAGCTCTTTCCACACAAAATCAGCAGCAATGGCTTTAAAGATCATTTTCCTTATGTCTGAACAGTGCCCACTGTAGGGTTCTGTTGGGATGACACACTGGGTATGAAGAGGAGGCACTTGGACAGAATGTCAGCTTGAGGGACAGCACTGAAGCATTTCTAAAGATCATACCCTAGAAGGCATCCCTTTTGCTAGATCTCCCAGCAGCCTCAAGTTCACTCTCAAATACTTTGTCTTGCTGTTAACAAGTGGCTTGCTCCCAGGATGCAGCTGCCTTGTGGATCAGAGACCACAGCTCACTCTGAGGTGGATAAGGGTTGATTTATTAAATCCATTAAAATTAGAAACATACTGGCACAAGTGGAAGAACTTAAAAGATGGACCTGTTGTGCTCCTGGAAGCCTGAATCACTGAGAAAGGAAACAGTTCCCCAGGTTCTTAGCTGGAGCTGTACCTTCAGCTTCAGATGTAAATGTGTCTGTCGGCTAAATGATGTCTGAAAAACAAAGCTCAAAGGACAGCAATGGCACAGATCACTGCTGCCAGGTCTGCATGGGGTAAACACTTCCAAACCAGCAGACATGACAGAAATTTCTCTGGAAACAGACTGGTTGTACAAGCTTACTGAAGAGTCGAGCAGCAGTCTGAGGTTTTGACAAAAGGGCAGGAGAAGGTATAAGGAAAGGTTTGTGATTCCCGTAGAACACGGAGAAATGTTTCTGCTTTCTGACCAGCATCAGTTAGGTCTTGCCTGAGCTTAACCTGCAGCCTGCAGCTTCTAATCCAAAAATTAATTTCCTGGAGACATTTAACTGCTGTGCACAACAAAGGTTTTGCTTAGAAATGGCAAGGATTGACTCTGCATGGCAAAGGTTGGCTCTGCAGGGCTACAATGAATTAAATGGCACAGTAATTACATTTGTCACTACACTCAATCCTGGGGTCTTAATTTAAAAGAGCTCCTACTGGAGTCAGAAACTTCTGCCCCAGAATAAATGAGTAAAGCCCCTAGGATGTAGCCACACTTCACCAGAGTGCACAACTGATTGCTAATTTGATAATGATAACCACGTTGTACTTACCTGTGAATATAACAGTGTTCAAGCTAGATTTTCCCCATAACTCCATGAAATGAACCACATCCCCAAATCTTAGAGAGGGATGCCCAGTAAACACGACACATGGCTGCTTGAAGTCATTGCTGAAGTCTCCATGGATGCTGGGATAATGTTTCAATTTGTTTGTCTGAATGAGCTGAAATTAAAAAAAAAAAACACCAAAATTCAGACATTACTAACTTCTCCTGCCTCTGTGCTCTGTAATTCCGTGTGTTTATTTACACGTGATTAGAAGTATCCTGCAGGTTATTCATATTTCGTCATGGAGTCTCTTCCTGCATATTCCTTAGATTTTCCAGTAGATTTAGCCATTACTGTCCTAGATGTTATGAAAAGGAAGGCAGAGCATGGGGCCAGGTGCCTCCAAGTCCTTGCTCTCATTTTTTGGTTCCAGCAAAGAAACTGAGAGGAAACTCTGCAAACACTCCCTGCTTAGAGTTTCCTGGAGTGAATAGAGCACTCAGCTGCCAAATTCAAAATAAGCTCCCTTTTCCTATTTGCCATGTCTACAGAGAGCTCTGGGCACTGATGTTTCACCTGGTTTTCTTGCACCCCAGCAATTTTGCCCTTGGCAGCATGTTGTTACGAGATTCATCAGATTCAATGAGTGCAAACAAAGCCAAATTCTCTGGAAGAAGACCAAGAAAGAATAAACTCTGACTTTTCCTCCTCTAACTACCACTGAAATTAGAAACAATGAACAGTGAGAAGTACTTGTCACTAGAGGTGGCAACATGCATGCATGTTCTGTGCATGCAGAACAGATTTCTTTACTAAGACAAGGTTACCCAGGCACTCTTTGAAGGAGAATTTTGCTTTATTTCTCCTGCCTGTTTTCTGATCTATAAAGCAAGGTTTAACATAAAAGCAATATAATAGACTAGTGTGTTGTGCACTTCCATGCAAAATTATGCAAGTATTTTCTTGGCAGATATATGCTCCCATCCCCATTACGAAAATAACTTTAAACATGGTTTTCTTAAAAGTATGTGATTTAAGACAACGAAATCATGCGCTGAACAAGTAAGAAAACACAAGGAGCAAGACTTTCTCTGCCAGCCAGTCCTTAAAGGGGGTGGGACTCTCCATCAAAGATCTCTCCATACGTTGCTGCCTCCTGCCATGCATTGCAACATTGCCCAAATTACAGTACTCACATATGCAGGGTACAGCAACACATTTCAGCAACAGTTGTGCCATGAAATCCCAGACAGTATCACTAATTAGCAAACAGCACGCTCTTCCCTACATGTCATAACAGCATCATGCCTTTCTAGCTGAAACCCTTTGTCACTCAAGATGTTTCCCTTCATTGTAACATATTTGATTTTCAAAAGAGGAACTAAAAAGGAACATTAAAACAAGCAACTTTTCTGGTCTCTCAAAATTGTAACTCATCTTTCCAGATTCTCTTTGACTTGTTACTTTTTGCCATGGTAGATCTAACTCAAATTGTGGGCCTATGTGGAAATGAAAACTGAAAATTCTGGTCCATCTTTAAACCTCTTAGCAATAAATGCACAACAAAGCACTTTAGAACTTAAGGTTATGACACAATTAGGTTCTTAATTGAATTTAACATCACTTAATAGAATATCAACCCTATTACACTCACCCTCTAGCTGTCATTACCTAAAGGTATGCTCTGGTGCTAGAACAGCTAATACACAAACTTACCTTCAGTGCCCTTTCAATAATAGAAAGTTGGTTGCACATAGGTGCAAATATTTATCTTTCCCCTGCATTTCCTTGAGCTTGATCAAGTTCCTAACAGCAAATTGTTTACCGTGATTTTGCATGTGACTTCCCACACATCCTGTTTAAAACTGCTGCACAGTACCTGGGTGACTGGAATTGAATAGGATTGATATAATTCCTCCTGGGGTTTGACAAGTTGTGGGTGGACACAGCCTGTTACATCCATGTTGATCCCTGGATCATAAAGGAGGAAGCTGCAGCTTACTAGTAACTTCTAATTTCTATTTAATGTTCTAAAGACAGATTTGAAAATACATCCAATAATTGCTCCGGCAGTTAATATGCACTCAATCTTGCAAATATTTCTGCAATTAAAGCTGGTAAAGATTTCCAATTAATGCATCTGGAGTGCAATATTTAGAATCTAAACTGAGCTCCAGTAACAAAAACTGCAGCTTAGCAGACAATGGGCAAAAACAATTTGATCCCATAAAATACTGACATTTAAAAGAACAGGTAGGAAACGGACCCTTCAACTTTTTCCTTCACTTTTTGAAGGGAAGTCAAAAGTGCCAAACCAAAGTTGCAAAAGCATTTTCAATTGGGTGGAGAAGGGAACAATTTCTACTCCAAAGATTAAATGGGATATGTGACATTCCAGGTCAAAACTTAGTCAGGGGCCAGCAGCTACACGAAAGACATTTTCACAGCTGGCATTTATGTAACACTTCTGAAAATCTCAGTCCACTCTTCCAGCGTCCTGATTCTCAGCTTCTTCAGCATTATATGCATACAGCAGCATACATATATATACACATATATTTGCATATAGCATTCAAATCTTTGCTAACACCTGAGACTTACTTCATTGCTGCATCTATACAAATGTTCCGTGTATGTTTATAAAAATAAAAAGCTGTATTCTTACCAAAGCATTATGGCAGCTTCCAGTCCCTTCCTATCACTTCAAAGAGAGACACAGGATCTCTAATTCAGTTTTCAGGACTTTGGGTATTGTGTGCTTTGGTTTTTTAAATTTTTTGAGTTTCAGCAATAAATATCAAGCATAACATTGGGGTGTTCTCTTCTAACTGGGGTGCTTACTCAGGAGGTAAAAGGGATACGTTAAATCCTTAGTATCATCTCTTGAGATGTGGTGATTTTTTTTTTTTTTTAAATCTTAGAAGATCTTTTATGGGATGTCCACAGAAGCTTCATTCCACAGCTCACAATCTCCAGTTCTCACAGCTGGATACAGCAGGGGTGAGGGGCTACATAAACAAGTTTAGAGACATTCTGCTCACTCCAGTGACAATGCAGCTGGTAGGTTTTAGTATCTAGAGCAAAATCTTTTCTAAATACTCTATCAAAAAAGATATGGAGCTGAACTTGCAAAACAGATCCAACAAAATTTCACAAACCATTAGGGGGACTACATCTGTCATGATCTGTACAGGTCTCTTACAACTACAAACAAAATGGGTTGTATGAGCACAGCCATCACTACTGTGCCATGTTCAGAACTCCAACCTGTACCAAGACAGCACCAGGACCAATGTCTGGCATGCAGCCAATCTGTATTTTCAGAATTGGACTGGTTCCTGGTTCCAGAAACAACACTCAGAGCATTTTTCTACATAAAGAACCGTTATTGACTGAAAGCTTAAGAGATAGAGGATGGTAAAGCACTGAACTGAGACTGAGGACTGCTGTGTTTTTTTAAACCCCAAATGGTTGTGATTCCCTTTAAAGCAGTAGGCTTGATTTACAGGGTCAGCAACTGCTGCTATAAACAGGATAAATCTCTAGAGCCTTTGTGTACCCTTTATTAAGTGAGCCAAAACACACTGCTGTTTACTCTGTGTGTGTGTTCTGTATCCAGAATTCTGAACAGATCTTACCAATGGATGAAGGATGCATGGATTACTCCACTTCCCTCCATCCCTTCACAAGACCAGTGCTAACAGGGGCCTAATTCTGCACTAAGCCAGACAAAATACAATACCTCATCACTTTGCTCCAGGTATTTATTGCTTAGAATGTGATCTGCAGGAACTGGTACATAGAAGGAAGCAATGATGAAGACGACAAATGCTAGTATTTAAGACCACAGAATCAATATTACTCCCACCCTGGCTATTTTCAGCCAGAAAAACAGGCTTTTCTGAGCCATTTCTCCTTGATGTTGCAAACAGACACTTAGTAAGAGGACAGTAAATCCAAACTCTTCCTCCACCAGCAAATTCTGATCAATATAAATTACCCTGCAAATATTTCTGTTGCAGCCATTTAGAGAAGTATGGTAAAGTCTGGATTCACTTATCTTATAGCCTGGAATCAACTATGTAAACATTGAGCAGAATGGGAAAGGAGTGAAAGCTTCTCATTTTGCCTTGTGAGAACAATTCAGCCATTCACTTCCAAAGCCCCTGCCTGCACAAAGGGATGGTGCAGAGTGTACAACCCATGGTTGCTGTTAAAATGGTCAGGGATGTGGCTAATTCTTTTGCAGTGGTTGTGTCAGGATGGGATGTTTCCACTCCCTCATGGGATTTGGTGAAGCACCATGAGTTGGTTCTGGAATTTCAGAGTAACATAGCCACGTCTCTAAACTAAATTACTGAAAACCTTACTCTTTGAGCTCCTTCTCCTCCCCATCACAACTGCTGGTGAAAAAATGAATCACCACTATTGTCTGAGCAAAGGAGTGAGCCACCCAGGGAGAGACCCATCCTTTCCCTGATTGTTTCTCCACTCAATTTCCCCAGTCTTCCTTCTAAGAAGTCACTGCCTGGAATTTAGTTGGACTCCAGGTCCTAACTTCCCCCCAGCAGCGTCGCAGCAACTCCCACCCCAGCGATCACAGATCTGTGCCTTCAGAAGGCCCTTTCAGCTCATGCACCAGCTAAAAGGCTGCAGCTGAGACTTCAAAAGCTTGTGTGAGAATCCGGACACCCCATTCATATTAACTTTAATAAGAATTGATGTTCAAATTCCACCTACATCTCTGAAGCACTTTAGTCCACATTCCTTGCTCACTACAGAGGGAAAGCATACTCCCTGCTCACTCAGACTGGATGCTAGGAAACAAATTGCCACCCTAAAGAACAATAAATCCTACATGGTGACTGTGTGGGAGGAGATAAGACGAACACCCACTCCTACACTAAAGTGGGAGTAACCTGGAGGGAATAGAAGTGTTTTGGGTTCTCTGCAGCGTTGAGCAGTGCGTCTGGTTTCGTTCACTATAGCAGAACAAGGAGTGAGTTCAGAGCAGGTAACATAAATCACTAACTTGGAAAACCTCCGTGCAAAGGGAGTGAAAAAGCTTTAAGAACTCAGTATAGAGAGAAGAATAAGATGAAATAAAATAATTGTAGAGAAGACAAAGATGTTTTTTTATTTACCCTCTTGCAACAATAGTTACATTTAGAACTGACTAAAGGAAGTAAATGCTCTTTTGTTCTATGCATAAGGCACCACTGGAACTCACTGCTACAAAAGACCTTCAGCAGTTCGGAGGATTTTTTTTCCTTGTTTGCTTTTAAATGCTGTTTGTACAGCTAACAAGAACATCAAATTTCAGGAGCAGACAGCATGCCGGGCTGGACCTGTTCCGTAGATAATTAGAAGCTTATTTCCTGGCCTGTCCCTCTCTGATGTATCATGCCAGACACGTTATTAATGCCTGCTATAACTAAAAGCCATGTTTGAGTAATTCCTTATTTTCTTCCAGCAAGTGAGCAGCTAAGCACATCTTTTCATGATGGACAGTTTCCGTACAGTTTACATTGCATGACCCTACCGTTCATTTGGAAAATGGAAGGCAATTCTCCACTAACAACCTATCTAATAGAAATGATCACTCAATGTCCAATTCTGATACTCATTACAAATTTCCTTGAGTAAGCAAAGCCGCTGATCGTGAGGTTGTGGAGTCACAGATTTCAAAACAGAGTGTTTATCTCTGACAAAAAAGGCTGACTGCTGGCTAAGGCTCCAGCCTAGCAACAGGAAGCCATGAGCCCAAGTCCTTGCTTCCTCCTAGACTGATGCTATGGCCACGGCCTCATTATTAAGACTATTCTGCTTGGTAAAATCACAGCAAAACAGCACAGCAGCCGAGCTTGGCATGCACAGGCATAACAGAGGAAAAATAATACATTTGGTAAAGATTGTACTGAGGTTCTATAGATGTCTCACATTATATAAGTTACATACACAGCACCACCTGCAAGATCTTGCATTGCCTCCCCCCTCTCATTTACACTGTTTGTTCCATCTCTGTATTTCAAAGAAGAGAAAGAAACCCAGCTCCTCTCCTTAGAAGTAGTATGACAGCACTAAAACATAAGCAGCTGTGGGTACCACTGAAAATGGAATGCAACCCAGGAGACCTGAGAATTACAGGAGGAAGAGGAGACAGTAGCTGTCCCCCACAGGGAAGCAACAAGGAATCAAAGAGCCAGGGTGAGCACTGGGTACTTGACATGGACATCTCGGTGCTGCGTTGCTGAGCATGGCCGTGTTAGGTGTCAGCCATCTGTAGAAATCTCAGTATGTTTTCATTCTTTAAAATCAACCCATGCATTTCACAGAACAGAAAGGAGCAATCTGATCTGGTGCTCTCGAGCGTGTCTAAACTTCAGTGATTTATGACCTCAAAAAAAGCACTAAGTGAAACAGCAGGCTCAGTCCTCCTTTGCCTGGGTGGTGCTCTGCTTTGCTTTTGCTATTAGTCAAGCTTTTGAAGGAGTGTTGCTATGTGCCTAGGGCCACTGCCTGCTATCACAAACTGGTTTTGCAGAACAGCCAATATGTATCAGGAATTAAAAATGAAGAGAGCTAATAGGCCACTTAGCCCACCACAGGGCAGGGAGGGGGGCCGTGCAGGTTACACCACTTCCCCATGATCACACAGCAGCTGTATGTGAACACCCAAAATGAAAATCTCAGTTGTGTTGCATGACTTGCTGTGAAATGTGCAATACTTCACACAGCCTAAGGGTGTTCAATAGCTTACTAATTTGAAGGCATTTAATAGTCATTTAATAGTTTGGGAGCCACAAGGGTGTGGATGCACACTGTACCATGTCATTTAGGCAAAAATTTAGGAAGCCTGAGGATGGCTTTCTAGCAGGGATACCCATGGGTCTAGGTAAAGCTGTTTATGCATGACATGATAAAATGCTCCCAGCTTTGTGGGTCATAACATGATTTGGCTTTGTCAAGCAAAGCCTGTACCTGTGACAGTCACGTTATTCCCTCTGTGCACTTTGTTCTGTCAGGAGGAAACCGATCTGTTATCCACTGCTGTGAGTCCTTTCCTGGATAATTACCTCAATCTACACATGGAGCACTGAGGAATGCCTCAACAGCTAAACAATAATTTGGCAAAATCTCATTATCAACAACCCTCTGGAGAAAAATAAAATGTCCTAAAAATTAGAGGACACAGTTATCACTCCATAAACACAAAAACCCATCATTTAAGATTGCTTCATTAATCCACTTTGTGACAGCTGCATTCTCATTTTTGGAAGGGTTTTCAGTTAAACCTGCCAGTTCCAGAGCATATGGTGAACTAAAATTTTGAAGCAATGTCTTTGGTAAAAAGTAGAAGTCAGCAAAACCAAAGACACTGTGGATCAACAAAGATATTCTGAAAAGGAGAAATGCAAGAGAAATTAGAAAGCATAGCCAGCAGCATGGCTACAGGAACTCTAACTCAGTGATCGAGCTTTGGGACTGGTTTACTGGCATGAAGGAGATTTTTGGTTACAAGAAAGGGGTGCCCTGCAGTCTGCATTATTCTTGGTAACAGAGTATTCATAATTTATTGTGCATCATCCTTGAAATACGTTCAAGCATTTGGAAAGAGTGAGGGCTTCTGGTCAGATCCTACTTCTAACAATGCCTTTGAAGCACTTACAGACGATATATATGACAGGTAATGGCAATTTCCAGAACAAGGCCCTGGACAAGCTGCTTCACAGGGGAAAAGCATCTCAATCCTTAAACTTGCAATGGCTACTCTGCATCTCCCATCAAAAAGTTTTCATCTCGGGAACTAAAAGAGTTTTCTGAGGCTGCATGCCCCAAGTGGCTCACTGTCTCACAGGAGCAGGTAGGATTTAGCCAAAATCCCTTCTCAGCCCCATCTCTTCCTTTCCCAGCTGCCTCCCATTTACTTCAGTCAGAAATATTCCAGTTCCCAGTGGAGGAAAAATGAGATTTCCTTTCTTGATATGTGAGATAACTCTGAAGACATAAGCTATACTGTGTTTATTTAAATGTCTGGATGGCTAAAATTTCCCCTCAAATTATGCATTTTGATACAAGGACGATGCTCCCAGTATGTGTTGCAAGGAAGATCCTCCCCAAGGACAGGAACCTTATTCCTCTTTGCTTCACTAAGACGCTAGCTCAAGTCATTTCACTTAAAATTGCCAGTGACAGCACTGCTCGGTGCTGCAAGCTTTAACTTTCTCATATCAACTCCGTTTCAAGATATCACTTCTGCAGCAGACAACATGGTGCCTGTTTCAGCTAAAGAGGTAGGAGCTGGGATGACTAAGCTGGCTCTTAGTTTCATAGACTTGAAATAAACTGCTTGGACAAAGGGGATAGTTGTGGTTGCAGTCTGATAAGAGCAAACGTTGATCCATGTGTACACCAGATAGCCTTCTGCAGGGGAAGAAGTAAACCAGGCAAGCATATGCAAGTTATAGGCTAAAATAAACACCATGATAATTTTTGATTTGAGGGAACACCATCATTCATTCCTCCCCCACGCTCCTAAATTAATCACAGAAAGCAGAGGAAAAGAAATCTTGCATGAATAATGATACAAAGCTATGAAAATGCCATACAAGCATTCATCAGAAAAGCAACAGTCCTAGGGAACTGTGTTCCAGGAACCACTCACTCTGAGATCTTAACAAACAGCAAGATTGGGGTTTACTTACCTCAGCATGGGGAAAAGGAGGTTCTGGAAGATACACCTTTGTTTGTTTGTTATGACACAACCTTTACAAGAAAGAAAATAAGCTGAGTTAGAGAGCTGCAGAGCATCCTGCAGTATCTGCTGCCACCTACTGTTACACTTTTCCTGGAGAAAGCCATTTCTTGTCTGGGCTATCAGGTGCAAAGTCACTACTTCGTTTTGTTGCCTGCAGTCTGTTTACAGGACCAACACCTATCGGACCCAACGACTCCGTTGTAGCCACATCGCTTAGAGAAGGTGCAAGGCAGCTGAAAGTCATTTCATACACAGTACGTAAGAGTCCCACTGCTGTTGAAAACAAATTTGTAACTCAATATTCAGCAATTCTTCCAAAGCCAAATTATCCTTCAACAGAAAAATTCCACTTGCCTCATCCCAATTCTCTTTTTGTTCCTTATAATCTAATTCTCCTACGTATTTAAATTTGCAGCTATAATGTTGGCAAATTACCCTTCATTCTGGCATAATGCTCACTGTTCCCTGCTATTTTCCTTCAATATTTTATTATTTTCAAATAGTAAATATTGAAAGTTGTTGATTAGCTCTACCCAGAGTCCTGATTCATCCTAATACAAAAGATTAAAAAAGATTTTTGTCAGAGGCCTGTGTGACGTTGCAATTATCTGTAGTGACACTGTTCTGGTGGTTTTTTCTGGTAAATGCTACCCTTTCCTCATATATTCTTCAATTTACTATAAAGCAAGAAGCCTTGGCCAAACTAAATTTGATGAAGCCGAAGAGTTACTAAGAATGGGATATTTCTTTTAGATGACTAAATAGTAGAACTGGAAGGCTGGAATCTCCGAAATTCAGCCCCAGTTCTGACCTCATATGTCTACGTTACAGGTGTTATAAGGAGTTTGGAGGTGTTTGCAGATGTTTGGAGTCTAGTTAATGTTGGTGCTGACTGTTGAAGATAAGCCTCGACAGCCAAGGAGAATTGAAGTGTCTGAACACTTGGGTGGCTGAATTGTGCCAGCTAGACACAGCAGACAGAACAAGAGCTTCATCTGCGCACTGCAGTCAGAGCTGCCTTAGGATGCAACCGGCACATGTAACATTTCTACTTTGACACCGATATTTAACGCGAAGAATTATTACACCAGGGCTTGATTTCCCTACTTTTGTTGAATGCAATGTGTTAAAATTAACCAGATTTCAATCGTCTTCACAATTCTCTTGAGGGATCAATTCACCTCATATTTCCAAGACCTCTCTTTTCTTTCCTGAACTTGATCAAAAATTCTGGACATGAAGAAAGGAAGGAAAAGTTAACTTACTTTGCTTAATAATCTAGAGCTCCTCTTACTGTGTAATAATTTAGGAACCATCATGAGTGGTTGGGTTCTCTTTTCCATGGCTTGGAATCACAGACTAATTTAGTCTGGAGGGGATCTCTTGAGAATCTCCATTCCAACCCTCTGTTCAAGTATGTTCAGCTGGCTGTTCACAACTGCATATAGCAAGATTTTGGTATCTCCATAAATGGAGACTGCACAACAAATCTGGGCAATCTGTTTGACCACTGACTTCATGGTAGAAGTCTTCTTCTGTCAGTAAGCACTACTGAGAAGAATATGGCTCCCTCATCCTTAATGTCCTCCCATCAGGTGGTTCTACACATTGAAAATATCCCTCTGAGCCTTCTGTCCCAGCTCTCTCAGTCTCTACTTAAATGAAAGATATCTTTGTTTCCCTGAGTGGGACTCAATCCAGTACAGCCATATCTTTTTTGTAGTGAGGAATTCAGAACTAGATGTAGCACTCCATAGGTATTCTCACTGGTGCTGAGAAGAGGAAGATCACCTCTCTTGACCTGCTGCAATGCTCTGCATAATGCAGCCCAGGATTGTGTTGGCCTTTTTTGCAAAGAAAATGCACTGTTGGCTCAGCAAAATCAACTTGGAAAAAAAAAATCTATTTTCCGTGTATAGAGAGACCATAGTATCATCTGGGGGCACTGGATGAGACTTGCAAACAGGCACTTTTAAAAGTCTTTCAACTCATGTGTATCATTTAATCACCAGTGCAAGTACCAAAAAGCACAGACTGAGTTTGCATGTTCTACAGGAAACACGGCTTCCCTAATTATAGAAGATCAACTTGCATGCATGCCCACCCTTGTGATGCGAGAAACTTGTTCACAATTTTAATGAAGTATAAATTAGAATATGTCAAGTAGACATAACCTACATATATCTGCTTCCCATAGCTGAGCGTGTGAATTGAGTCTGATAAAGCTGCCCTTTAACACCTACCATTCAGCAAAGATCTGGGAGAACTCGAGTGAGCTGTTGGCAACAGGTGAGATGAAATAGAAAGGAACGTTGGAGAGTCCAGCAGAGTCAATATACTGATACAAGCACTCCAGCAGGTCGTAAATTACTCCAGAGGGGTAACAGGGAACCAGCACATTTCCTCCATTCCGGACAGTCATAGCTAAGGGAGAGGGAAAAAACAGTTAAAAGGGTTCATATTTAGACTTTTAAAGTTCCTTTATCACACAAATTAACAGAATATGTTATGCATATGAATTGGGGGAACACTTCTGATCATTAAACACACTTATTTACTGCCTTCTCCAGGTTTAGCAGAGGGAGTGGTTATAATACTCCGTTAGCTGGGGGGCACGTAACAAACTGAGCACGTGCAGAACTCCTGACACGAGAGGGCAGTCTTGCACTGGCATATGAAGATAAAGGCTCAGCGTGACACAAAGCATCCCACCATCAAAATTAACCCTGCTCCATCTATTATCTGACCACCAGAGACGAAGGGCAACAGTTCACGGGTCTCAGCTGAAAGCACTACACATGGTAAACTCTTGCATACTCAGTTTTCATTGTGCTAGATGAAGGGCTGAAGACACAGGTTTTTCAAACAGCACTCAAACCTAGAATTGAGAGCTAAATATTTCTAAGTCCTTTCAACATTACAATTTAAAACCTCAACAAACTGTAGACAGCATTGGACAAGAGAAAAACTGAGAAAAACTCCTTTCAAGACAGATGTGAGTACAAACGCAAAAGCAAGTACAGAGGAAACATTTTGGGTTTTAGCAGAATGGATTACAAAAATGCTGTACCTTATGGGAAAGAGGAAATACTTTGTCCAGCTCACTGAGCAATAGCTGCCTCACTAAGATTTCATCTGTGGTCATGGGGTAAAACCATCCACGGATGTTAATTGCAGCGCAGCAACAGGAACATTAAGCATCAAGGCATTACACAAAAAGCTGTGAAAGAGCCTGAAAATGCATGTATTACATCTCACCATAATCACTTCCTTGATTTCAATTCATTGACAAGCTTTGATGGGGTACAAATCTAGCACATCAAGGGTCTTTTTGCCCCACCTACATGTTCAAAGAAGAATTTTATGGCTGAATGTTTAAAGGTTTTATGGAGTCTAGGGAAATGCACAGACTCCATAGTGAGGTTTTTCACATGCATTTAGGTGCTTAACTTCTTTTAGGAGCCAGTGCCTCTTACTTGCTGCTCTCAACAACAAACAGTGGTCATAGACACCTTCTGTATTTATTATACATTAACTGCAGTGCGGTGGGTTTATTGCTCAGGTTTTCTACAAGTCACATATCAACTGTACCATCAAAATAATTGGGAATATGAACAGCAACGCTTTACATTTTCCTAGAACTTGAGAAATTACAAAACATCCCAGCAATGTGTTCTATTATCCCTCTTATATGGGCAAGACTAAACTATCCCATCTATAAACAGGATGTGAAGAGAGGAATGAGGAGATTAGGAAGCACATTTTCAAAGCCATCTGAGGGCTGAAAGTTAAGCCTCTGGCTCCAGGAGCAGAATTTTCATTGCTTCATTACGTACTCAAAAATTCCACAAAGAGGAAAGATAAGTACCTACATCCATAGCAGTGAGAATGCGGCATGGGCAGAGAGGGGATGCAGGGTGCAGCAGTGATCAGTGGAAAATGGTAAGGAAAGGCAAAAGTTTGCACCTCTGCCCTGAATGATACTGGCTGAAGCAGCAAGGCATGGGTCTCCTCGGAACAGGTTCCTTCTTTCACTCAGGCATCAACTCACACAGTTAAGAAAAATGTTGAATTCCTCCATTTTAGGAGGCAGCAGGAAGAGCTTTCCCCTAACAATGGACTGGTTAAAGAATTTGTCAAGGCCATGAAAAAACTCGGTTTCATTCTTAAGCCTCAGAGTTTCAATTTGCACCTCTCCCTCCCCTGCAGCCATTGGTTCGCTATGGGAACCTCAAGTCATTTCTGTTGAAAACCAGACATGAAAGATTCCTGGGGCCAAAAAGAGAATAATGGAGGGTAAGGCCTCTGGGCAGACGCCAACTTGAAGTTCAATTCCCAGGAAAACTGTAGAGGTGGTTAGCAAGAATTAGCATGAAATCACAATCCAGGGAGTGGAACGCTTTCATCCACAGAGCAGCCCACAGTCCCAGGCTCGCTGGCCCCTTGAATCTCATGTTCCTGGCTGCACAGCGATGCACCTTTGAAACTGGCCTGGTGGATGTTCTTAGCCCCCAGGACAGGGGAAGACAGCAGTGCAGCTATCCCACCCTTAGCTGCACTGTGTGTCAACTTTTCGGCTTAGGATATACTACTCCATTCCTTGGTGCTAGTTTATTCGTCTTTGCTGACCACAGACAGTGATAGTGCAGCACACACTAATTCTTGAGGGTGCTTAGGTGGTTATGTAAAGGGAGAAGGATTACCTCCCAGCTTCTCCAAAACAGGGATGAACACCTGTACAAGCATATTGCTTTCCACGCAAGTAGCAGGTCCAATCTGGCTCTCAGCACAACTTTCTACAGTTGTCAGTAAGAGGACACGTATATTTGAAAGCTGCTTAAAGCCCAATTTATCTCTGTGACTGATGGATGCAGACTCTTGAAAGAAGTTGTATAATAATCTCAGCATTTCAAATTTAGTCTCCTTCAGTAGCTCCATAAGAAGTTGTTCAATTTACAGCTCACAATGAGATACTTGCTTTTCAAACAGCTGCCACTGCAAGGTCAAGCTGGCACCTAAAAAGCAAACTGTGCTCTTTTCTGCTTTATATAAACACACACACACACACACACGGAGAGGCACGACCACACACGCACGCAAAATATCACAAAACTGTCCCTGCAGATAGTCTGGTAATTTTGCTGATGATGCTCAAGGCAATGTAAAAATACAACTGCTTTTCTCAAGCTGCAGAGTGCTGGTGCAGCAGTGCTGTACCAGAAATAAAGGGTTTGGGCTAAACTGAGAACTTGGAGACAAGACAAAGTATGGTTTCAGCACAGCACAGACAATGTGGAGAGCAAATCATGCATGTGACTTGGTAATAATGGCAATCAGCATCTACAACTCTACGTGCTGGGATGAAAACAGAGATCAAGGTGAATTTTTCACACTTCCATTTCTGTGCTTAACAACACTTACTCACAAACATGCCGTTACCTTATGATGCACATTTTTGGTAAATTTCCAACGTCTGCCTTAGAGTTTTTACTGAGTGTTATTTTGAGCTTCTTTGAAGTTCCCTGAACATTTTGGAAATGGGAAAATACATGAAAGCGATCGTGCTCAGCTTGCTTACACCATTGCTTTTCACAATAACCTATTGCTTTTTGGACTTCTTTACACATTTACAAGAAAACTGATCTGCTATTCTCTTGATGTCGGGTAGATGTGTAAATACTGCTGGTAAGAGACTGCCCTATCACTGCACTCTTCATAGAATTATTTGATTTCTTCAGGTCAGCACATTTTTTGTCAAGTACCACCCAAATTTTGCATTCTTACAATGCCACCATTTTAAGCTTATACCTTTCTTCCATGTTTAATTGTTCTCTAATTTCTCTGTGTTTATCTCTTTCAAGATAGAATGTGGCTTGAGGACCTTCTGCAAAACCCTCAAAATAGTTCAGAATGTTTCTGTAAACCAGAACAACTTGTGCTGATAAACACCCACCTGTATCTACATATGCAACACGTTTATTTATACGCATTCATCTTTTAAATTTTTGCTTTGGCAACTGTTTAATATTTTAAAAGCATTTTAATTAAGAACAGCCTCACTACTGTTTACTTAGCAAACAGCTGTTGCAGTTTAAGACACCAGTGACCACCAAGACGCCTTGGTGGATACCTTGCAGCAGAGCTGGCAGCAGGGCAACAGGTACCACTCCTCAGCTCAGACCCTCCTTGGTGGTTTAAGATGACAGAAGTGACCATGTTCCCAACTGTCACGGGGGACAGTAAGCCTCATGAAGGCCCAGAAGGGACAGAGAAGGGCAGCACATCTGGATCTAGCACAACAAGGTCACAACAGCTTGTAATAAAATTAGCAAAGCTTAAAAGCAATGAAAACACAGCCTCTAATACATATACACACTCACACAAACATAGGCATCACTTAGGAAAGGAAGTCACAGGTGTTAAGAATTTAGAGTTTCAAGGGGAGGTTGAACAAGTTCCTGGAGGAGAAATCCACAAAGCATTGCTAACTACACAAAAGCCATGTCTGATTCAGGAAGTTCCTGGAACAAAAATAGTTGAAGGCTATGAGATGACGAGGGGAAAGAATCATACAGTCTCACCCTATTCTTCTACTCTTCTCTAGATACCTGCTTACGGTCCCTGCTGGAGCCAGGATGCTGGCAGACAGTATCTTTGGTATAACACGAGATCATCAGCCAAAACACACCCTGGTGATAGGTATTTACATCACAAGGAATCATCCCGACCCTGGAATTCATCTTTCCATGTAAACAAAACTCACATAATTTTACCTTGTACTTCTCACATTATGACCTATGACTCCAGTTTGAACCAAAACATATCCTACTTAGGGATGTTTGGTTTTGATATAGAGATGGTGGGTGATGGAGGCATCTATCACATCCCTTCTATTATTTCCCTTCCACTACTGTGGCAGTCCCATACCAGGACGGTGAGATATTACAGAGATATTCAGCATCTCTGAATATGCACAAGGATTTAAAAACAGAAAAAGCAAAGTATGGTGGTCTTTTTCTTCTCCAAGGGCACATGTCAGTTTTTAAAAGTAAGACTAAGAATTATTTGCACTTCAGTTCTGTTCTCATCTTCACCCTGCAACCATGGGTCAGCCACCTAAACACTATAGCTCTAATTTCTCTCAGGTGTGCAAAGGGGACCAGAACACTTGCTTACAGTGAAGATCCTCTGATTTAGAGTTCTAATGCCTTTTAATAACCTTTTTCATAGTTCTCCTATCACAAGCTTTTTAGTTCTCGTTATAAAAAGTAGTTAGTTTAAAATAAAGGGAAGACATACAACAAAAGAACAGGCAACACAAGGCAAGACAGACATGAGAAAGTGGTTTGGTGACAGAAGGGTGAGAGCACAAGAATTGGGGTGGGGGAAGGGGAGGAAAGGAGAGAACAGTACTGTATGTGACATTCCAAACAGGCTGGAAAATGCTGCCATTCACACTGCTATCACAGCTTTGCAATTATCAGCTTTTCCAGCTGTGAAAGCGTCTGATTAGGTTTTATATTTCTGGGGTCTATAAATATATCTTGATATGTTTTTTTTAAACAGAGATTGTGCTGTTTGCTTTTGATATATTTAAAAATCAGGTGTAAGAAGGGAAGCAGATGTGCTTGTTTTCAAAACTGAAAGTCATAAAAAAGCATGTAAAGATTTCACACTGGCTGATGTACAGGAAGGAAATAGTAATATTTCAGATGGGAACAAATCTCGAAAACCAAGGCAACACGTAGTCTGTTGGCAGCTAAGTGACATACTTAGCAAACCAAGAGCAGCAGATGATTAAATCTTGTAATACCTGTTCCATTCCAAAACATTTTAGGGACAACTTGTGTCTCTCTAAGCACTTACTGTATTAATGACATCAGGAGCACATCATAAAATCTAAACAGCTAGTTTTATGCCAGAAGCTATAGCTGGACAACTTACTCAATTCCAGGAATCTCAGAATTATTTCCCACCCAAAGCAATGAATAAGATGATAAAATATGCACAAGACTTCTTCCAACGACCTACCCAAGTTGCTGCAGAACTCTCCCACCATGCCATCTGGGTTAGCAGTAGGGATTTGCGTGAGCCCCGTCAGGATGAGAACATCACTATTTTTAAGAGAAGCTTGGTCCATGGGCTGGAACAGAGCACAGTGAAATGAAATGAGTAACCTGAGAGTCATAACAGGTTTCTCTGCTTTGCATGAACAGTACTGCAGTGTGCAGCAGATAAGTGATCAAGGAGGAGAATGCACTGAACACTTCAAACCAAACATCCCTTTATCTGTGGAAAGGCAACCAGAGTTAATAAAACCACAGCTGTTTACCTGCAATATTTACAGCACAAAACAAGCAATGGAACTGTGACTGGATGCAGCTCAAAGTGGTATTCTCCATAGACTAATCATTTCACGGCTTGAGGAGCTGAACAACTGAAAAGACAATTATCTGTTGAGGATGTGGCAGTGCAGTCAGGAAGGGTTTAATTCATGTGTTCCTATCTCGGCTGTGCTAGTTTCCAGCCAGCTTCCTTCTGCAAATCACAGTGTCAGCTTTGATTTCCAGTGCTCACTGCCTTGTTAGGAAGCAGCACCATTTTCCCCAACAATTCAGTGGGTTCTCTTTGAAAGAGGCGAGATCAGCAAAGGGCTTTGGGGCTCGAAGCTCTCAATTCTGCACATGAACCTCAATTCAGCACGGGATCCTCCCTTGACTTGTGAAGTCCTTTGACAGTGAAGCCTGTTTTTTTGCCCACAGTATTACAACCATGACTTTCAAATGCTCATTTAAGACTGCACAAGCCTTTTCAGAAGTCAGCCCTAGTGAAATGGGAAATGGCTACCACTGGTAGAAATAATAAATGGTTTTAGATTCCTTAATATTGATCAATTTTGCTTATTTTTCTAAGAAATTTTTACTTGCATATCATACCTTTTTACCGTAGCTATAATATCATGCCAAACTCACAAGTATTTCCTTAAAAGTCAGTAGAAAACATGACTTGCCTTATTGCTCTCCACTTGTGAGTCAGACTAGCACCATACCTTTATCCTATACCTTTCTTTGAAGGCTGTGGCAGAATCTAAGTTGTGTCAAAGTGAAATCCATGTCTTCAGAGTGCTACGATCACTGGGTCTGCTGTGCATGTTGTACTGATGGCCTGCAGTCACAACAGGTACAGTCCCAGATTATGTGGTTAAAGTGCTGAGGGTAGTTATCACAAGCAGCATCTTGCACACTTTCTATCCATGCCACATCTGCTTCCTGGGGACAGACAAGTTTACATCTGCACTATTCTGTGGCCCACAGACGTAGCAGAGGGACCAATGATTTAAGGGTCCAAAGAAACAGTGTGCTGATTTGGCAGGCAGCATGTTAAAGCAAACATTACTTATTTTTAACTGTGCATAAAGGTGCACACTTTTTCACAGACGTTGATCATTTGACTTATTTTATGCTGGCATTTTATTAAAGTGGAATGTAAAATGCATGTCCACTTCTCTCCCCCAGCAAACATACACTAAAAATTCAGAAATTAGACTTGCGTGACCTGATACTAAATATATGTATTCTTGACACTCTGAATTATGCTGAATTCAGTCTTGAAGAAACAAAATCTATTTGCAGACAAAGTATGGCTATGGTAAAAAGTTAACTTTTAGCCTCACTCTGGGCTGGGATACACCTCCCACTGCTACTGTTCAAGCAAAGGAAGGCAATTGAAGTCACCTGCATGGTATTTTACGGTTATTTATTCTTGATAGACCCTCTTTGGTCTCACCACCCAGCAAAGATTTCTACCTTTCTACCAGAAGGGAGTGATGAAGACACCTCCTCTGCTGAACTCAGAAGATCACTGCAGTTAGCTGCCTTGCTCGTAGTCCCTCAGTGCCCTTCTTTATTAGTTGAGAAAGACCTTGCTCTCTCAAACATGCAGGGAAATTTCATATCAATTTCACTAGAAGTTTACACTGTGCACCACCTTGTAGGACCAGACCTGCTACATGAGATTTATCGTAATCTTTGACTCTCCATAGTGTGTCTGTGAAAATGAAATGCCAATAATGCAATAAAAAATAATATTGAATCCGCCTGTGATAATGTACATAATGATTATGCCATATTAGATACACATAATTTCAGCTGCTATTGCACTGAGAGGGCTTGCATCGATTTTTGTGGGTTAATGTAAAGAATATGTCTTAAAAAGCTTTTAGTGACATGTCTGAACCTGTGCTGTCAACTCCTGTTCTCCACTTTGGTGCCAACAGGCAATGGTGTCAATTCTAGCCTCAGCAGAGGGTGAGGCAAAATTTTCAATAGAGACCATTTGCCAGAACACAGAAGTAAAGGGAACAATTAATGGTGTCAACCCTAACTCTCAGACGTAACATAACTCTGCTGATTACGGATGTAATCCATACGTAACTTAAAATTTCGAGAAAACTTGAAGCTGTAATTTATACCAAAGAAGCAATCCCACTCCCTTCCCATGGCTTCTGGTTCCCACTTGTGCTGCCACCTCCAACATGCCAGCACTTAAATCCCAGCGCTGGCAGGAGAGAGGACATAGGGGAAGCATGGTGGGGTCGTGGGTAGTTTCAGTTGGGTGAGATCAACCTCATCTGCACACTGAGAAATGCTTTCCAGGCTACTACTGTGTACACTAGACAAGATGTAGGAGGAAGAAGCATTCCTCCATTAGTATGCCCAAACAATCTTAGTCTTGTTATCCTAAACAAACTGCTGATGAAAGCCTGGTCACCTCATACTCAATTTTGGTAACAATGGAGGGAGTTCAGAAGACTGGAAAAGTGCTAAGACTTCACTGTTATTCACATAAACATATGCTGATTAATGGGGTATCTGTTAAAAACCAAAACAACAATGACAATAAAATGCAGTGACTGTATTCATACGTTGGACTTTCATTATGACTGCTCACCATGATTCTATGCAGAAACAGGTCAGTAAATTGTTGAACACAGTTTAGGCTTTGTGCCAATCAAGACGTTGTTATCACTATACAATATCTGTCAGACACATCAAATAGATGAAAAGCTGGTTGGCAGGTCTCAAAACCCACCGGTCCTAGAATCATGTCCCACTAGTCCTAGAATCATACTAAGCCAAAATCTATCCATTGTCTTCAACAGCCATCTGGAATCAAACATATGACAATGTTACCTGATATGCAAATGATACTTGATAACATTTGTGATGTGGAGAATAACAAGAAAAGGGCAACGTGAATGCATTCTCAACTACCTCGTAAGCTATTCCTTCAAATTATGTGTTAGTATAAAATATTGCAAAGTGCAATGGAATGTATGCT
Source organism: Penelope pileata (assembly GCA_013396635.1). Classification (NCBI taxonomy): domain Eukaryota; kingdom Metazoa; phylum Chordata; class Aves; order Galliformes; family Cracidae; genus Penelope; species Penelope pileata. The sequence continues at coordinate 293,880 of WBMW01002166.1, read as the reverse complement.
ATAAAATGAGGCTCTCAGCAATGATTTGGGACAAGAAAAAGTGTCAGCAGAGTGACTAGTGCAGGACTCACCCCTTGTTAGCAAACTGAGTAGCTTCGTAGGGATTCAGGTAGGTTTGCAGTACCCTTTCTGGAACTTGTTAGAGCCCAAACTGCCCTAACTGCTACCATTTCTCCTGCAGACTGCAGTAAGCGAGTGCAAATCTGCTGCCCATTGGCTGTGCTCTTAGCAGGCAGATCACTCACAATCCATTTCCTGACACAGGAGGGTCATTTCCTTAAAACAGGGATTTTACCAGCAGTGTGCAGACAAATGTTCATCTTTGGAAAATGATGAAGTGCTCACACTAACCTGATAAACTGAATCACCATTTTATGTCAAACAGAAAACATTCTCAGATACCAAACCACTTCCTATAGAGCAGTTTCTCAGACATACTGAGAAACACATAGTACAAAGTACAGTATTAAGGATAGTTTATCTGCTGTAGTTGTTCAGCTCCACAGATCAAGCTTTTAAATGAAGGATGCTCAGAAGCAATGCTCTTTAGAAGATATTCACCTTGGGGAAAATTACCTACTGATCATGAACCTGACACATTTTCTAAATTATTTTTAAATACCTCCTGCTAATATTGCTTTCAACTATTTTGACAACTTCTGAGGCACACAGTGCTGCAAACTTCAAGCCATTCTTTGCGCAAAGAATTTATGGATCTAGAGAGAATTAATTTACTGGAAATTACATCTACAGCACTATAAAGACTTTGCCCTTAGCAGAGCAGGGTGGAAATGTTGGCAGCCAGTTAGCTATCATTTCTCCCAAGGAAGGATGTTTCAGAAGTGATATAGAAGCAGTCTGTGAACTGTCTATAAAGACTCTTCAGTGAAATATGGATTTTTTAAAAAGTCACTAATGGTCTATTGTTTAACTTTGTTGAAATTTTCCTATTTAAGGTGATAGAGAACTTCACAGCTGGTGAGAAGGTTAACATCAAATCATCAAAAATAAAGAATTTGAGTTGTCCCTCCGTAGCAACTATCGATACTTGCCCACTTACCAGGGTGGTACATCTTCCCAATGCCCATTCAAAGTTCAGCCAATTGCTAACAGAGGTACATCTGTGCAGCTTCTGCACTATACTTAACCATAGCTGGGTGAGCCTCCTGTATTATTATTTTTTTGCTTTGCAGACACTTGCCTCTACGGAAGACTAACAAAAGTGGCTGTACCTGAGGGTGAGTTGTGAGCAGAGAAGATCCTGAAACATAGGAAACCTTTTCATAGTGCGACTGGATAATCCAATTGGAACTTCCAAGAGCGTAGCCTGAGCTGAGGGGGGTGACCTGCACAGCACCAAACAACTCCTGAAACAGACAGCAAGAGAGATTAACTTGAGAGAGACTGAGAGAAATCAGAATGGGTCGTTTTATCATCAGTGATAGCAAATTAAAATTAGTTCTGCTATTCAAGGCCTTTACGAAGCTGGTATTTGTCTTATGTCTGCTATTTTTATTTCCCCAGCTCTAACAACATATGCTCTGAGAAAAGCTTTTCCTGAGGTAGGGACTTCATCAAGTCTCTCTTCCACGTTAATCCTCTGGTATCCAAGTTCACACTGCACCATAACTCTCACTGGAGGAACTAACTGTGGTCCATCTGGCTTTCATGTACTGAAGAAGTTTGCAGGAGCTTTAGATCTTTGAAGACTCTATACTCCCTAGGGCAAATTTTATTGATATTGACCAGCAGGAGAGAAGGAAGAGCAAGTAGTTCTGTGCTGATATAAAACTCTTTGAGTCACATACTTTGCTGTAGAAAATGTACATTTAAAGACAAACCCACTTCACATTTTACCAATCACTTGTCGACTTCATTCCTTTCTTAAATGCTATTTACTGGTGATTTAGAAACAACTTCCTGCAAACTCAGTCCAAATTTCAGTTTCAGCTCTGAACATAAGCAACCTGCCAGTTGCCTCCTTTCCAGGTGTTATTAGAATGTGTATTGCTTTCTGCACACAGCAAAGTGTTATAATTGTTTTGAGAAAGGAAAATAAGCCTCCATGTATACTTCACTAATGTGTTGTACTTTCTGGTTACTGAATAATAGAACAAGCATTCATGCAATACTAATGATTCTTCTAGTATCCCAATATATATCTGGATGCTCTTAAAACAGAACTGGATCTCCATTCCTCTGAGTTCATAAGCCAAGGCTCTACATTCTGCTGATACCCAGACATAGAAAATGGACAACAAACCATTCTTGATATTGCCACGTTTTGGGTTAGCTGACCAATTAGGCTTTGATAGTTTTAAAAGTTTGCTTTGGGAAGAGATAAAACATGCTCTAGAAACATTTTTTTTTTTTTTTCCCCCAGTAACTGCAAAAGTATGATTGGCTCAGAGGTACAGATCTAAAATTTGAGGAGATGCACCCACCCACACTGTGAGGACAGTCAAAAGTGAACAGTAACCAATACTGAGGAGGTTCAAGTATCCTCAACATGCCAGGTTGCTAGACAAAAGTTCAGCTGTTATTTATGTCAACACCCCTGTTAGTGATGGCTCACCAGCTGTAATGCAGCACCACACAAACAGAAATCCATCAAATTTAGTTCATAGCAGCAGTGGTTGTTGCTTCAAACGGTCTTAAACAGTAACCTCCAAACTTCAGTGGCCCATTGGTAAAAAAAAAAAAGAGCTAATAAAAATTTTGGGTGCACAACTTACTATAATCCACCTTTTTATTTCTTATGTCAGTGTGCAACAATAGCAGACTGGGGCTGTTCAGCCTGGAGAAGAGAAGGTTGCAGGGAGAGCTGAGAGCAGCCCCTCAGTATCTAAAAGGGAGCTACAAGAAAGAGGGGAACAGACTCTTTAGCAGGGTCTGCGGTGATAGGAAAAGGGGAAATGGTTTGAAACTAAAAGAGGGGAGATTTAGGTTGGATTTAAGGAAAAACTTTTTTTACAGTGAGGGTGGTGAAGCACTGGCACAGGTTGCCCAGAGATGCGGTGGAAGCCCCATCCCTGGAGACAATCAGGGTCAGGCTGGGGGGGCTCTGAGCACCCTGATGGAGCTGTAGGTGTCCCTGTTCATTGCAGGAGAGTTGGACCAGATGGCCTTTAAAGGCCTCTTCCAAGCCTAAGGATTCTATGAGTCTATGATCACAGCCCACATGCTGCCCATAAGGGCATAGTACATTGCAGACTACCAAATTGTTGGATCATTTCATTGGATTATAGTTAACAGGATTAGAGACAAGAAACTTTAGCAGGGAACCTTGCAAAAGGAGTGTCTGAAGTTCATGTTGAACCATTAGGTTTTGCTTACAATCCCTAATTTGCTATACAAAAGAAAGTGGAGGCTAAAGCACTCCAAAGATTCCCAGAAGTGAGATACAGTAACTCAGAAGGGGATGTGGCTTACAGACAGAGAGGATACATTCATTTGGTACATCCTCCCAGTTCTCAGCGGGCCAGACATCAAGTCTAAATTCACAGGTACGCCTTAAAATTGGCCTCCCCAGAGGAAGAGAAGAAACAAATGGATTCTCTTGATTTCCAACAAACAAGAACCCTTCCTGGGAGGCAGAGTGGGGTGCATTCAATACAACACAATCTTGCCTTACTTTCTCAGGTTAGAGTAACTAGACCTTACGCAGAATCTAGAAGGAAAATAGAAAAGGAAGGGCACTTCTCAGGCTTTTCTGGAGAAGAAGCTGGAAAATAACAAGCTGTTAATATAGATCAGAGGAAAGCTTTGCTGATACTCACAATTTTCTGGGAATACCCCACCAGCTGGATCTTACTGAGAGCAGCGTTCACTTCTGGCATGGAGTAGCACTTCTTCCACATAGACACCTCCACTGCATCTTTCAGAGGGGCTGGCAGCAATCTGCAAAGATCAAAAGGATATTGGCATTTTCACAATGTCCTGGTGGACCACCAGCTTTTGTTCCCATTTTTATTTCCCAGATGTTACTTTTCCTGTGTTTTTTCTTTGTTGAGAAGTCAAATCACACAGCCCATTTTGCCTCACCCCAAAGGCTGCTCCCTTTCAGCTCTCTTAGTTGTTGCTCCTATCCAGCTCTGTCTTCAAAGTAGCAGTGGTGAAGGCGCTATAACAACAACTGTGGTATTTTTGCCACTGGTGAAAGATGTTGGGTGATCTGACACGTCAACATGAAATGCACTACCAGAATTGGCAGAGATGATTGGAATCTTGGATCAGTGTCTATTGCATATCTCAGTTCTAAACCTGAGAATTTGAAAACAAAAAGCAAGCAGCAACCTTGTGAATAAAATATCAGTACCAGATTATGAACAAACACAGACTCTGCTCTCAGTTTTGGCACCACTGCCTTACAGGAACATGTGTCCTTGCACTTCAGCCTCTTCGCCTTCGACTCAGACACCCTGCTCACCCCCAGAGTGCACTGGCAACAATACATTAGCTGACACTGCAGAGCACTTTGAGATCCCCTACACGGAAGTATTTAAGATGTTTTACACCAAAGAAAAAAAATCCATCCGTTCTGCTCTTCACAGACACTGCAAGTTAGCTGGACAGTGTTGTCAAGGGAAGAAGTGAACTGTAATGTCACGGGCTGTAAGAGAGATGGCTAACTTCTGGGAAATAAATCTTCCTTCGCAACATGAACTGAGGCAGGAAGTAGCACAGCTGCCAAATGCATAAGAAGAATAGGATTTTTTTTGTATATTAAACCAATGCTAAATCAAAGGCTAATTCAAACCAATTTCCAAAGATTTATGGAAACTGGTCAAGTTTCTTTGATCAATTTGTTTAAAGGAATTTAATTTATTGTTATATCTACTAGGTCACTGAACTCCTTCATAATTTAAGATAGTGAAGAAAGGATTAAGACCAGCTCTTGCCAAGAGCTGTACAGGTCTGGTGTGATAACCGTAATTCCAGCACATGCTGGCTGAAAGCACACTGCGCTTAAGGAAACAAACAAAGCCTTCAAGGTCTTTTTTGGGAAGTCATAAGCAACAAAAGGCCAAACAATGTGGATAGTTGTCCACCACCGCACTGTAGCAAATTGCCTGTAAAAGCCTTTAACCTACCAGAAGAAGCATTTAGTGTTGGATGCTTTCAGGAGCTTCTCTTCTGGGAAGAGGAGAATATATGCCCAGGTAATGGAGAAAAGTGGAGAATTGTCCTTGGTGATAGAAGTAAGTTCCTATTAGCTTTGACTCTGTGGCTACATCATAAATATACTCTGATTCCCAACAGAGACCAATGGGAGCAATCTCCAGTGGTTTCATTCTTTGCTGGTTCCTCAGATGTTCCTCTGTTGTCATCTCAACTTATGAAGTTTGTACAAATTCCTGGAGAATATTCTAAGGTTGGGAGTCAATCTACTAACACTACAGCAACACCCTGCTTGGATCACCTCGTACCAACCAGATGCATGGGGGTGATGCAGGGACAGTCAACCTACAGCCACAAACATGGAGGTACTGTGAAAAGTACAGTCCAGTGGTTAGTATAAAAAATGCATGCTTGTATTCTAAATGGACATCTGCACAGAGACAGCTATTCCTGTTCAACACAAAGGATATTTTTTAGTGTATAATATAATCTGTTCTTGTTTGAAAGGAGAGGAGGTTGTTGGTACTGAAACAGATCAGAAGAGGGGCCCCTGTTGTCTACCAGCCTCTATCAGGAAACACTCTGTGTCAGCTATTTCACAAAAAGATATAAGAGAACATCAAACAGGTAGTCACCCAAGTGTCTGTCATTACACAAACTTCTTGTTTAGCCCCTTGAATCCCAATCAGCATGAAAAATACCCTGAGCATCTAGAGAGCTTCCACGAGACTGCTCATTTAAAATAAAAAACAATGGCACCAGAACTTGCTAAGCAATCAGTTTAGACTGGATCTGATAACAGAAAAATGTAAGGCACTATAATGCACTTGTTATATTCTATAAAGTATTTGCATTTAAAATGCTTCAATGCTTTATCTAATGAGGATGATAACACCCTGTGTTTTATACTAACCATTCAGAGTAGAACTAGCTGAACTGTAAAGCAGCAATGGTGATTGATCAGCCTGAAAAATTAAAGTTAGATTCGGAAGTAATAAGTACTCTGTTCTAGCAACAGCCAAGAATTAAAAAAAAAAAAAAAAATACACCAAGGATCACATTTTCTTAAATAATGGATGTCAGTCTAACCCTGCATGCGCTATTAGCCAGGTGTTAATTTGTGGATCAGTGAATGTTTGCTCACATGCTATAATAATCAGTTCCATTCACGCTTGCATGACACTTGTCACCAGGAATCTCAGAACACTTTGCAAACATTAATTAAGTCCCTGTATACCCACTATGGTGGGTAGGAGCTTCATTTTCCAGAGGCACAGGGAGGTGGAGGAGAAAACTCAGAGCACAGGCAGGGCTCAATCGGAAAGGGAATTCAGATTTGTCCTGTTCTAGCTCACAGACAACACTGCTTCACACCAACCTTAAGGCTGGGTTTAGGGTAGGAAGACTTATGTCACCAAACAGCTGCAGGGCTGCCGGTTAGATTTGGCTATCCTCCCTATCATAACATTTCTTTGCTACACTACTATCTCATAATTGGGCAGGGTACACGTTTTACCTCTAAAAGTTGGGGGGCCTGCCATCTGATCAAGGTTCCCTGTGAGGTATCAGATTGTGGCAGTGCTCTGTGCTCAAGAGAGGTCCTGTAAGTGGGACAGAAGGGTTGGTCCAGTCTGTTCTGGTGGGTGGGCTCTTGTACTTTCCTCCATTGGTCCCTCATTGTAACAGCTACTTGTTGATGTTAGGGTACTTCCCAAGCAATGGGAGACAGAAAAATCTTTTTAAAATACAGCTCAAACAAGAAGACTCCAACCTTCCATGGCAGTTGAATCAGAACAAAGATCACATCTCTGAGTTCGCCTCTGGAATAGTCAACAGCATGCAAAGTGCTAGACAGCACTTTTTCTGAAATACGACCACCAGGAAAGTGACATTAAATGAGCTCTGAGATATATGATCCTCCTTTAAACCATGCATACAAAACACAGGCACTGGTGTGATGAGAATAATGGCTCCAATCTTCTTTCATCACATCACTGTGAGCCTCAGGAGTTGTTCCAGTCAGGCCAGCAGACTCCAAAATTAAAAAACACCACTCTGATTGAGAGCATAGCTCAACCAGCACAAAATCTTATCAGCTTTAGTATCTTCAGTTTCGTTTTACATCTATGTTTTGCTTGCCTTCTTCAGAAAAGTGAGTTACTGTGCTGAGATGAGACTTCACCTATGCTCAGCAGGGGAGTACAACACATAGCTACATATGTTAGTTTGGATTTTTAATTTCCTTGCTTTGTGATATTGGAAAAAGGCAATACTACTTTTATAGCTTATGAAATAATTCACTTTTAGTAAACTTTTAGATCAAGTCACATTAAGAACAGAAAACAGGAGATCAATTAAAATGCGCAAAGCAGCATTTAAAAATAACTTTCTTTAACTAGTCCTATCTTTAAAATGTGTTAAGAACAAAACTATCTCCTCTGTAGAATATATTGTGCACCTGAAGTTGTCTTTACTTCCAAGAAAAGCATTAGCTGCCATAGATAAACTATTAGGAAAATTTTTGGATTACAGATGCTTCCAAAATTTTAGAGGTAGATCTCAATTTTGACTACCTTGCTTTTGTCTATTGATGGAATAACAGAGGTAGTTTCCAACTAGCCCTGTTTTTTTGTTTTTTTTTCAGAGTTCAATTTGTTTCTAAGCTTTAAAACAGAGAAAAAAAACAAACAACCCTTTATGCTGTTCAAGAGGCTGCAACCCTGGGAAGAAAGGTGGCTCTGCACTGTGGTTAACTCCCAGTGACTCCCAACAGCTCAGTGTCTTGACTTTCTTAGCATTTCAGCAAACATGAATGTAAATATAATTTTAAATTAAAATTATTCCAATAGAATATAATTAAGTTCAAGCAGCTTGTTAATTTCATCAACTTTTTATGATGTCAACACAAAAATCTGCCATTTTTTATCTACCATCATGAAGCTACACTACGTCAGGGGAGGTCAGGGGAGGCATGTGTCTTACCAAGTCTTCTTCCAAGAATCAAGCCTGTGTAGTTTCTGTACACCACTTAGAGTTTGTTTGCCTAATGTCATTAGCAAATCAAATCTCAAATGGTGGCAGCTGACCCATCTTTACACTTCATTCTCAAGTTTAGTTAGAATTTCAGCGTTTTAGGACAGCCTTTCCAGCTGGCTTATTCCTTACCTCTGCACCTCCTTGTTCTTCCACGTGGAGGCAGACTGAGCCTTTGGCACACGTTCAATGGAGTTCACCAGTTCTTCCATGAGAAGTCTGAAAAGACATGATAACTAAATTACTAGTATTGTTGCCTTTCGGGTAAGACATAACTTCATTCCAAATCCTTCCAAAATATCACAGAAATTGTAACACTATCAAGCAGTTTTTAAGAGTTTTCCTGCTGAGTACTTCAAGTTTCAGCTACTCCAATTCTATCTGCCTGGTTGTGAAAGCAAAGGATCTGGCCTACTGGGTTATGAGTTATTTGAAAAGGGGAAGGACAACAGGAACTCTCAAATCTCTCCTGCTGTGCAAGATGATTTCTCCATTACTGACTGCTTGCTATTAGAAATGAGACAAAATATATGAAGAAAACTTGTCAGCCCATCAATTTGAGAAACCAAGCACATTGTCATAGGGAACCTCCCTCATCTACAAATGCACAATACAGTATTTGACACAAAAATGCGTCAGTCGTTAAAAAATGGTAATACAGATTTCACTGCCCAAAACTAAACAGCATTTGTAATTGTATGCATGCTTTCCTTTGAAGGCAGGAAAGGACAGATTTAACTGCAGAAGAATGGTATCCAGAATTACTTGAGATGGGGAGAAGGACCATACCAGAGTCCACTCTCCAAGATCATGCTTGTAATCTTCAGCTATGGGCCAGCAATAGCCCAGAGGTCTACTACTAGTTCATATTTACATAATTCCTTTCTCTTTCAAGAGCGTTCAGTTTCTGTTTGTTTTTACACAAAGGGAGAATTACTCAGGCATGGAAAGTATGTATAGAACCTTTAATAGACAAAGGTTCTTGCCTTAAAGTGCTTACAGCAGAAGCTCAGAAACCACAGCCTAATCTGATTTCTAATTATTGGACATGGCAGAGTCTCTCTGCATGAGAAATGCACACAGCACAACTTCAGTTAGACTACATCCAGGAAGAAACCTGCAGCCTTTACTTGCTGGAATTGACCTAACCCAATCAACAAACAACTTTGGAAGAAAATACTACCAAATTAGATGACCAAATACTAAGTTTTTGATAGCACAGTAGCATCTTATATTTTCTAATTGTCTCATATTTCTGCAATTTTTCTTAGTGCTTTGCTTCAGAGCTAAGAGCTTATGAGAGAATCTCAACTGTCATTTGAAACGAAGCCAGCTTGAATTCCCTTCCAGGATGTGGAGACTGGTATGAATCTCAAATTCCGAAAAACTACTAGGCAATAATCTTACAAGCATTTATTAAGATATTGGTGATTCCTCTTTTGTTTAAGGGGAGCAGAGAGGAGAAGGAAAGATCTTTGATTTGTGGTTCTCGACGGTTTGAAGCAGGCTATGTGGTAATTGCTACTCAAGGTGTCTCAGTCCACCCAAGAACTCCTGTCCCACATCTGCCTGGACTCAACACAAAGCACCTGTGGTAAATGACAGACAGTTCCAGAGTCTGGGAAACACTGAGTTAACACATTTTCAGCACTAAGGACTTGGCTGGAATTCAGCTACTGCCTAAGAGCCTCTTTGGAACATTAGACACCACTCCTCTACCCATATTGTCCTTTACACCTTTTCCTTAGCAGTGATGAAAGAGGAGCAGAGAATATTAAAGGGCTTTTTACCTGCCAATTTGAACAGTGGGCTCAGTGGCATACACCGTTCCCGTGAATCCTGTGTACTCTGTGATATAGGGCAATGCCATCATGCAGTGATAGTTTGAGATCAAGATTACATCTACTGTGGAGAGGTCAAGCAGCTCAGTCTGAAAACAGAGGAAAGAGATAATCAACATGTAACCCTTTCATGCAGTTTAAGCAATAATAGAAAAACTTCTTGTTCCTTTTTTTTTTTTTTTTCTAATTTAACATTGCAGAAAAGTAACTGGCTTAAAAATAATAATAATGAGGGAGCATATGTGAGCTCTTGCAAAGATTAATGTTTCCTTTAAATAAACAAGATTTACTATAAGGCTCTCTAAAACGGTTCCCTGTTCAGATCTAAAAAGGAAACCATGTCCTGGGTTTGTCTGTCTTTCATGTGATGAAATGGCTGCTGCTAAGAGAAGCATTATGATTACACTTTTATCAAAGCACTGATGGGTGCACTTCCTTAGTGAGGAACTTGCTGCCTGTCCACCATTACTTCTGCAGTAACAATTTTTAGGGGTAGTCTCATACCTTTTATGCTGCACATGGTACAGTACCCCAGGAAAGATAGACAAATGTAGGTTGTATCTATTCAATTCAATATATGAATTATTTACAATAATTCACATATTTTCCCAAATGAAATGTTTGGCATCTTTATCATTCACTTTTTCTACAGCTAGAGATTAAGCTCATTCATATGATACAACAAAACAGATGGGTGGGTCTGATTTGTTTTGATGTGACAGTTAAGACAGCAGTTCAGAGAGTGAAAGGAGAAGATTTCACACATTGTTAAAGGAATTTTAATTAGAAATATTTACTGGTAATGCTATAACACAAATGGTGTCAAGTCAGAAATTTACAAGATATACGACCTCTAACTCAGTTATTATAGAGCAGCTAATGGAATTCAACACTCATCAAGCACATATTATCTGATTACAAGGCTTGGTCCAGCAATTTGAATAAAAATGGCAAGAAAGTAGGTCACTTGTCTTTTCAGAGGGCTGACACAGTGTTCTGGTGACAAGCTGCTTAACTCACAGCTAAGTGTTCACGGTTTCAATCCATGATCACAGCTGATTTCAGAGGCACGATCACCAATCTGAGTGCAGTAGGTGAAACACTGCCCTCCAATTTATGACAGGACACCTTTTATCTTACAAAGCTTGCCAGGCAGAAATACACTACATGGTACCAAAGAGTCTGCTGATGCCTGCTCCTACCAAGCTGGTCCTCCATGGTTTGGTTTTCAGCTGTGTCCAGACCATACAGAATCAAATGGGGACTCACTCCAGCCCTGAGCTGAATCCCAGCCCAGCAAGGCTCAGGCAGGTGGAGGATACAGACTATCACTTTCCAAGCTTAAGTGTCCCACATCTCAGCATCCTAGAAGCATTTACTAATAGGATGAAAAGGGTGTCAAAACCAAAGCAAAGTAAAGTCTTCCCCGGAATTCACAGCAATCTCACTAAAAGTGCCTATGAAGTGATTTAAAAATATTTCCTGAATGTGAAGTGAGAGAGACCAGAAGGTTGCCAAGCAAAGAAAGGGCTGCACTCTGCACTCTGACATGTGGAAGTGTACTCTGCTGCTGAGACAGCCTCTTATCACCTTGTGGCTTCTGGATTACATTCAAATCTTGGCTTTCTTTGGCAATGGTGTTCCTGGAAGCGATACCGTGATTCCCAAACTAACTGCTTTTGCAGACAACTTTCTTCAAAAGTAGCAGCGTGGGAAGAGAAAAAGACAAAGGCTCTTTCACACAAACTCCTCATTTTGTGTTGCCAAACACTAACAACATTTCTACTTTGCTGGTGTGTTCAGCTGGCCATGCTCTTCCAGCCAGGGGAGCCTATAAAGCAAGAGATGTGAGCGAGCTGTGTATCACGAGCAGATCTGGTCCTAGTGCCTTTGGAGAAGACTTGGCATCTGATGGGAACCTGGGGAACTGAAGCATTTGAGAGGCTATTTGTAAAGTCCCTACAATGGTGACATGTGCAGCTGGTTGCTATCTTCTAGTTACAAAAAGGACTGCTGGAAAATGGTTAAACTCAGTGATGGCACTGGAATAATGAAGCTGCAATTCCCCATCAGTCATATTTAGAGCTACAGATGGGGGTTATTTTCCAGCCAAAAAAAGTAACCAGAAAGGCAAGCTAAAGCACCCTAAACTCCAACAGATAATCATTCCTGTGTGTAGCCTCAACTCCCAAGGGAATCCAGAAGCTATACTCTATCCCTCCCAAAATCTGGGACATAATGGCACTTTCTGCACATACAGATGCTTTCTACATCCCTGCTCTTCCACAGAACAGTAATCAGAAAGCACACAAGAATGCAGAATTATTAAGTGGAGGGTTTTTTTGGTTATTTCATTTTGTTGGGTTATTTTTTTGGTAATGGAATGACATTTCCTCCTGTTGGGGGAAATAAGCAATTGTATGGACATCTGTTCACATCACTTCCCAAAACCAGCACCAGAGCTGCCAACTTGCTCTGAAGGATGAAGATTACAAGAGTTAGAAGCTCCACGAGGCAAGTTTCACGGAATCAACAGGCATGAATACCATTGCTAGAACCCTAGCAAGCTGACAGCAATCTTTCAAGAAAGATTTGCAGTTCCTGTCAATAAGATCAGGCAGAAAAGTAAAAAAAAAAAAAAAGAAAAAGAAAAAGAAAAAGAAATCCCTGCCCAAAAGCAATCCCAACATGAAATGAAAGAACTGATGTTATCACAGCCTGAACACAGCTGAGGAAAGAGGATACTATTCTCAGACTATTCGTCATCATTCATCCTCACTGCTCTCTGCTCACCTTTTTACTCTCTCAGCTCTCCTACATGGAGGTAAGCCCAGTTAATTCAAACACTTTCAATAGTCTTGCTTTCTCTCTCTCTTTTTTTTTTTAAAGCCATGTATTCTTGGCAAAACCAACCTAAGCAGCAGCTCCTTGCACAGCTATGTCTGTGGATATGAAGGTACACTTCTTTGCACTGATGAATAACACAAAATGAAGCAAAACTTTTTAATCCAAATTTGCTGCAGGCAGAACAGCACGTCTGACTGCATGCAGCCCAGCAGAATCAAACAGTGACTGAACCACACGCTCCCCAGGGGAGCTCCAAAAGGCAGGTCCATGGTCACAGACAAGCACATGCATCCGTGGTCAGAGATGAGCAGCTTTCCTTGTCTTCATTCACTGCCCTTATCTACATCAGCACACGTTTCCTGACATAATCGAGTCCAGCTCAGTTGTATTGTCTTTGGAGGGCCCATTAAAAAAAGGACAGTTAAGTCTTTCTTATTCTTTTGTGAGATATTGATCTGCTCAAGAAGACCTTCCAGATCACCCCAAGCCATTGCTGAAAAGGGCTGTGGCCATACTTCTTCCAGTGTCAGAGATATTAGAGGTACCTTAACCTTACCACTAGGATTTTAGTATTATTATTTACAGAGTAGCAAGAAATTAGCATGAATCTGCTGATAACAATAATTTAGCAAATTTCTCCCACACGACTGATTTTTAAGGCTTTGAATAAACTCACCTCTGGCAAACAGAACTCAGGCACAGAGTCTACAAACACATGGCCAGAGCACTCCTTCAGTTCCTGTGAGAAAAGAGCATCAACAGAAAAGACACAAGAATTCAACACAATGTTACTCTAAGACAGTGAATTTTGCACTGTCAAAACCTTTTCTTTATCATAGGCAATTTCCAGCCCTTTACTCCATTATGTTTATTCCACTTCCAGACATCATTCGTTGTAAGCAAATCCAGTGCAATTGCTTTTGTGGGAGATGAAGCTGCTTGGTACTTCAAGGGATCAGATCCTTGCTCAGAAAAGCAAAGAGGGCACTTGGGTAGGTACAAAATGGTAATCACTGACTGGTTTTTCTGGGGCTATGAAGGAGGCAGTTAAAGAGGTGCTGTCCTATGAAGCTGAATTTTCTCTCCCCTTCAAACGTGCTGGGTGGGAAACCCTTAACAATACAGGCTGGTTTTCTCTTTCAAAATAAGAAGTAAAATATGATCTGATATGTGGACTCTGAAGACCACTCTTCTGAAACTGTAGCTTCCCCAATCTGGAAGGTCTGCACAGCACTTCTGCAGTGTCCCAGCTATCTTACAGGTCTGGAATTTAGTTTTGGTTCCCAGTAACAACAAACTTTCTCTGTCTTATTAGGTGCAGAAAACCATTTTTAACCCCCATCTCAGAGTACTCAATGAAACACCTTCTTGGGATCTAAGTTCCATGTGGAATTTTTGTGAGATTTATCTCCATTGGATCTCCAGCTCTCTTTCTTCCTCTTTTTCTGGAGGTGACAGCAGAAATTCTTCTCAAATGAAAAGTGATATTCTTCAGCATTATGTACGGAAAAGAGCAAACAAAAATATTCTCAACTCTAATCTTAGCCTAGCTCACAGGGTAGCTACCACCCACACTCTTCCTTCTCTCACAGATGCTTCTTTTGCTTGTCCCAAAGCGAGCGGTCTAAGCCAGCTTCAGACTGATAGAATTAAAGATTGAATCCAATTCTTAATAATTACAGTGCACCTGCCAACTAATAACGAATGAGCAATTACATCTAGTGGCAGAAGTCTCCTAACCTCATCTCAAGGGAGTTCAAAATGATTAAAACTAGATCGCAGCAAATTTCAATGCCTCTCCAGGACGTAAGTTTTATAACTGTCATCCAGAGAGTGCTATAACAGGAATGTCCACCCGACATGATAAAACATCCTCCTTTGACTCCTTCCCTTGCCTTTTTCCAGCATGGGTCAAAGTATTTACCATTCCAAGCAGTTACAATGGTCAAGGTGAAGGTAAGAGATGCTGCCTTTGAATTTTTAACACATGATTTCCATTGACACTGTGCAAGTTTAAAGATTCTCCTGAGTACACACTGCAGCAGCACCAAAGAAATGTAAATACCTCATCTCAAAAATATACTGACAGCCTATTCTTTCCTCAGACAGAATAGAATCCAAAGTCTCTGAGACTAAGGATGGGGTTCAGGAGAAACAAATTCAAACTCCATTTCTGTCACTGACACTCTACAGCTCTGTGATTTCCCCGTCAGCATGGGCTCTGAACAGAGCTAATACTATTTTACTTACAGAAGTGCTACCTATACTGTTGCTTTTGTCTCCAAGGAGAAGAAAACTCAGGTCTTTAATCTATCTGTGGTCTTCAGCTCCCTTGCCTGTAAAAATCAGATCAGCCCAAAAGTACCCTACAAAAGCAACTATTTTTACCATTTTCCTTTAATGTTCACATAGTTGGAGAACAATCTGTTAAAACTGTATTTTCTCTAGCAATATCTATTGCTGCACACATTTGAAAAGTATCTGCCTATTTTACTAGCACCTGACATATTTTTGTGTTCATTGCTCCCCTACAGCAGATCAAGCTAGATGCTGGAGTGCCTACTTTCAGTTGAAGCCCCAGATAAATTCTCATTATAAAACTAATGTAATGAAAAGAGGGGAAAAAAGGAAAAAAAAGTCTCTCTCATGTAGTAGAGTCAGTCCTGTGTCTTAGGAGACTGGAGATAAAATCCTCCCTGCTACGTCTAGGGGCAGAACGCGTGTTGTTTTCAATAGAGGCCAAAGCCATGCTTTTCCTCTGTAAGAGACCTCCCATGGGCAAACCATTCACTCACAGCCTTCCTGTCTAAAAAAGGGGATGATATCAACTTCATTTACACGTTAGCCGTGAAGCTTTAGTGCCAAAAAAGTGAGGCTATTGAATAAAAAGCACTCTACAAAGGTAAAGTACTGTTATTTATGGAGCTCAGTGAAATAAGAAAATATTTAAACTGATGATTTCTGCATTTTAAAAGGATTTTTTTAAAAACCAATCTACCTCTGAAGACTGAAAGCCTCTGAGTTGCTGTTAACATTTTGTTTGAAAATGTTCTGCTCTACATCGTGGCTGATAACAGTACACACAGAAACCTTGGCGATGAGTCAGCATGGAAGTATTGTTCCTGCAGTGCAAGTTCCTAATCTGTCTGTTGGCTTTTTGCATGGAAAGGAAATTCTAACCACCACTATAGTACCTTGTCCAGAAATGTGCTTCCATCTTTCAGAACCAATCCAGGAAGTTTGGACAGCCTGGGACTGCAGAAAGAAAGAAGAAAATACGTTGAAATATGAATTCTTGCATTGTCACTCACTTCTGTTTGGTGTCATACACCATCTCTGTCTCAGGGAGCTAACAATCTCAATAAAACAGACAGCTTCACAGTGTTTAAGTGTTCACTGAAATGACTTTTACAAATCATCATTATGACACTTATACATTAAAAAAAAAAAAAAAAGAGGATGACATGCAGGGAGTTTGATTTTAGTCATTTATGGTGAGAATTTCAAAGAGGCTCAGTGCTGTTTAAGTTGCCTTAGGTGAAATTGTCTGTATAAATGAAAGGAAGATCAGGGCAGCAGAAAACTTTATGTCTGAAATAATACAAAAGCACTGTAAAACTGAATCTGCTTTGAGACAGAAGATGACAGACAGTCACACTAGCAATGGAAGGGCAAGATTGACACTGTGGCCTAAGTTGTTTATGGACACAGAGGGAGTGATTTTATATCCACATAAACCATGGGTTCATGCTCAGCTCTCATCCTAAAGCCCCACATCAACATCTGTACAGTGCATGCACCTGTGCTGGAAGGAGAAAGGAGCAAGGAGATTTTGCTGTAATTGCACGTTTTAGGTTGGCAGGTCTGGTACCAGACAGCAACAGCAGTAACCCCCCCACCTTTATCTTAATTGTTTTAAATGCTAATGAAGAGCTTCAAGGATAACAGTGTAATCCTGAGTTTACGGTAGGAATTGCCTCAGAATTTCATGCCACTGTGCTTCACCTGATTTTTGTGTGAGCCTGTAACTTAGTTCTGAAACTACTGCCAACCCAGATTCAAGCATATCTGCAGAAATCCAGAAAAGCTGAGGAAATGAGAGACTGAAACCTGCCTGGAACCAAGCCCTGTAACAACTTGAAATTTGGAGACAGAACTTGAGAGCCTGGTTGCAGTGAAATATGCAAGTGTTTTGCACTGAACTCTGAAGAGAGGAATGGCTATATGCTATAAGAGCTTCAGAATTTAAAGTTCTTGAAAATAGGAAGTGACTCAAAGGCTCAGGGGAATCTTGTGTTTAGACTAACATGAGTGTAAAAGAACTAATCCTAACTGGCACACCAGCAAGGCACAAGGAAAAAGGGGAAATAAAGACTCAAGAAGAGAAGATGGATGGTAAGAGGTGAGAGCAGAAGGGTGTCATAAAGAAGCAGCAGGAGAAGCTATACCACAGAAGCCTAATCCTCTTTTGAGGATAAAGAGCAATTCTGCAGAAGTCTGATGGTATAAAAGATGAGGTGGCTAAATGTACTCCCAAGAGACATGCTCAAAAGCACAGCTTAAGTACTGTATTTTGGAGACTGGGTGTGGGGAAAGTTGTTGTGGGGAGAGCAAATGAGCCAAGGGAAAAGCAGGGAGAAAGCAAGAACAAATCCCAATATGCAGCAAATTTAACAGGTAAAGGAGGAGAGGACAAAAACATTGGTTGGAAGGGGAATCTGCAGGTCTGTAGTCCAGTGTCTCAGAGCCAACGCTAGATCAGATCGGTCCCAGCTTTGTTTTGCTGCATCTTGCAAACCCCTGGAGGATGACATTCCAGAGAGCCTCTGGGAATGGGTAAAAGTGTGAGACTAAGAAAAATTTCATCATTGAGATGCTAATGTCCAATCTGAGGCTCTTAACTTGCAATCTGTGGCCACTACCCCTGTCTGTCACTTGAAAGGATGTTACAAAGACAACAGAGACAAACCCTTCTCAAGTAGATGCAGACTGCTATTACCTCCTCCTTCAGCATCCTCTCTGCCAGGTCAAACCAGCCAGCTCTCCTACCTCTTCATGCAGTCTTGGGCTCTGAACCCCAACCATCCCAGGACCCCCTGAAGATCCCCTCCAGTCTCAGCATCCCTCTTCAGCTGGGAGTCCAAACCTGGATCAGTTTGTGCTCTCACCAGTATGAGGCCAAGAAGGATAAACTTTCCTTGATCTGCTGGCCATGGCCCTCCTAATTTAGCCTAGTATGTGGTTTTGCCTTGTTTATAGGAGAACACAATTGTCTTGTACTAAACCTGACATTCACCAAAGAGTACACCATCTGTTAAGAGAGCCAAAAACCTGCAGATTGTCCTGGGGGGAGGGGGTAAAAGCGGAATACGTAATGCAGGACAGAAAGGACTCTTTACCTTGAAGCCAAGAAGTAACACAGTTCCTGCCGACATAGTTTTGACATTGTAATAGAGTGATTGATTAATCCAAAATAGCTAGAACTGTCACATAAATAATGTGAGCAAGTGTGTCATGGCTAGACAGGAAAGGTTAAGAGCTTCCCACATGTTCACTTCACCGTTTCGCATTTGACTTTGGTACAGGGGAGAAAATTCCAGTTGACAAACTTCCTTTAAAGTACACGAACTGGCATGGAGTGTTTGGCAGCTGCAGCACTTTGCGTGTGCTCCATGCGCTGGTGAGAACAAGGACTGCCATTCCCAGGATGAGGTGGAATCTAAATATCTTTTGATGGGCTTTTTCTGAAGAGCAGAGAACTCTAAAAAATGTCTAGTCCTTTTAACGAGACAAACACTACAGCTCTTTCCTCTCTCACAGATTAAAGCACAGGCTCTCAAAATGTTTGCTCAGGGAGGGTCCTGTGCCAGGTAGGACACAGCTAGGCAGCTCTAGCTGCATAGCAAAGATCCTCTGTAGTATCAGAGGTAACAATGAGGGCACCTTTGCAGACTGCATATAAAGACTTGCAGAGCCTGAGTGGTTCATGGATCCTACTTTGGAGACCTCTGAAGACAGTAGAGAGCTGTCTTTAAACTCCCCTCTGGTCAAGGTTTCACGTGGGTCTGTCTCAGCCTGGTTGCAAGAAGCAGCACTCCTAATTATGAGAGGAAATAGAACTGGTAATAACCTGAGATCTGACAGACACATCTTCAAATTCTTGCTCTGCTACAAGCTTCGTGCAAGATCTCAGCCAGCCAGTCCCTCTTTTAGTCTGTCATCTGGAAAATGATGATAATGTCAGCTCTCTATCACCCATACTCATTATGTTGATAACACACATTTGAGTTTCAGAGGTATTTCGACATCCTAGTAACGGAGACCAGATATATAATGGTACTACTATAAATACTATGGAGAGATAAGGACTTCTTAGCGGCGGCCACATTCCTCCTCAAGTTTCTACCTCATTTCCACAACTCCCTGCAGGACATCTGTTTTTGCAGAATACCAAAGAGATCAATTACTTGCCCAAGTCCATGTGCTTAGGACAATCCTTGCTGTAAGGGGCGTTCAATCACCTTCCCGACATGATTGATTGGATTTAAATCCAACTGTTTGCTCCGATTCCTCTGGGCCATCAGGAGTCAAATCTGACATCCTTTCTTATTGAGTTTGAGTCATTTTAGTGCAGACATTCTGGAGGTACTTGGGGAATTCCAGGTTGTGACCTGCAATTTGGCTGTTCGTTCCCAGGGTCTGCTATCAGTAGACAAAGCTGCCACATCCCCGGGGAGCACTGATGCCTGCAGTTCTAAAGAACCTCCTAAGCCTTTGTTCAATCACCTCATTTTGCTACTTGTTCCTTTCTCAATTTCTTCTTTTGGGAGTGGGAAGAAGCTAATGCAGGGCAATTCTGTCTGTACCCGGATTCCCCAATTATTATTATTATTATTATTATTATTATGGATTCCTTCAAAATCTACTACTGCTCCTAAATAGTACAGTTAGCAACTACATTATGGAATGGGACAAAAATAAATGATCACACAGATGTCTTTAGGCATCTGTTGCTCTCTGTACAGCAGATCTTGGAACTCCATGTCCTTGCAGAACAATGCTTGCGTTGTCTGTGCTTTTCCTCTCCAAGAAATAACAAATCATATGAAGTGCTGATCATCTGCTCTAACCTCATTAGGTCACTTATGAAACTCACTTCCCAATCAGTCTCTGCAGTTCTAAGAAGCCTCCCCTGAGCTCAGAATGCATCTCACTTCTTTCCTTACCGAACAAAGTTTCTACATGGCTTTTGTGCAAACTCATGCTACCTTCACATCACCAGAAGTTACTCACTCCCACTCTGCCAGGCCACAATTTTTCTACTTTGTTCCATTTAATACAAGACGTAAGTCACCCTAACTGAATATCCAAATCCAGTTACAAATCTGGGAGGCTACTTTGTAGTTAGGGCATAGAAGGAGGCCTCTGGATCTCAGGATTCTCTTCTAAACTACTTTTGTTTCACTGACATTCCATGCCTGTGCACAGCTGCACTGCACTTTTATTTATTTAAATTTTAAAAGGGAACAATTATGCCATGAAGTCAACTAACGAGGACGGTTAAGTGCTATTTTTCTTTGCATTAGTCTGTGCTCCGACAAAAAGCCTGAGAAGAGGGTGGTTAAGCAGTACTCGCCGGGCTCCCTGCACTCCATCTCAGTTACCCATTTATCTCATCTTGCAAGGAGAAGCCAGAAAGATGACAGATATGTGACCTCACTTGTGCTGAGCAGTTGCAGCAATACTTTACTGAAGCTTAGAATAAATTATCTAGAAAAACCAATCAATAAATCCATAAAATGTCTTCCGTCTACTGAGCCAAAGGACGTTATTTTGATAAAGAGAATTTTTAAGTGAACAAAGTCTATTTATGATACCAGATGATGCAGTTCATTTGTACTCATCCCCTCTCTCCTTCCAATATACCATTTCATGCAGAGCACTCCAACTGCAACCCAAGAAGACACAAAGTAAGTGCTCACAGGCTGCAGAACATACCTCTGAACCAGGGGCAGTGGGAGGAAATTGAGGGTAGATGTCATATCCAGCCCACAATCCAACATGATGGTGGTGGACTTGAACTTGAGTACGTTGCATGGTAAGGTCGGGTGTCCTGACAGGCAGTACTGAAACAAGAACACAAAGATGAGTTCATCACCTTTATCAGCAGAGAGAAGTCTCCTTAAAATCAACTTTTTCCTCCTCTTTAAACATCTTTAAACTTCTAGTTTCACACACATCAGAATGAAACTTGATTTCACATGAATTTGTCTCAAAGCTGTGTGTATTCATTGAAATTCCCCATGTCAGGGTATTAAGATGCAGATTTTCTTCAGATAAGGTTTTCTGATCACAAGGGACAAAAGGATGACATAGCTCCTAACTTAGGACATAAATGGAATGTTTTTCTTCTAACCACCACCTATTTTCACAAAAATTCAAGAAAATCAGTGTCTTTAAAACTCAGTCCTACCAGCAAAACTTGGCTGAAATGGGCGTGCGAATCTGAAAATTGCTTGGGTTGGAAACAGAATTTCTGCAGGAGCACAAGCTTTATTTCCTTCAGAAACCAGCCCACACCAACAAGCAATGTGCAGAACACACCTTCGGGCTGCTAGGCAGAGGAAGCTGTACATGTGCACCCCAGCAGCTCTGGGGCATGCTCTCACCTGCTTTTTGTCTTGCTAAAGGCAAACAGGAAATGCTGGGGAATGGACCACCATACCTGAAGGGAACAGTTTGTGTATTGAGAAATCCCCAGCGCTTTGCAAGGTTAATGAGCCAGTAAGCAGGTACGGAGCACTTCAGCATCATTGAGATGCAGTCACCTCCCCTTTATAGAGTGGCAGACACTTTACAAGACACAGGAGCAGCTGAAGCTTTGAATAAGTGAGGTGAATAAAAACACTACCTTTAAAATATGAGATTAGAAACATAAACGTCTGAATACAGCACGGCTACCTTAGCACGAGGGTTTCTCTTCCACATGGGATTCAGTGGTTCTTCAGGGACTGCAAGAACAGGGGATGCTGCATCTCCAGCACAAGTTTTTGCATCTCAAAGTCTGGGCATCTGCTAGCACAACAACTCTCAGGTGGTCAGACGTAGCTTTTACATTCAAGTTTTGGTCAATTAAGATGAAAAACATCAACTGGTCGCCCACATACTGCACTAAAAACTCAGACATTTTCTAAGGCATTTACACCTTATCCTTGCTTTCTACACTTCACGTGGAAAGAAGGGAGATGAATCATTTCATTTTCTGCCTCTGCTCACAGTATGTTAGCCCAGGACTGCAACTGTTTGAATTAACGACTCCCAGTGAGACTGTTTACATACATTCATCACCAAGCTGTTTCAAATTATATTTAAATATTAAAAAACGACTAATGTTCAAATATTAAATTAAGAACATGACAGCCTTTTGTTTTAAATTCATAAAGCCTTTGGTGTTAAGGAGCAACATTACATTTCACCTGCTGTCACCAAAGTTTAAGAAAACTTTAAAAACCAAACTGGGGAAGAACATACAAATGAACAATTCAGCTGTCTTATTTGTGAATGTAAAGTACACCTGTGAAATTAAGCCCTCATCAGACCAGAACTTTGACAACTGAAGCTATAATTCCAAGTAAATAGAAAGAAATGAAGGCAAAAAAAAGTTTCAAGCTTTCAAACTACCACTAATTAAAAAAAGGCAATGAAATGTCACCACTTTTATCAGGAAAATACTTTCTTCCTTTTTTTTTTTTAAAAAAAAAAAAAAAACATGATTAGGATCATGACCCTGACATCTATGAGCTAACAGGAAAATCTCCCTTTTTTGTTCTCTAAAAGCATCTAAAATAATCTATATCTGTGGCTGTCACACCGTGGTAAATGGAATCCTGGGAGTTGATGGACAGATCAGATTCACATAAAGCAACTTGCAAAAATAAAAAAAAAGCAATGCATATATGCTGTACAGCTGTTTGCATGTGGCATTTCCAGGGCTGCACCTTTGTTAGGGTTTTTGATTCAGAATCCATATTTGCACTATTACATCTCTATACGCACTATAAATGCAATCTTAGGTTTCTTCCACCCCGTTCACACTTGACACTGTTTAAAACAGATCCAGAGACCACAATTAATAATAATCCTGATTGGACTAAAATAAAAGTCCTCTTTGCTCTGAGATCCATTCGCTTCCATCTCTTTCCCCCTTTTGACTAAAGGTCAGCGCAGTAACACGCTAGGTTCCTCATCTCCTAATTAGAAAACAGTAATGAAAAAAAAGCCACAAAACGTAAACATCCGAGCTCTCAGCTCCCTTGGTGAGTTGGATGGTGGCACGGAGGTGACGATGAGGGGCAGAAGCTTGGAGTGTTGCTGGTGATCTCATGCATGGCAAGGTGACAGAGAAAAGAGATGACGTCTCACGTTAGCAGCTCCAAAACATTCCAAATTTTGCAGGTTGAAGCCAGCACTTTGACTTCGAACCGAAGCCAACAAACACTGCATGTTGTTCCAGCGTTAGCCCAGTTATCCCCAATGGATTTGCCTGGACCCAAGCACATCTGAATTTGGGGGAGTTTGGAATTTTTACTGGATTCTGAATCAGGTATTACCTCTGTCTTGCTCTCCCAAATTGAAACCAAAATATACAAGAAAGGAGGATAAAAGCATCCAATTCCTCTCCCACAACTTCCAAGTTCAGTCCGAGAAAACCACACTTAAACCACAGATGTGATTTACTTTAAGTCTCAAAAGCAGCCCAGAACCCAAGTTCACTGCTATAAGGCTTCCTCAAGGCAAACTCACTCACAAACCCATGAGACAATGTTACGTTTAACAACAGGTTAATGCATCAAATGTACAACGATATCGTGAATGCTGCTGGGGTTTTCCTCTCCTGAGTATGAAGTGGAAGAGGGAAATTCTTCTGGAAGAGAAGTTAGTGCCTGGATCCGAGTCTCTGGGAAACTGAAATGGTTGAGGAGGGTACAGAGAGGCTGATAACATGGGGAAGTGTCTGTCCGGAACACAATGCACGCTTGATAGTGCTACTCCAGGAGAATTTATTTCTCAACAATTATCTGTGTTAATATGAAAGGGGAGCACATTTACGTGGTGAGCCACGGGGAAGAGCACGCAGGTGGAGAAACGCTTCCTCACCCCAAACCCCAGTGCTTTCACCTCACCCAAACCCGGGCGGGGGCTGAGGGGCGGGGGCTGCGCCCCTCCCCACACACCCCTCAGCCCCGCTCCCCTCAGCGGCCCGGCGTGAGGGCGGCCTTTAAATGGCCGGTAACGGCCGCTCTCGCGCAGGGCCGCTGAGGGAAGCGGGGTGCAGCGCCCCCGTCAGCTCCCTCACCCTCAGCGGGGCCGGAGCACACCACAGGCCGGGGAGAGAAGCCGGCACTGAGGGAAAGCCGAAGCCCACCTCTCGGCACCCCCCGACCCCAACACTTACCAGCTTCATGCTTCACCCGGCTCTATTTACGGGGACAATCCTGCCCCCACCTTCCTGCCCGCGCCCCCTTCCTTGCCCCAGGGTATCACGGGACTTGTAG
>WBMW01002166.1:253189-268834 GCA_013396635.1 Penelope pileata | reverse complement strand
AGGGTCTGAGTTTTGGGGGGGGTCTCTGCTTTGCTGCGGGTGCAGGGGAGCAGGAAGGGGTCACAGCCCCTCCAGAGGTGCGCGGTGCTCCTTGAGGGGGGGCACAGGCATCGATCCGGAGGGATTTTCTTGCAGGATGGGGTGGGGAGGAGGGAGGCTCTTCCCAAAATGTGGTGCCGGGCGTTTGTTTATCCCTTTGCTCCTCGGAGAGGAGAGGGGTGCGGTGCCGTGTGTGTGTGTGCTCGGGGCTGAGCGCTGCCTCTGCCCCAGGAAGGGGCAGGGGATGGTGCCGAGCTGCCCTGCCCCGCTCTGAGGCTCAGACACACCAACTTCAGTGCTTTTTTTTTTTTCTTTTCTTTTTTTTCCCCCATGCTTTTAAATGACACCTCCTGAGACACAGCCTGAGCTGAGTTCTCTGACCTCGCTTTGGTCTGTTGGGTTTTTTTCGGGTGTTTTGCAGAGCACTTTTTTGGAAGCGTTGATTGCGTGTTCTTGGGGCTGAGAAAGAAAAAGCAGCCGTGCTCGCTTGTGCTGTTGTCGTCGTCCCTTCGTGTTGGGGACAAAAATGCTTTTTTTGGGGGGTGGGGAGGGAAGAAGGAAGAGGAAATGAAGGCTGTAAGCATGTTGTCCCTGGAGTCGGACATATCTGAATTTGTTCTGGTGCTCGTGAAGTGGTGGGAGCACGGATCGGTGGCTTTGAGTCCAAAATGCACGTGAGCCAAAGCTGGAAAGATGGAAACTTTGTAGGGAGGAAAGTGTTAAAGTGATGGCCAGGGCACGCGCCGGAGAACGTCGGAGCGGATCCGATGGACACCGGCCCCGTCCCCCTGATCCAAACCACACAGGGACGGAGCAGGTGGAAAAAGGATGATTTCCCTGAAAGACAGCACGTGAAATGCATTGCCTTGGAGGAAGGGAAGCTGCTGAAAAAGGAGGAAAAAGGAGTGGTGCTTTGCTGAGGGCTTGCAGAGCCCTGAAGTGCCCGCTCGCGTCCCGTGATGCGACGAGCTCGTTTCTGCAGGGCTCATCAGGTACACTCTGCTTCCTTCCTGGGATGGTGCAGCTGGCGTTCGATTTCCTCCACGGATGGGAGAGGAGGAGTCCTGAGCAGTTTTTTTTCCCCGAGATGATTGCATTTTCTTTGGCCTTGCTGTACCCTACCTCATTAGTAGGAACTGCATCTATATTTATTTACCATTACACCGCGTCCCTCGGGATGTTGGGTGTAGTTTGGAGTAGGTATAGATGGATTTATCACTCTTAACATTTATTTTTTTTTTCCTCCCATCGTGCTATGGCCAAATCCTTCAACAGCAGGGAACAAACTTAATTTATTCCTGTGTTTTGCATCTCCCTTTTTGCCATTTCTCTTCCAAATTGCTACAAAAACATTGCTGAGACACAGATGGGGGAGGGAGAAGTGGGAAAGGGATGGGATGTTATAGTGCAGGGATGCTTGTCTGCATATTCTAGGAGCTCTGATTTTGATGCTGTGTCTGAAAACTGGGGCTTGGGAAGGGTTTGGGGAGCTCTTCTCCCTTCTGTGAAGATTATTCTTTAGCCTCATGACAGCCACAACTTTTCTGTATGGTTGAGGGGATCGTCTGACGAGCCTGGGCGTGAGAGGAGGAACAAGGAACTCGTGCTCAGCTCTGTCTGCTCTTCCTCCTCTCGTTCCTTCAGCCCCAGCGCAGGCACCGAACAGGCATCAGCATTTTTACTCCTGTGTCATCCAGCTCTGCTCAGAGCAGGTCTAGACGACATTGTGGTATGCAGACTGCCAGCTGTGTTCCAGGAATGCTACCAGAGGTGAAACTGCAGGGTTTTTAAAGAGTGGTAAGGGAATCTTCAAGAAAATTCTGTGTGGATGAGGCCTGCTTATCTCTACAACTACTTTATTGAGCAGCCTGGAGCAATTCTTTTCTGTTTTGTTGACCTTTCTAGAAAACATGCATCTCTCTGATACTGTGATATGGTAATTCTGCAGAGTTAGTAACCAGTGTCTGCTGCAGAGAGCTGACTTCCAGGGCTGTGTCTGTGTCTTAGTGATCTCTTTCAAAGGGATGTTAGAAGTTCGTGGCTGTCCAGTGTTCTGGAAATGAAATTATTCTGAAGCGTTTCCTTTATAGTGATGATCCATAAGTTCATGGAAGTGTTTGATATGGTTTTTCCTTCATGTCCGGAGCTGGGAAAATGGTGGGGTTCTGACGTTTGCAAAGCAAACAGTTTTTATTTTTCATAAAAAGGATTTGTAATAAGCATAAATTTCCAGAAGCATTCTGTCATTAACTTTTGGGGCTGTGCTTTGTTGTGTGTCAGCGAGGCAGCGATGAAATTTGGGTCTTTGGGATATGGTGTTTGGGAGGGGAGTTGGAAGAATGAATGAAACTGAAGCACAGAAATGAAAAATCCTGCACTGTCTCTTTCCTAAAGGCATCTCTGAAGATGTTTGGTGGTATGTGATAGAAAATAAACAGATTGGAATCTGAAAAAAGCAACTTGTGCTTCACAGTGATTTCTGTGCAGAGCTTGTAGGGGCACTACAGAATCACACATCACAGCACTGGGATCTGTGGCAAATATTTTTTTTCATCTTATGCAAAGTTTAGGATTTGAAATTGAGCGCTTGAAGGGGTGCTGTCAACTTGAGATTCCTTCTGCAGAAGAACATGTCTTTGTTTCTCCTCTTCCTTTACGCAGCTTTGACACTTCTAAAGCCACTGAAGTCGATTTCCCTTTACCCTGACTTTAATGGAGCAGGCATTGGGTGTGCATGCGAGTCCTCATGGGATTGCCCCTTTAATTATACCTGTGCTGATAATATTATCCTGTGGATTATCAATGAAGTGAGACCAATGTTATGATTATAGTGGGATTTTTTAGGAGGTAATAAGGAGAAATGGCATTTTTTTGGTGAACTCCTAACCCTCAAGCTGTTTTTATGTATGAGACGATTAATAAGCTGTGTTCTAACATTCTCCTATTCCTGTACTGACTAAAACTCCCTTGTGAGATGCACAAAGATTGGGGCAGCTGAGGAGGCAGGTGGAGCAGGAGCTCACATTGGAGCACTCAGTCGTGCAAACCGAAGTCTGTTAGCGATGAAGGTGATTTCCAGCGTCAACGCTGAAGAGAAATGTTTGGACAAGCGCTTATAAATTGGGGAACAGAGCAAGCAGGAAGAACAGGGTAGGGAAAAAAGTGTTATTTTTCATTTCACAGGTGGCAGACTGAGGTGTAGAGGGATTAACTTGCTCAGGTTCCTGCACGGAGCCCGTGGCAGAGGCAGCAATCAGTCCGTGATCTCCAGAGTTTGTCAGGGCTTTAATTGCAGTGTTTCTTTCCCCCCTCGTTAATTGGCTTACTTCCACCTTTTAAAAATAACGGCTCAGGGATTATTTTTCTTTCTTCCAGCTTTAAACTTTTTAGCCTGAAGTTCTTTTTTCTTTTTTCAGTGGAGCACAGGGTTGGAAAGCTTCATCCAAACAGCACCTCCCTGACATCTGATACTATCTCGAAGCAGCCTCTGACAAGTGAACCCTCTCATTGAAATCATGTGAGGAATTTTGTTACTCAACACTGGAGATCTTCTGGGGGAAAGGAGGTTGCAAACTATTAACTATGTGGTCTTCATTGCAAGTTGGCACAAAAAATGTTCTTATGCATTGAGGCGGTCATGTGGTTGGCAGGGAGGAGCGGAGAATCGGCTCCGTAGTCACCGGCCAAGTGAAAATTTCATCTTACAACTGTGAGAAACGCATTTATGTCTGTGCTGTGCCTGCTGAAAAGAGATAGAAGAGCTCAAATTCTGCTCTTTCTTAAAAAATGGCATTGTTCAGTTTCCTTCCCCTCCCCTCCCACTCGCCCAGAAAGCGGGCAGAGGAGCTTTTACGATAAATTACCCTAAAAATGGCACATTGTGTTTGGGATGCTTCTGCTCTGCGCTCTTGCAGTCAGGTTGACCAAAAAGGTCGTTGGCCATGGAGGCTTCCTGCATAATTTGCTGCTGAGCAAAGTGCTCGTTTCACAGTTATGAAACCGCTGCTATCACAATTACTGCGCCGTAAAGCTTAACCTAATCACAAGTGATCGATTTATGGCCGCAACCTGGGTGGTGTGCTGGTGGAGCGTGGCTCGTTGTGGCTGAGCCACTCTCCTTCCCCTTTACTACTCCGTGATAAAATAATACTTTGTACCTTCATTTGTAAATCTTTAAGTGCTTTACAGAGATATCAGTATTTTAAAAATAGTGAAACTGAGGCATAAGGGCCAGGTGACTCACTCAAGGTCACCCACTGAGTCAGTGACAGTTGTACACAGCTGCCTCAATTCCCCATCTATTGCACATTTACACCTGTGATACATTAATATGTTACTCATACAGGGAATTTCTTGGCTGGCCTTCTAATGTACTCAGTAAATGTCTAAGTCCATGAGACTTTTAATTTTTTTTTTAATTTTTACAGTGTTGGGAGGATTTCCCATCTTCCATTGACTTCAGTGGTTTGACACTTGTCATCCTCATTTATTCTCTGAATTTGATGGCTTTTAAATCCATTAGGTATTCTTTCCCCCTTTCTATCAGGCCAAAAGAACCACGGGGATAAATTTGAGACCGTAAGGGATTCACCTTTCGTTGCTTTTCTTTTGCTTTTATGATAGATAGTTTAATAGAAGTTTTTCCAGTGTTGAAGTTCAGGTCTATCTCAGGAACACACGTGCACGATCGTTGCAGGTTGGGTTCAGCACCATGTTGACGTAGACACCCAAAGGCTGAACAATTCCTGGTTAGTAGTGCTTTTTTATGAATTAAAAATATAATCTAGGGCTGGTTATTCTGCTTATCCGTGTGCAGGTTTCCCTCTCCCAGTTCTTAATCAAAGCTGCATGCAGAGTCTGAAGTTAAAGGCAGCTCTTAAAACTGGGCACTGCTGTAGTGGAGTGCTTCTGACAAAGTGTGTTCTGCTTTATCTTTCCGTGCAGCCCACCAGAACACGTGGAAGGTCAGTTAACTCTTTCTCCTACAGAATTTCCATATCAACCTTTACTTCATTTCGTGGTTTTAGTGCAATTACTGTCCTGAAACACATCAACAGGCACAGCTGATGAGGTTTTATGTACATATATACCAAAAGGACTTTGTGGTGTGCCTTGACAGAGACCTAGCTCCCTGTGCATGTCTGCAGCGTGGTGGCACGTCCCTTCTTCCACTTGTATTTGCCTTGTGGGTTGGGTGTTGTTTCCAGCTCTGCAGAGGAATTTTTTGCAGCTGGAGGAAAACAAATTTTATTATGTGCTTCATACATGGAGGGGACATTCTTTTGTTCTCCATACATACAAGGAGTCTGTGT
Source organism: Penelope pileata (assembly GCA_013396635.1). Taxonomy (NCBI): domain Eukaryota; kingdom Metazoa; phylum Chordata; class Aves; order Galliformes; family Cracidae; genus Penelope; species Penelope pileata. The sequence goes on along the minus strand of WBMW01002166.1, from coordinate 263,483 downwards.
AGAGTAGAGTAAATTTATAGCAATCCTATTCTCTGCTGTGCTGGTAGATGAGGTGTTAATATTGGACTAATTTGTGAGGCAGGCATGCCAAATATATTAATTGTGTTTGGTTCTGAATACCCCTAGCTAAATCTCACTTGCCTTGAATTCCTGGCATTGCTTTCCTCCCCACTTTTGAGCTTAGTAGTTCAGAAACCTTGTTTTCTTTTGGCTTTCTTAAAAAATGTCATTGACTCTTAAGTTTGTCAATAAACCAACTCCCGCCGAAACAATAGTGTGGGCTGTTCTTCCAGTGAGCTTTGGGAGCTGCCAGTTTCATGCTTCTGATAAGCCTATGTCGTATCAATTAGGAAGTGTAGCATATAGTCATTTCCTGCGTTCTGAACTGCCCATTTCTTATGCGCTCTGAAGCAAGCCCTGAATCTGCTTTTTGTTCTTCCAGCGACGCTGCGATACTAATGGAAGCAGAAAGCACTGAGTTAGTTCATAAAACACAGGCGCTGTTTCTACTTGGGTATTTATTCTGACCTTTATTTTGGACACTCTGCCATGATCAGATTCTCTGGTTACAATGTCAGCTTTCACTGGAAATCTCTTTGTGATTTAACCAGCGGGGCTATGGAGTTGGAGCGGCTCTGACGTGTAAGTAGTACTCAGAGGTTGAAAAAGAAAGTTCTGCTGGCAGTGAGATGTCACCAGGCTCTCACTGCTGGGCTCTGCCTTAAGCCTTGCTTTGTGACCCGGGGCAAACTTCTTGACTCGCCCGCGTACCAGCGCGTAGCATGAATACAATCCTTTCAGGGCCGTTGAGATGTTTGCACGTTGGTAAAGTATTTGAAGATTCTTGGCTGGGTGGTGGTGCGTGTCGCTCTCGATAATATAAACATGAATGACATAAGTGTGTTTACTCAGAATAAGAAGGAGTTATTTCAGCTAATACTGATTTTTTTCGTGCCACAGATGGGAGAGGTAAGGGGTTCATCACCAGTTCTTTCCACTCCGTTGTGTTACGCGTTGTTTCCAGACATCGCCGTCATTTTCCTGACTGTTTGCCTTTCACAGGGGCTCCCTCTGCTCGGTGGAGGAGTGCTGTGTAGCGATAAGAACAGCGATCTGAAAAAGAGGAAACTTGCTGAACTCGAAACTGATTCCTCTCTCTTTAATTTCCTCACCCGCAGGAGTAGAACAGTGTTAACATATTGGAGATTCATAAAATTTAAGGCGAGAACAGACAATTAAATCGCCTTGTCTGATATGTTTTATATCACCAGTCTTTAAATTTTAATCGTTTACTCTGAGACCAGGAACTGATGTTTGGCAAAAAACACTTTGAAAGCTTTCCAGCCTTGAGTGTCCATCACTGTTCATTTCAGACTCCTGGCTTCTCCTGGTAGTTTGTGCCATCTCACTGCTAACAGTAAGCGACCAATTTCTCATATGGATTTGTCTAACTTGTGCCACTGGTTCTTGTTATGACTTTCCTGACAAGATTAGAGCCCTTTAGTATCCAGTGCTTTCTTGCCATGGAGGTACTTACACTCTGTAATCACGTTACTCAATTGATAAGGAAACAGAGTTGAGCTTTTAAGTCTCACTCTGAGGCATTTTCTCCAGCACTCAAATCATCCGGTGATTCTTCATGGTCTCCATTTATTTTTAACACTGTGGAAACCAAACATGGTAAATGTTCCAGTCTGCCTCTTATCCACGCATGCTACCCAGGTGCAGTGACCCTTTTTGCTTCACAGCTCTTTAAAAGGTTCATAGGACCCCTTTGCGTAGGGAAATCCTGCTCTGACCCTGAGGTTCTTCCTAGCAAAGTCTGCCCCTTAGCAGTTCTGGTTTGCATTTCTTAAATGATAAATTTGCTGTGTCTTCAGATGTGTTCTGCTTTCCTGAGCCTGGCTAAAACAGATACTCAGCCTTCTTTCTTTTGCTGCCCTTTCCTCGTAATAACGTACCGTTCCTATAGGCACGGTGTCGGGCACAGATTTTTATCTGCAGTGATAAAAATGTTGAACTGCATCATCAGACCTTAAATTTAGTGACAAAAAAAAACCTGGCATGATGCAATACCAGGAAGTGGATTGAGAACTGGCTAACTGACAGCTCTCACAAAGCACCAGTCGATACGGAGCAGCCGATGTGGATTTCCACCAGAACCGAAGTGCTCTCCGTGCACATACTTCCTTCCATTTGACTACGTTTGTGATCTCAAGGAATGAAGTTAGCCCTTTGTCAAGGCATTTTTCCATGAAAACATGCTGACTGGTGCTACTGGTGTCCCTGTTTTCTAATTCTTTTGTAGGATAATCTTTTTTCTGTTGGTTTGCCTGCTGACCGCTGCCTAGCGCTCCGGGTTTGCTCCTTTTTGAGCATCCATCCAGAATGCTGAGTTCCAGAGAGTCCATCATTCAAAAACCCTACAAGACTCCTAAAAGCTCTCTTCAGTGCATGTTTTCTAGGCTGATGTAAAATGTTTCCCTTTTGAAGAATTTACTGTAAATCATCTTTGATTACTGATGAACTAGAAGGTTGATTGTGTGACAAAAACATGTTGCCCTAACCTAGTGAAGGACCAGCCATTCATGGTAATCTTGGTTCCACCTTCCATTACAAAGTACTGATTTTTTTTTTTAAAGTATTGTTATTATGTACATTACATATACGTCTGGAATCTTGCACTTTGCTTAGTAAGAGGAACACTGTAGGATGCTTTATTCCTGAATATCCACGAGTACAAACACAGTGCTTTAGGGGAGGCCGTGGTGCTGGCAGATTGCATGGCATGGTGGAAGCAGAGACCTTCCCAGCCTTTACAAGGGGCTACTTTGAGTGACACTTGTGAATTATCCCTCAGTTCAGTCCATAGTTCTGATAAATATTGGTGTCACCCTGTCACACACAAGTCAATTCTTTTTTATTCACAGCCATGTGCCTCGTTACTTTTTGTTAACAACGCAGCTGCCTTCACTTGCTGGCTGTTCCCTTGAATTTTCCTTTTCCTATGCCAAACTGATTGAGCCTGTACTCCCTCTGTGTTGCAGCTGTGATCAGCAGCACACACGAATGTTCCTTTCTGGTAGAGAGGCAATATTTATGCTGTTGCTTTTTAGGATGGTGTATTATATGGCATCCTGAAACCAAACCTGATTTAAATGCCTTTGTCAATAACAAGCGTGGGTAACAAGTGATGTGTTACTTTTTTTTTTCGTTGTTTTCCATCTTTTTCTTTCTTTCTTTTTTTTTTTTTTTAAGGTAGGTGAAAGGACATGCTCCATTAGAAAGTCTCTGTTTGGAAACCTGCACGTACCAGTCAGATAAAATGCGGAGGGGTCAGCGCATATCTGAAGTTTGGGATGTCTGCTTCCTTTCTGGCTATCGAGTGGGAAACCTGCCAGGGAGATAGGCTTTGAAAAAAGGTTTGGAAGGAGGGGGAGAAAGGGAGGAGAACTGAGGTACAGGGTTTTGGAGGCTGGAAAAAGTACTATTTAAAAAAAAAAGGCATTGCTGTTTCTACTGCTTGAAATCTGAGGTGTGGCCCAGTGGAAGTTTAAGACGAGTAATAGAGACTCAGAAGTGTGTGTCGTTTTGTTGGACACAAATATTTCTTACAGTGCAAGCCTCTGAGCTCAGCCAGTGGCTTTCCTGCCTCCTAGCTAACTCGATATCTGATTTTGCTGTTCCTCTGCTGTCTTCTTGCAGGATTTGTTTATTGGCTGAAATTGTTTCCATATGGCTGCAATGTAGAGCTTGATTACATTAAATGTGGCGCTTTCCTGTAGCATTGGAGTGCTATGGGAAGCTCATCCCTCTTTCTTTTCCTTCCAACCTCCTCTTCCTCCATAAAATTTTGGTTTTGGAACATGGAACTTGTTTAGGTATTATCTCCCCCCGCTCTGAGGCTTGTATAACTGAAAAGCTGGGATCCAGTCCTTTTTTTCAGTCTTCATATTTGATTACTTAGGTGGCTTAAGCTTGCTCATAAATTGCTGATAAAATACTTAAGGTGAAGATTAGAGTGACGTGATTGCAGTTTGAGAGCCTTGCTGAAGCTGGGGCCCTGAGCTGCTAAGCACTGCACAAGCATGCAGACAGGAGAGAGCTCTTTGGAGGTGAAGACTTACTGCCCATGAGGGCAGTCCATTTAGACTCTATTTGTTTACACTGATGACATTTGAAATACTGCTCCAAGAAGGTGTTAAAATTCCAGTGCTTGGGCACTTCAGGATCCTGAAGGGCCAAATCCAGCACTTCTCTGGAGCCTGGAAGCTCTGGTTTGCAGACAGCCGGTCCGTTTAATAGCAAATGGATGCACATTTCTTTGATAAGAAAAAAAGGAGGTTGCTGGTTAAGTCAGCTGATAAAACAGCAGTGGAGCATCTCCACCCTCTCTTTGCAATTACACTTGCTCTCTTATAAACTTGTGTTTATAACCTGGATTCAAAATGATCTTTTTAATAAACTTTTTAATTTAAATACCTTTTTCTTAATCATGTATAATATTGATATCTAACGTAATGCCTGCGTTTCTTGCAGAGGATTAGAACAGGATCTCAGCCATGTATTTCTACCTCCAGTATCTCAAATAAAGTCAGACCTGCGAAGTGATGGCAGTCACTGTTGGCTGAGCACGTGGAACCAGAATCTGATGGAGTAGTAAGCCACCTTTTGACAGTAGCAGCTACTTCTGCGTGTGCATGGAGAATATTTCCTTCCTTTCAGTATGTTCAGGTAGTTCAGGTCACAGGCTGTTTAATTCAAAACTGGGAAACCACTTGGGAGCTGTAAATGCAAAAATGCTTGTTTCCCTCTCATAACATAAGGTGGGGAAAAAATTGTGGAATGAGATTGACTAACAAAACTTTCAGTGGAGGACACAACAAGGTTCAATTCACTTAATAAAGATAATTCATTTTCACTAAAGCATTTTAAAATGCAAACCACGTTTCCATAACCTCTTTTATGCATAAGCACATATGAGGTATCATTGAAAATTATTAAATCTGTAATACATAAAAGGTGACATTTTAAGATTGTTTTCTAACCATCCTGGCTGATGACTGAGGGTGCCCGCTGCAGTGCAGGTACAACACTTGCAGTTGCTGCAGTGTGAAGTTCTTCCCAATCTTTTCAGTTCAATGTAAAATGCAAGTTTCAAGGGGAGAAACTGCTAAAAACAGGGCATGGAGTGACTTCTTGGGTGGGATAGAAGCGTTAGATGTCTTTGAGGCAGAGGCAGAGTCAAGCCACAAGTTATTCAGATGTGCCTCCTAATTTAGAACTGCTTGATTAGGGAGCTACAGGTACAAGGAGGGCAGTGGCCATGAAGCAGTCATGGCTTTTTGCTTCTCCCATTCCCTAAAGGACCAGCCCAAGCCATGCTATGACTTGCTGCCTGGAGGAGCATCCACAGGCACCTCACTGTTGTTGGGATGCTGTGAGTCTTAAAATGGTGACAGGGTGGAGCTGCCTCCATTCAGCCCACACTAAGGCACTCCACTTCAGTGGAAAGGTGGATTTAAGCTTTTGATTCTCCTTTGTGTTTCCTTTTTTCTACTTCAGATGGCTCCCTGTCCAGCACACTGTTTCTGTGGATCCCTTTATCAATGGCTTTTACACACAATGAGGAAGGAACTTTTTTTGAAAGGCTGTGGATCCTCCAGCCATGGCAGGATGCCTACACATCCTGATTTCTCTTGAAGATGTTTGTACCCCTTATTTTGTAAATCCATGTGAGAAAGGTGGGCTGGAGAAGCCTTCATTTTCTTTTGTCCCTCGCAGAAATGTGGGAGCAGAAATGAAGTTTAAGGTGCCTTTAGTTTCCAGCATTGCCATTTTCATAGCAAGGGAGAAGCAAGAGGTGAAGTGACTGTCACCAACCTCTCCTGTTGTGCTTCTTGCACATCAGAACAATGTTCTCCCTCTTACCTGGTAGAAGACCAGCTGACCCCAGAAGAAAACTTTACTTCTTTAAACCCCTCCAAAGCTACCCTCAAGAAGCTCCTTTACTCTAACTACAGAATATCTTTAATTTCCATTATATTTCAGTGCTTTTTTTTTTTTTTTTTGGTGGGTGAGGTGCAACATAACTCTTTTGGTGGATGAGATGAAACAAAATAGAGGCAGAGGGAGTGCTCTCTGGCTTTCAGAACTAAACTGGAACTCTATTGAGAAAATTTCCTTTTTTAATTAACAGGCGATCACAGAGCTCTAGGACCTTTCATGCTTAATCATAATTAATTCTCTATTGTTTTTGCTTTTAACAGACTTACTGTCCACTTTCCAAAGGAGACAGTGGTTCTTCCTCCAATTATTTGATGAAACAATTTACCATGTGCAGCCTTCCTCTGCCCTTCATGGCAGTGACTGTTTGGAAATCTGCTTCTGGTGTCCCCTTGGGTGCTGCTTCCCAACTCTGCTGTGTGGTTGCTGTCTCTTAGGGATAGAAGACTGCACAGTGCTGGGCTTTGAATGCTTTTATTCTCCTTGTCCACTCTTGAAAAAGTCTGTACCTTCTTGTTAACAGCATGTGTTAGGTGTTAGAGTGAGCAGAGTGGTCCTTCAGCCTTCTGATGAGAATTTCTGAGAACAGACTGCAGGCTCAGGGCCGTACTGTCTTTGCAGTGTTATCAGCACATTTTGGCTGCAAATGTAATTTATTTTTTCTTAAATACTAAAGGAAGAGGCTATGGCTTCTGTGGTATGAACGTGTGGAGACATTCTGTAGGCAATTTTGAGCCCTCCTGCATTGCTTTGGATGTGCTGGGGCTGAGCTCTGTGCACTTACAGCACTAAGGAGAGTCTCTGTCTGTACCCGGTGTTCACAGGATCCAGTTAAACTGCAGTTAACATTTCTCCCACAGCATCTTGATTCATTCTCACCCATTTTCCCTACTCCTGTTGATGTTTTTTTCACACTTGTTCCTATGCTTTTTGCAATCATAGTTCCCAATTATAAGCTTAGCTTAAAACACATTTTAACCAACTTTGTGACCATGTCCTTATGGTCCATTTGTTGCACTAGTGCCAACCAAAATCCAGGTGGGTCATCATCTGCCTGCACATTTATTTTTAGAGCAAGTTACAGTGGAAAATTGCATTTGCGGAGGATGAGGTCATGAAGGTGTGCTTCAACCTCAGCAATCCTTGCCCTTTTCATCCTGTCTTCTATTCTTTCCATGTTTCTGAAAGATGGACCTTTTGAAGACTTTAATAGTAGTTCTGAGATGTATTTGTCCCGCTGGATTTGATACCGTGCTTGGACGATGGAGGGCTGGAAGCCAGTTGTGGAACTGGGCTTTAACATGGCAGACTTCTTTGAATTCAGTGAGGTTCCTGCTTTGCTGCAGCAGTGTGTGCATGTGCTACTTCTAATAATAAAGGCATGTGTATGTCTCCAAAGTCCAGCTTTAAGCTACACCCTGATCTTCAGTAGCAACAGTGAGCGCTATGCTAACTCGTACCTCTGAGTATGGGCAGATGCACTGCTTAAGAAAATCTGACCATGCAAATCTCAACATGGAACCTAAGTTCAGTTAAAATCAGGTCTAATAGATCAGTGCTGGTCAGATCAGGAATTTGCCTTCTCTCTAGCACAAGGCAGCTGTGGATGCTGAGGACAGACTCATAAGGACAGGGCAGAGGCTGATACCAGTGTGTACTCGCAGATATCCACACAGCCTGGTTCAGGCTTTCAGTGTAGTGTTTGTATCCTGTCTACTCCAGTCAAAGAGGGGTCTGTGCAAGTTAAATCCTCAATAGCCCCTTTGTCTGGACAAGCTGCTCTTCCCAGCTGTGGCCATTGCCCTGTTCTCCACCTGTTCAGCATCACATACCTGGAGGCTGGGAACCCTTTGTGGGGTGAAGTTTTTGTAGTTTAGTTCCTAGTGAGCAAATGCCTTTATTTATAAGCTAAGTCACCTTGGTGGGGACAACATGGACCTGTACACAGCTCCAGTGATTTGGCCCAGGTAGTTTTTGCCCCAGGTGATGTGGGGAGCACTCACACAGGCTGCTGCCTGGGCTGCAGGGCTTCCTGGAAGGGAGGTGGCAGTGCAGAGGCAGAGCACACACAGCTTGGCTTTTCACTGACACGTGTGGATCCAGAAAAACACATCTGTCTGTATCCCAAGTAGCACGAACGTCGCAGTGACAGCAGCAAATCTCTGTATTTTAGGTCATCTGCAAACATCTATAGGACTCAGTTACTGTTTAACTCCTGCTCTGTGTACTTTTTGTACGTAAGGACCGAGTCTGCTGCCCTTCAGAAAACTGTTTGTTTTCAGTGCCTTTTCGGTGTGGTATGATCACTCCCTTGCAAGCTGTCTACAGCGTCTGCACTTTTGGATCCCATTAAGTTTTCCTTTCTCGTGCTCATCATATTGTACTGCAATCGTCTGTCTTCTTTCCTGCCCCCTGATCCTGTTGGATCACGCTCTGTCTCCCTCTCAATACCGTATTTGCTCAAAACCTTTTTTCTGTAAAAATGCCTCTCACTCTGTGAGACTGTTTTCTTGGCTACAGTGATCTTTGCAGGAGTTTCAAGTCTCAAACAAGGATGTTCACCTCTTTTTTTTCTTTTTTTTTCTTTTTTTTTTCCTCCTAGACATGTATTTGATAGCCTCAGTGTTTTGAAGCCTGGCTGCCTCTCAGTTTACCTAAAGCATTATTACTGTTATATAGGGTACAAATTTGAAGCATACAGTTTTAAAATACTGTCCAGCAGTGCTAATTCTTTAACTGGGGAAAAAGGAACCAGAAACAGCACTGCAAATGAAGTTTCCATGAGTTGCATCACTGGCAGCACAAGAGTTAATACCTTTCTCCAGATGTTTATGTTTCCTGATTTTATTTTAATGTATGCATATAAAAATATTTTGGTTTCTTTGTCCCTTTGCACTTGAACTAGAAACTGTAGCCTGTTAGTGGTGCATGGTTGAAAAGTATTTTCCTTAGGTTTAACAGTTTTTTTTTTTTTAGTAGAGGAAGAAAATAAAAGATTGAAACATCTTTCCAATGAGACACAAAATGAGGGGACAGCGATATCTGAACTTAGCATCATCTCTGCTAATAGGAGCAAAGATGACAAAATGGATTGAATGGTTCCTTACTTGCTCTGTGTTGGAGAGAGCACGGGAAAGTGGTAGGCTAAAGAGAGTAATCTGCAAATACACTGCTGTGAATGAAATTTGCATTTCTCCTTGCGTGAAGCTGGTTACAGTTCTAATAGGAATGTATTGGAAATGGATTTTCTTAACCTGAAATGAGCAGCATGCTTGAATTCCACTGCTGCTGATTTCTGTCCAAAGATTTCTGTTTTACAGCTGTGTTATTAAAAATTCATGGGGCAGCTTGAGATCAAAGCAAATATATTTTCACTTTACTGCGTAAGCTTGGGTTTTGTGGAGTGCATGCATTGCAGCCATGCACTGTAGGTGATATTCTCCTAGCCTTTAGGCTGTGTGGTTAGACCTGAGATGTGGGGCAGGAGGGTTGGATCCCAGTGATCAGTGGTGGTCTGCTTCTCTGTTGGCTTTCCTAGTTGCAATCTTTGGTACCATGGTTCATGTTTTTTGGTTTGCTGGGGCACTGCTCTTCACTTCTTAAGGGCTGTAGACCTCAGAACACGTGCGGAGCTGTTTAGACCAGTCATAGCCTTGCAGTTAGGGCTTCAGGCTGGAGGCTGTTTCCAGGAAGAGGATGCTCTGTCTGTATGTGTTTGCTCACTGCTGAGAACAAAGCAGCCCTGCTCTAGGTATTGCAGGAGCAATGTCCTGATAAGGGCCTTCTGTTCATTCATATTTCTTTGCTGAATGACGTCCTCTTGCCTTCCTTTCCCACCTTGCAGCATGCTTCAGAGCACATGAAAGCAAGCTGTCAATACTGGAAGCTTTTTATCAATTTTTTAGGTTTTTTTCCTTTGTGTCAGCTTTGAGAAACAACATGTTATCTAACAATCTCAAGTTTTGCTAGGACCCAAGATCTCACTTGGCAGAGGAAAGCTTGTAGGTGTGAACCCTGCCTGTTCCAGGTCAGGAAGGCAGCGAAATACCTTGCAGTCCCCTGGCTTCCAAAGGGCTGTGCTTGCTCATCTTGAGACATCTCTTTGAGATTCATATGTGCCAGGTCTTCATTGTGTTTTATTCCTCTTCTAACCTGTCCTAGTTCAATGGTTTTCGTGTGCTCTGTTGCTTTTGCACTTCATGGGGTTTTTGTGTACAGTCCCTGGGTATAGTTTAGCCCAGTATGCTAAACTATTTAAAAAAAAAAAAAAAAAAAAAAAAAAAAAAAA
>WBMW01002166.1:87963-253184 GCA_013396635.1 Penelope pileata | reverse complement strand
AAAAAAAAAAAGATAAAAAGAAGTGGGAGGGAGGGAAAGCAAAAATCTGCAAAGCTGCTAGATCTTAAAGATTAATCAGCCTGGTTTAAATAGCAAGCAAAGCTACAAGCCTTCTTTTCTACACATTGTTTCCTTCCGTTCAGCTCTTGCAAAGTTGTTTCTCCAGGGGAAGATTTCCAGCTCCATAAGACTCTGTTCTCCTATTAGTGTCAGGACAGGGGCTGAGGTTGTGTGAATATGTACAAACAGTTACATTACCGGGGGTTACTTCATGCTTTCTTGCTGGGTGGAGTTATGGCCTCATGTTGCACAATTGCTTATATGTTACTCTGTTTCTACATATCTGTGTCTGCGTTTCCAGACTCCTCTTGCATGTGAGCCTCCATCCTAAGTGAAAGAGGAGTCAGCGTAAATGATAGGCACTTCCCAGCCTGTGTAGGTGATAAGAACAGTGCTATTTATAAATATTCTGAAGAATATGCAGTAGTATTCACAGAAAGGACACAGTCATACCTCAGGTCGATGCAGCTATTTAGCTGGTTAGCATTGGCTTTTTTCTTGTGAAGAGTGTGTACATCCGTGCCTGTACACTGCTTCTTACACCCTTCTGACACACAAAGAAATGCTTCAGTTTTTGCAGTAAGGAAAGAAGTGATGTGAGCAACCTTGGAGGATGGGCAAAGAGTAGGGAGGGTGAGGAGGGGGCACTTCCTAGAGCAGCTCAGCCCCTGGCAGAGGCTGTGCTGGTAGAATCTGCTTTCTACCCACAGCTGCTCATCCTCTGCCCTTCCCTCTCTGCTGGGCTTTTCTCCTCCTTTGCTGTGCAGACTGACTGGGCTATCAGAAGGGTTTAAAGCCTATGGTGGGGGAAAGGAAGCGAGTAGAATTGTTAATTCTTTTACATTCCCTCCTCCTTTACAAATTGATTACCAGTTATGCTTACGGAACACCATTTACAGGACAGATCAAGCACCACAGAGGCCTTGTTTAAATGTGTGTGACACGGTGGGTTTCCAGGTGGGTGTGCTTTGGGCAGTGACCTGCTGCCTGCTGGGGGGCTGAAGGTATCAGGAAGTGCTCCATGAAATAACTGGCAGCAAAGTCAGGTGTTCTGGAGTCTGGATGTGAGCTAGTTCCTGATGTTGTCAGTGCTTCCCAGCATTGTCTGAGGAGCTGAAGGAGTGCAGTTCTTCTTAATCAATGTTTTTAATTAAGAAAAAGTTTTACTGATAGAGCAAAAGGCTTTCTAACCCTAACACAGATTCAGGCAAGTGGTAGTGGGGTACAGGATGGCCCATGGAATTGCTTTGAGAATGCAGGGTAGGGTTTTTAAGATTAGGAAATGTGAACTTCTTATCCTTGGGCAAAAAGGAAGGGGCTGTGGGCAGCAGGTGGGTTGCACAGCACTGCAGAGGCAGCTGGCAGACCTCTGGGTGCATCCCACTGTGATGGAATCCCCATGTATACCATGGATGTGTTTTGCCACCACCTAGGGCTGTAATGAGAATTGATAGCTTTCCCTGTGCTCTGAAATAATATGTGTGTGGCTTAGAATGGCAAATGTGTACTCATTTATTGAATAGTGTTTGATACTGGATCAGAGCTTTCATTTAGGGGAGCAAATATCAGTCCATCAGAAGCGAATGGCAAGGTGAGGAGCAGTGGATGGAGTGGTTTGGTGTGGTTTGGGGCTTTGTTCAGAACAATTTTGCTGCTGCGAGGGGTTTAACTCCTGATCAATAAACATTGTTAGTAGATCAGCTGGCAAGCAAGACAAAATAAGCAACAAGAAATCTTGTTTTCCAGCATCTACTGTCCTGTCACTTCCCTAGTCATGATTTTTTGGGAGTACAATTTATTTTTTTTCTTTTTTTGCTGAATAGTGGGCTCATAGGTCCAGGCAGCAGAGGGAAAAATCAGCGTTGCTCTTATCGTGTGCAACATCTTAAAGGAAACTGTCTTAAAGGCAACAATAAATGCTCTGGTAATAATGCAGACTAAACTGTACTTAAAAGAAGTCTGTATCCATCACTCTGATGTACTGAAATCGCAATCTGCTGATTTGATGTCAGGATGATGAATTATGACCTTTTTTATTATTTATTTTAAGGTTTAGTTGCAGACTTTATAAAAACAAAGCGCGTCTGGTTCTGGTTGTAAGGTTTATTGGATGGCTGGGAGAAGCTTTTAGATGTGGAGCACAATTGGTGGTTTGTGCATATAAATATGCAAACAAATGCATTTGCATGTGCATACAATTTATGCTTGTCTACGTTGGTAACTTACACTGTGTAAAATTGCAGTGAGGTGTAAATCACACTTATTTACATGCGTGGTAGTGGCTAGAGGTCGAGTCGTGGGTGGCACCTTGCTGTCGGGAGAACTTTTGCACCTGGATAAATGAGTTTAAGCTGATAGGGAACCAATTGAAGATGAAACAGGGTAAGGCACGTGTGGAGTGACACTGAGCTTGTGCAGATTGATTTAAATTATCCCGAGGTCTGATATAATCCTTCCAATTTGTGCAGACAAGGCCAATGGAGAACATCCCTGAAAAAAGTGTGCACGTGTGTGGCTTTGCGTAGCAAACCCCGTGCTGTGCTGCGTTGCTCTTGGAGTGCTGCTGGTGGTGGAAGAGCCTGGGTCAAACCATCCTGACTGCAGTGTGTCCATCAGCACAGCCCTACAGTGCTTACCTATACAAGCTTTCAGGATCTGTGAGCTCCTATTGAATCAGGAGAATGAAAAAGTTGCACGTTGCTGTTCCTTTGTGATAAAATAAACTCTGGGGAATGGCTGGTTGGCCAAGGTTCAATTTGTTCATCCACTTCATGTGTCGGTGTGGGTGCTCAATGGCTTTGGTGCTTATGGTTGTGGTGGCATTGATGCCTTATCTTGGTGTCTTGAATTGGCTCGAGGTCTGGTAATGAAACACCATCAATTGTCTTCTCTTGTTCCTCATTCAGCCTAAGACATCTTGTTGGTGAGTAAATGTTTCCCTAAATGTACTACTGATGCTGCTTTTGCTGCTTCCTAGAATGTCAGTAACCAACTTTGCCTGCTCAAAGCATGGTTTAACACTTTATACACAACTGCCTAGACCTGTCTCAGCACTTCCTCCATGTCCAGTGTGACACAAGACTGATAGCTCCAGCCCCTCCAAATTTGTATTTTTAGAAAGTGGTCTGTTTTTATTTATTTCTTTGTAAAGGGTGAGTGCTTTTGGTTTGCTTGAATTTACATACTTAAGGTTTTTTTTTTTTTCTCACATTTGTATCATAGAAATATGAGATTTTAACCTCTGACAAGCCCAGAAAGCTGACCAAAAATTTTGGACTTTCTCAGTGGTGCAGAATTGTCGTTGGATGAGGCAGGCAATGCCTTAGTGCGGCTTCATTCTGGAAAGTTATTGTGGCTCCACCTGTGTGTCTAGGTGTAAATACTCCTGAGCTGTTTGCCTGACCCATTAGGCACCTCCCAGCCACTTTCCTGCCCCCAGGAATATGCTGTAGTGACCCAAACATAGCTTTGGAGGATGCTGTTCGAACCAGCATGTCGATTGTCAAAGGCAGCACTGCAGTGCGGGGATCGATGCGAATCAAAGTGGCCTAAGTAGCAGGCAGGGAACTTTGGCTTGAATAATTGAACTTAGTTTTACACGTGTGTTTCTTAGTTATTGTGAAAGAGAAGGGGAATTGTGCTGTTAACTTTCACTTCTCTGACAGGTGTCACAAAACCCTGAGCAGTTACATTGCTTGCTGTACATCTATTGCATGCTGAATTAGAAAATAGTTATTTCTCTTTGTATTTCCCAGCTGACTCCTATGGAGAAATGATGTCAAGTTACGTTTGGATGGAAATTGGGATTCGACTGAAAGTGCAGTTTTACTTGGCTTTATGGCTGTAGCAGTTATGTCAAAATACAGTTTTTCTTTTAAAATAAACTTATTAAATACAGCGAGTCTCATCTGTGAAAGGAAAATTTCTCTTAATTTCTGGTTACCTTGCCCTTCAGAAACATAGAACTGGCAGAGCTCATCAACATGCTTTTAAATGAGGAATAAAAATAAAATGAGAAGCTGTTTTTCCTGCTTTCTGAATTCCCAACTGGTTTCTCAGCTTTGAACGTCGTACTCATTGAACTGAGCTAAATAAGCAAAGTTAAAAAGAAAATGTTTGTTCTTGTGTACTCGCAGGCAAGGATACTGCTTGAAAGATGGGCTGGCATTGAATCAAACACTAGTTCCTCATGCTTACCGAGTGGCTTCCACTAGTTCATGGACTTGCTAGTCCTTTTCCCTTGTAAAATGTTTGCAAAATCTGTATCTTATTAATTTATTTAATATTAGGCTCCTCTGTCACATGGTGCTGTGCATCCATGGGAGAGAATCTTCGTCAGAGAGTGCAGCGACAGGACATGTGGTGATGGCTTTAAACTAAAAGAAGGTAGCTTAGGATTAAATATTAAGAAATGCTTCACTGTGCGGGCAGTGAGGCCCTGGCACAGGCTGCCCAGAGCAGCTGTGATGTCCCATCCCTGGCAGTGCCCAAGGTCAGCCTGGATGGGGCTTTCTGGTCCATAGGAGGTGTCCCTTTGGCAGATGTTGGGGCTGTGTGGGCTTTAAGGTCCCTTCCAACCCAGAGCATTCTGGGATTCTATGCCAGATAGATCCCCAACCATATGACATTGTCAGGGCTTTGGGGGAGATCTGTACCCAAGAGTTTGTATTCATGACCTGGAAGCTGACCCAGAAAGAGCTCACCACAAGTAACGTGCTGAAGAGTGACCTCTTAAGATGATGTCTGCATGAAGACCTTCAGCTGTTTAATGATAGGATTTTGTTTGGTTTTTCTCGTGTGCCTGCCCTGTGAGTTTTTTAGGATGAGGCTCAGGGCAGGAACTGCTTTGCTCACCCTGGGGAAGGATGTAGGCTCAGGGCAGGATGCTTGCCGGGTAGGGGACTCTCTGCCTGCTATTTTCAGCTTGTTTATCTTTTCAGATAATGCTTGCCCTGGCATCATTCATAGTGCTCCTTTAACTTTAAAAGGCTTTAAATGCAAGGTAAACATAGAGCTTCTCCTCCTACGGAACCCTTCTGTCTAGCTCACGTGGGCTGATTAAGATGGCAGCAGTATATCCTTTTACTGACAAAGCAGTGGGTCTTGAGTGGATGGCAGAGCTGCAGCAAGGAAATGCTAAAATTGGAACTCGTGCATAGAATCAGGAATGGTTTGAACTCCACCGAAGGCAAGATAGGAAAGTGGTCCTGCAATTGCTGGAGCAGGAGCTCAGTTTGCAAAATAAGCATTCTTAGCAGATGCAACTTCTGTGCAGAAGTTAAAAATACATTTGGAATAAGGAAAAAAAGAAAAACAACTTGGGAAACAAATCTAGGTGTCTGTTTACGGCAGCTCCTGGTTTCTGGGTATATTAAAGAATGAAATTCTGAAATCTTGAAGCAGGAAATGGCTGTGTGCAAGTGTAATAGTTTCATCTTCTCTCCTTTCAAAAAATGAAGTTTTCCTACTCCTGTGTCTGGACTGTTTTCCTTCCTGAAATGAGCTAAGCTTTGTCTACTTCTTACAATACTTGGGGAGAAAAATGGTGATTTGTTATGTACAGGTATTTGGGGTTAGGGTGTTTTAGGACTCAGCACAGCAATTTGTTATTTACAAAGTTTGTTGGTTTTTGGGGAGGGCTTCAGTCATGGAACAAATGAATGCCTGGGGCAGCAAGAGCAGAACAGAAGCTATTGAGCTTCAGACTGATCTGAGTTACACCATCTAAAAATTGTGTCTTTTTCTATGGCACATTTTGTTTTATTTACAGTTAATGATAAATGCATAAATTAAAAAAAACCCATAGATTTAGAGAAAACTGTTTAGTGAAACTTAGAACATCAGATTAAAATTGTTTCCCTCTTAATTTGAAGTCAGAAGCATGGAGCAATGAAGGATCAATAGCTCCATGGTTTTCCTGGGATCAGTTTCCTTTTTCCTTCACTTCTTTTTGGTGTGTGTATTGGAGGTACAGTTGAAGCTCTGATCCCCAGAACGCTGAAGTATGCTGGTAATCCTGCTAAACCCACTTGAACTCTGCTGAGTGGAAAAACCCAACTGAGGCTGGGGGTTCTCGAACCCAGAGAAGTTGCAGCCTTGTTCCATCTTTAAAGCACGGTGATGTTTTGAGCTAAAATGTGCTGAAATGGGATCAAAATGACCATGCTAGTTATTAGCTTTGGGCTGTTGCCTCAAAATATGTACAGTTTAAAAAGAAAAAAAAGTAAAATAAGTCTTGTACTGTGTTCTCTAGAGATTGTTTTTCTGTATGTACACCAGTTAAAAATGTAAGAGCGCTCAGGGTTTGCTGTTTGTTTCTGAGAGCTGTAGGCTGTGTAAAATGTTACACATGCACAGCATCTTCTGAATTCTTGGTTGCTGATTGTTCTGCTGTCCCAGTGTACTTGATGGCTGTTTAAATGGAATTTGCATGATCCTGAGCCCCAGGTTCCCTTAGTGTACTCATCTCATTCCAGATTCTCTAGTGTTTCCTTTTCCTGTGTGAGAGGGTGCAGGAAAGGAGGCAAAAGCCTGGAGCAGAGTTATTCTGAAGGGCAATTTATGAGAGGATTTGGACAGTGCCAGAATCACCTGGAAGCTCAGGTGGAGAGCCTGAGGGCTGGGGAAAACCAGGCAAAAATTATTGTGACTTGGGAAGATCTAAGGGCATTTTAGACAACGCTCAGACATAGGGTTTGGTTTTGGGGGGGGGTCCTGTGTTGAGCCAAGGGTTGGACTTTATGATTCTTGAGGGTCTCTTCCAACTTGGAATATTCTGTGACATCAGAAATATTTATATAGGCAGTGCTGAATCAAATCAGGTTGCACTGGGAGGTGAAGGCTTCTTTCCTGAGCGCAGAGCTTGGTAGGTGCTTGCTAACACTTTATTGCCTTTCTAAAGGCAGTTTTTCTTTAATGAAGCAGAGCCTACACTATGTTAATCCATGCTTTGCTCCAATGATCAATGCAGGAAAACAGCATACTGTGAAAATTTACCACTGTAGATCAATAGCCCCTAGCTGCCCAACTGTATTAAAGCTAATTGATGGCTGAAGGGATCTTGTAAACACTTGTTTGTCCCATCAGCATGTTTGCTTACTCCTTGACAGTAAGGATATCTACAGAGCCACTGCCAGCTGTAAATATATCTCTGGTTTTCCTTGGGATCGCTGCAGAATGTGCATTTGTCTTCTAAACCACTTCAACAGCTTGAGTATGATTAGCTATCAGTAATGGAAACGTATTAGTTGATAGCAAATTGTGTAGCTTTTTAAATAAAAACCAAAAAGCCTCATTTCTGCTGGGTGGTTGGAGATTTCATCCAGCTGACTTTGGCCCCGAGATCACATTTTGAGGGATAAACGATCAAGGTTATGCAAATGAGTGAATTGATCAAAACTGGTGATTTAAATCACTCTGATTTACATCAGCAAGAGGAAGGCTTTGATTTAAATCATTGATTTTAATCTTGTTTTGGGATTGTACTTTCATTATTTTCCTAAGACAGGTTGATTTCCATTGGCTGGTAACTATCTGAGGCATGTTTATTTGCAAACAAGTATAGCTCTTAAGTTAATTCCTTAATTTCTTGCTTTGGGCAGGAGGAGGAATGCTTAACTAGCAGGGGAAGTGGGGCAGGAATATGTCTTTAGGCAGGAACATAATTGAGCAAATCCTTATTTAAGTTTTTAACACTTGCCACTTCCAGCAGATCTAAATGAGCTCTGTATGGACGAGGATTGGCACTGGAAGTGAAAAACCAAACCTCACTGCTCTGAAGTTTGTATTTAAATGTTCCTATCTTAAAATTCCAGTTTAAAAAAAAAAAAAAAGACAAAAACATAAATGTTTTACACTTCAAAACTGATTCATTAAACAAAGAAAGCATTATCTGCAGTTAATGAACTGAACTGTTTCTGGATACTGTGTCCTTCAAGGTTTCAAAGCTGGCAGATCTTATTCTCTTACCTCGTTTTTATTCACAGATTAGAAGAGGAAAACAAGCTTTCCTGTTCCTTTTTTTTTTTTTTTTTTTCTTTAACTCCCAGTGTGTTTTTCAGCTTTTGAATGAACAAGTCACTGAAACGAATTGGAGGAATAAAGCAAAATGAAAAAAATCCTCCTTATGAGCAAAGAGAGGCAGAGGTGGTTTGGCGGTTGTGCCTCTGCTTCCAGGTGTTTGTGCTGCACCTTTCACCACTTCAGGAGTCTGATTTATTCCCCTTCCTTCCTGTTCTCCCCGTTAGTGATACCTGCTAAATATTTTACATGTGATTTCAAATAGTAAATTTAAAATTTAAATTTTGCAGTAAGCTTATGCTGTGGAATAGTTTGTCAAAATGTTAACAGACCTTCAAAAAAAGTGAATTCAAAAGGGAATTCAAAACCATTTTTGTCTTCCCTTCTGAAATCCATCGAATGTGAATGCAGATATTTTCAGAGCACTTTCTTAGTAGTAAATACAATTTGATTTGGTAATAGAGGTGAAAGGTGTGTTAAGCTGTAAGCTGGCTTTCAGCATGGAAGAGGTACTGAATTTATTTATTTTTTCTCTGAAGGACTTTACCTTTTCTATTTTTGTTGTGGGTTGTTTTGTTAATGTAGAGTGTTCCTGGGTCAAGTGCTGTGGTCACTGTTGGAGCTCCCAAGGCTAAGGAGGCAGGCAGATGCACATCTCTCCTTCCTGTGATGGAAAACAAAAGCTTTCTGCACTTCTACATTCTGTCCCTAAACCACAAGACTTACTGAAGCCCTGGAGCAATTCTAATGAAGATTGAATAAGAATAGATGAGAGATTCTATTATATTTATTTCATTAAAATTGATGGGATGATGACAGTTTAGCCTTGGTTGTAAAGAGCACCTTAATGCCTTTGGTAATTAACTGTTTGCTTATTACGCTGCGTTCTCAGGCACTGCATAAAATTCATGGTTAGGAAGAAAGGCAGCAGTCGTGGTGAAGCTCATGGTGTCTTCCCATCTTCCTCAACAGCACCACGCTTCTGTGATGCCTCTTACAGAGCCACGTGCATACTCTGCTGAAGGACCAGGTCTATGCTTGAAGCTGCTGCAAGGTCTTGCTCTTTCCTTGGGAAAACATATTCATAGAATCATAGAACGGTTTGGGTTAGAAAGGACCTCAAAGATCATCCAGTTCCAGCCCCTTTGCCATGGGCAGGGTTGCCAACCACCTGATCCTGCCCCGGATCAGGTTGCCCAGGGCTCCATCCAACCTGATATTGAAGAATATTCATTCTTCAGAATGCACTTTTCTCCTTTTTTTACACTGCCTCCTCATGTTGATTTACCAGCACTCTATTGTTGGATGTGCAGTACTGTAAATCAAGGAGGAAAAGTGAGGTCCCAGCATTTTGTCACTCAGGTTCACCTGAGTTCTGGGTTGTCAGGTCGTTCATCTGCTGCTGCCCGTGTTGGTGATGCTCTGATAAATAGCTGTGCCTTCCGTCGTTCAAGGGACTGCTGCTGGAAGTGAAAAGAATGATACCCTTAGCAAGCTGTGTTTAATAAGTTAGGAAATACTTGTTGTTTCTGATGGAAAAGCTATATGATGCAAGGTGCTGTTGCTGCTGCTCAGCTCTGTAACAGTGGTAGGGGGAAGCAAATAGTATGTATGATCTTATGATAAACTGGAAACAGCTGTTGTTACATCCTTGGGTACTTTAAGTCCGATGTCCTGGATTAGATTTTAATTGTTTTATCCCTCCCAAAACTTGGCATGTATCTGAATACAGTCCATGGCTGATAGGATGTATTGAGCCAGACTGTACGTATTGGGGCATCCATTCGGAAAAAAGACAAGGTGAGGCAGAACAGAAATACCAAATGGTAATGAGAAGTTAATTGATAAGTGCTATTTACCCTTGCTCATAACACAAGGAGTGCCAGGTGTGAAACAAAATGCAAACAATACTCCTTAGGTCACATGCCAGCCTTAATAAAATAGGATTTCTTACCCATTTTTGTGAAACAGCTGGTTCCTGGTGCTGATCTGATCCCTCAAAAACGTGGCCATGGGAGTGACAGATGAGGAATCTTTGACTGCTGTTGGTCAGCACAGTCCTTGGCCAGCTTTAGCAGGTGCTTTCCCTTGCTCAGGTGGACAGGCAAACAGCAATGGGATGGGAACGTGGGGCAGGAGCAGGACTGGAGGTGAGAGGCTGTGAAGATAACGTAGAAGCTGAAAATAGTGCAGTAAGAGGATGGAGAGGTAACATGAGTTGGGGGAGGATTGCTGCAGTGAAAGGAAAGGGTGAAGGGGTCTGAAGTGAAGCCTCTAATAACCCGTTTGCCAAGAGATGTTCAAACCCAGTGAGAGTTTCTTGTAAGGAAATTGTTTTCTGTCTGCTATAGATATAGCCTAATTTTCAGCAAAATATTGATATTAGGCAAGTAATTTTTATCCATACCGGAATTCTGGAATAGCTCATTGGCAGAGGTTTAATATTCTGGTTGCTCTTCCCTGAGTTGCTGTAGGCTTTTCCTGCCAGTAGCTTCATCTCAATGCAGCAACAGTTATCTGTGAAGTCTAAGTGATCCTGCAATAAAGGGGCCTTCTTAATCAAAGATGGTAAAGTCGGAGACAGTCAGTGCTTTCAGCATTGGCATCCTGTTCTGCTAAGGCAATCCCACGTAGGAGGAAGACAGACACAAAAAGTGATTTGGCTGTAATGCAGCAAAACAAATTCTGGCCAAATTGTGGACTTGGAGTTAATGGGTACACAGTGTTACGCTGCGAGCCTCTGTGAGGCTGACTGGAAATCATGGTGAGTTTTGTAGTCTGTAACTACTTAGACTGTTTTGTTATTTTGTGTTTGGCTTCAGCTAGTGAAAAATGGGGCACTTTCACGTCTTATATTTCAAAAATAAAAACATTTTAAGAATATTAGAAGTAAATCTTACCAGATTGCTTTAGAGCAGCCGTAAGGCTGTGATCTAATCCATTTATATGCATGCATGTGTCATCCCCTTCCTTCCCCAGCCAACTGGATGTTGACTTACGGTGTCAGTTTTCTCCTTGCAGATGTAGAGCTGAGCCTTTTCTGCTGGAATGTGTTTTACAATACATTCACGCGCTCCGACTCGTGGAACGGCTGTACATAAATTGCGCCCAGGCCATTTCAGAACATAATATCCCTGCTGGGTCAGACTGACGGTCAGACTAGCCCAGCATCCCATCTCTGATTACCGTAATGATGCTGCTTGCAGAAACTCAGTCCTTTTCCTTCAGCTGAAGAAGGATGGATGCTGCAGGCAGAAGCTTGCTCAGGGCTTCACCTTTGTGTCTCGTGACTGGCAGAGTTCAGGCCATCAGATGTCCCTTCTCTGCCCTGCCCAAATTTCTCTGGTTTGAGTTTTCTCTGCAAGCCTGCTTTGCCTGACCTGCTTTCTGCAGCCCGTCGGCTGGGCAGCTCTTCTCTGCAAGACCACGTGCTGGTTCTTGACTGATCAGCCTGTCATAGGTAAGAGTACCTCCAAACTCTATTTTTCAGCTTAACAGACTTTATACCAACCCAGGTTGATGAGGTTTTTTTGCTTGTTTGTTTCTGGGGCCACGAACTTTATATCCCTAAAACCCAGTATAACAAGTATTAGGCATGAGCAGTCACGTGAAATTAACTGGTGTTTGTTATTTACATCCTCAAACATACAAAAAGAAAAAAAAAAGTTATTAAATCAAGGTTTGGTGAAGTGAAGGGGGTTGATTCTATGTTAAGGTTATAAGATATATTTATTCACTTTACGTTTCTCAGCTTTTCTTTGTTCCCTATCATTTGACTCTAGCAACCGGAGCTTAAAAAAAAGCAAATGCTAACTGTGACTGTGAGGACAGTGGGAGAATTGCTAAGATGTTTTATCTTCTGATTTGGCTTCTAAAGAAAAACCTAAAAAGACTCCAAACTGTCAAAGTTATCTCGCTTCCATTTTTCTTTTTCACATCCTTAAATGGTTCAGTTGATGCGTGTCCGTGGCGAGCGCTGCAGGGAATCAACAGCTCTCTCAAGTCTTAAACTCTTTCCAATGATCCAGGTATTGACTCTGAAGGGAAAACACGTGGCCTCCTTGGACTTCTGGAGGCAGTTTGCCATACAGCTCCTGTAGAGCTCATTACACACAGTCCTCCAGGTGTGCCAGTGCCAGAAAGTGGGGCCAAGGTGAAAGCATCATCTTCAGATTCTGGAATAGAGTTCATGGGCTTTATGGGTCTGGCTGTGTAGCTGTGTTGGTGGAGAGGAAGGATGATTTCTACTGAAACAGTAGTATTGTGCAGAAGACAGTGCTGACACAGAGGAGGATTTCTTACTTCCCTATGCTTGTTCCCCCGTTTCTGTTGGAGTAGCAATAAAAGCACCTTTATGTTACCATAAAGGAACAGGGGAGGAGGTTATACTAATAGGATATAATGTAATTTGCTAGAGAGAAGAGACCTGGCTTTGAGGCTTAGGTAATATTGGGCTGTAACTTCTCCCACTCCATTTTCTTGCTAGGATCTTAAAAGGGTTTTGTGAGGTTTCCAAGTAGTGACATCTTAGCTCTGCTGCTGTCATAGCATACACAATGTGTCATGGTATGCACCAAGCTCACTGCTGTGCTTTGTTGTTTTTTTTCCCCCAAAGATTTTGCTTTTAAAATAGCTGTTTTCAGACACTTTTCCCATTTGATATCTTGCACCTTCTTGTAGGTACTCATCATCCTTTCCATTGTTTCTAGGTAAGGAAAATCAGTTTTTTTGATTCAAAGCGAATGTGGGAAGATCCATCCATTTTGGATGGAGAGAACTCACAGTGAATTTACATTCACTTACATCCTGAAAATGGCTAAGGAAGGTGGAAATTGGGGAAAGGACAGAGTTCATGGTCCCTAAACAGCCTCAGAGACTGCTGTTCTGTTTTCTTCTCTAGAGGAACTTTGGAAGGCCTGCCAGGAGGTCTTTAAATAATGTGATGAACCCCAGTGGTGGGAACTGAGCTCTTTTCAGTGGTAAGCCATGCTGAAGTTTGTGTTAAGCCAGCTGAACCCCACAGAATCCTTGTGTGGATAGGGGCAGAATTCTATGCAACTGATAAGTCTGCCAATATATCATCGACTGGATGTAAAGAATGGGAAAGGTTTAAGTGAAAAATTGAAGTTAAAAGTGCATCTTTATGTAAGTCAGTATTTTGGATAATATTCTTAGAACTAACTGTGAAAAGGAAAAATCATCCTACTGTCTCCTGTGCTTGGCAGCAGAATTGTTAGTCAGCAAGAATGTGCAGAACTTTGTGAAAAATTGTTTTTTAGATAATTGCTTGTTGCAGACTGTCTAGAGGAACTCACATTTTATTTTTGGCATATTGCATTAAACAGTAGCTTTTATATTTTAGGACTGATGTGTTGATTTATGTATCCTCCAGTCCTCTGGTGGAGGTCCAATTTCCAAACTTGGATACTTCTGTTGAGTAACTTGTTTCCAAACTTTCAGTTCTCAGATGGGAAGATAAACGTTCTGGGATATTACCTAGGCAGCTCAAAGCAGAAGGGTGAGGTGATTCCTTCATAGGAATGCCTTTACATTGATTCCCTTATGGATTTTGGGGTGTTGAATGGGTTGAACAATGGGTGCTGAACTCTGAGTGGGTTGAATTTCCCTTTGAGCAACATGTGTACTCTTAGGGAAGGCCATCTGAAAGCTCACAATCAAATTCCAAACAGTGCATGAATTAAAAAGCCTTTTTTCTTTTGTTGTTCTTCAAACTGTAGGCTTATAGCATATATAATAAGGCTGAATTAAAACAGCAGCAGCTTATTGCTGGCATTGCCACTTGTCGGTGTCAATGGTACCCAGACCTTTCTGAGTTACTGTTAGAAACCTGTTCAGCAATTTGTGTTGCAGCCCTTTGCTGAGGGTAATGAGACATATGTGGGAAGTTGCAGTTCTCCCTCTGATGACCAAATTGTGCCTCTCAAAGCACATTTGGGAGGGCCCTGCCACGTCTCCTCTTGCACCACAGCAGCTGGCAATAGAGAGGATGGACGTGTGTGTCCACACTACAGAAATGCTTATGACTTTTTTGAATTGGCAACCATCTGAACTTTAGTTCATGCTTGAATTATGCAAGTGTGTAAAACTGTTGAGGGTTCTGAATGTTTTATTTTTTTATTTTTATTTTTTTGGTTCCAACAGCTCTTTCTTGAGTGGTGGGGCTGAATGGAATGAGGTGAATGGATTCTCTATAATTTAGGTTTAAAACAAATTGTGTATGCTTGTATAAAAATATGTAAATAAAGAGAGAAAACCTCTGGAAATCTGAATAGTGAATTATAAAGACTCTTCCCTGATCCTTGAAAACACAGGTTGTAGCATGGAGACAGCAACAGAAAGCCACGTCTAGAAACGATGCAAGTCAGGGCTGGAATAATTCTTCAGCTGGTTTCTGTTCATCGTGTTATCGCTGTGCAACAGAGTGGTCTGCAGCTTTGAAGGCAAGTCAACCTTGCTCTGAGATGATCCCTTTTGAACTGCTGTGTGAGCTGGTAGGTACCTGACCCGTCTGGAAAGGAGCAGGCTGAAACCTTGAGACTGCCTGCATGAAAGGGTCGGGAGCTCGGTTCAGGAAAACAGCTCCAAGAAAATGCTTGTGCAGAGGGTTTGAGAAAACAAGCTGTCTTGTGGCAGGCAGCCCTTTGGTTAGGTTGAGGAAAAAGGATTCACACAAACACTGGGTGTGACGCTGGGTTTGTTTGGGGAGCAAGGGGAAGCAGCTCATGCAGTGCCTGAATGGGAGGAATACGTGCAGGGTTTGTCTCCTATCATTTTGGCCACTTCCATGCTGCTTCCCCTGGCATCGGGCTGGGCCCTGTGTCAGGACTAAGCACAAATGTTGTTTGCTTCAGAAAGAGCTACAGCAGATAAAACATTTTCTGCTTGTTTCTGCAAAAGCAAAAAATCCATGATCAGTCAACTACAGGAATAAATTGATGGCAGCTCTACCTTCAGTATGGATGGTTTTTTTTCCTAATTCTTCCCATCCCTTTGCCTTCTGCATCTCTCAGTTAGCAAGTTTCTTCCAGAAGTTGTCTGTATTCAGTTGCATTATATCTGCAGAAAGTTTTCAGAGAAGTTAGCAAGTGAAAATGGAGTATGCAGTGG
Source organism: Penelope pileata (assembly GCA_013396635.1). Classification (NCBI taxonomy): domain Eukaryota; kingdom Metazoa; phylum Chordata; class Aves; order Galliformes; family Cracidae; genus Penelope; species Penelope pileata. Next base: position 237,977 of record WBMW01002166.1, on the reverse strand, counting down.
TAGCCCTAACTGCAGCCTTTGCTGCCAGCGACAGCGAGCATTCTATATGGGGCACATACATTCTAGCAGATGCTTCCCATTTAAACCACACTGGTTTCAGCACAGACCAAATTTAGAATCTAAGCATGGTGACCATCGCACTCTCAACATCTCTAATTCCATCTTCTGCCATTTGCTGGCTTTCTGAAATGCTCAGTGAGACTTTTTTTCTCTAGTTGTTCTATGGAACAGCTTTGATTTTTCTCACTTTGTGGTTATTTTAAGCTTCAGAAAACAATACGAATGTACTCTTCTTTTTCTTCCCCCCTCCTCTTTCCTCTGTGCTTTTATGAAAGCAGAATCTGTGTAGATAAAGCACAGTTGATCTGTTAGGGATTACTGTTTCTCAGTTATTCTTTTGCTCTTGCATATCATGCCTTTATGTAGAAGAATATTTAAAGGTGCCATGTAGAACAGGGAGATGAAAGCTGCTTTGTGCATTGAAGAATTCTGGTGTCACAGGAGTCCACCTGTTCTCCCCTAACTTTTTTTTTTTTTTTTAAACTGAAGTTTATTTTAAAGTGAATTTTTAGTGCTTATAAAAGCTGCTGAGTTTTGACAGCCTTAAAAACTGAAAGGCTGTCCCCACAGGTGGCGGCAGCAGCACTGTGCCCTGGTATTCAGGGCACAAGTGGAGGGATCAGAAGATCCACGTTCTGTTCTCATCTTTATCACAGGTGACCTTGAGCCAAGTAGCGTGTTGCTGCGGCTCAGTTATCGTGGAGGATATTACCCCCAGTTCATGAGGACGTTGTAAAGATTCGCTGCTCTCTTAGGAAAGATAATACAAGGAGAAAAACTTCTTGCGTTGTCATCAAGGCCCAGAGCTCAGCTCCAGTCTCCCAGAGATGAGAATAAATGGCAGTTTTCATGAGATGATATTACCAACACCCCGCTGAAAGGCTCAGAATAACTGGAAGTGCTTTTGTCTGAAAGGAGCTGTACAGGAACTGGTTTCGTGCAGGTCCAAGAGGACCACACCTCTTGGTGTACCCTGTGTGAATTGTAGTGATTTTTCTGGAGAGTCAGGCTGGATCTGTCTGGAGGGCCTCTTAGTGTAGGGTCGTGTGTCAAGCAGTGGTCAGTGTTAGACAATTAACGCACCTATCCAGCTTGCAAAGCTGTTCATGTCATTAAGTACAGGAGGAGTTTTCTTTTTGACCCTTTCAGGCTATCAGCTTGATTCCCAGAAGCTCCAGATTTAATTACCTGTATCATCACAACATGCATAGCTGCAGGTTTTATTAATGACCATAAAATTATCGACTCCTCGTTGAAGTGGATGCAGACTCCCAGCCAGCAGGTTCGTTCACACATCAGCTCCAGTAGCACAGAGTCCCACAGGTTGGTGCTGCACCTCTCCTGTCCTTTCTTTCAGATGGCAAATCTGGCTCATCCATCTCCCTGCAGCTGATTTCCTGCTCATTTACCAACCTGCAGAAATACTCTTCAGCAGTACTGTCACTGCTTTCTTGTATTCTTGCCTCTAAAATTGTAGCTAAGCAGAAATTTTACCATTCTTCCAAGCCCATTCTTGTGATCTTTACACCTGTTTCAGACTCCTTGCTCACTGGGTTACTTTTGTTCCTATCCCTAAAATATTCTTTAATCCATTTCAGTTCCTGTTCCCTGGATGATGCTTTATGACTTTGTAAATCAGTCTGAGTGGTACAAAATCAAACGCTTTCCTGAGATGCTGATAACTTATGTCCACTGTTTCACTCTTGTCTAACCTAACGATTTGGTCGTATAATAAAAAGGATTTCAGCAGATTTGTCAGGCATGACCTTCCTTTTATGAATCTGTACTGGATGTCCTCTACTAAATTATGCATTTCTAAATGTTCTGCAATTTTGGCTTTTATCAACACTTCCAATACATCCCCGCAGCTGAAGCTGGATTTCCTGCTCTAAGAGAATTCAGCAGAACTCTGTCACAGCCCAACAAAGTTCATTCATTTTTCAGAATTCTGCATAATAAAACTTTTCTACTTTTTGTCCTCATGCCATTAGATTCCTGATATTGGACTAGCATTCTGTTTTGTAGAGCTTTGTGAATGCTGTGCTTTCTGGCCAGAACCAGCTCCCTCTTTGCAGTTCAGTAGGTTTGCATGTCACACCTGAGATGAGTTGCTGATTCCCAGCCCAGTTGCAGGTGGGAGGCTCTAGAGCAGTAGCTCAGTCTCAGTTTGGTTCCGAGCTTGCTGAATAATTTCATTCAAGGCTATGGAGGTCAATTCACCTCTGTGTGCATCTGTTTGGTTTTCTGGCCTGTTTCCTAAGGTGTATTTCACATCGCAGGCTTGCTTTGTGTTTTTGTCTGTGTATGTGGGGGGGAGGGAGGCTCCACATCCTTCAAGTGTTCTTGCTTAAAGCCCTTGTGCTCGTGTTGATGCCTGCTTTGAACGTATAGCTTGCCACTTGGGCTATGGTTCCAAATATGGATTTCTCTTGGAGGTATGTTCTGACCCACCTACTTTGCACTGCAGATATATTTAGCAAAGTTTTGCTGTAATAATCCTACGGTGCTGTCCCAAAGCTTCCTATGTCATCTGTGCTTCTGCCTACATCCTTCCCAGTTACCTTGTGTGCGTCACCAGCCACCTGCCGGAGTTCTGCATCTGTGGGCAAGGCTTTCTTCGGCTGACACAGCTCAGTTTCAGCACTGGGTCGAGCACAGAGGCTGAGCAGCCCTGCCTGCCCCACATGCTGCTGGCTGGTCAATGCAGCTTGCCTAAACCTGGGGTGATTCCTCTGTGTGTGCAGCAGAGATCGTGAGTTCCAGGAGAAGACCAGATCGGCACAGCTGGAGACTTTGCTAATCAGAGTCTCAAAGGATTTTGTGTTTTTGAGCAAAATGCACAAATATGTACATACCCTTTGCCCCCAAGCCTGGGTAGTGAAAAGCAGAGGTACTGCTCAGCTGGGTTAGGTTGAAGTTCCTGTTGTTGGATCATGATGATGCAGCAGGCCCTCATGGGATGGGGCATGCCTTAAGACCCTCTGGAATGGGTCTTTTTGACCTGAGCCCAGCCCTGAGTGAAAGAAGCACTACAATTCCAGTTGGGTAAGTGCCCCATATTTACTGGTTATTGCAGGAGGGAATTGCCAAGCTGCAGAGGTGTTTAAGTTGCAAGAAAATCATGGGAGACGCTGCATTTAATGGGCTGGCTTTTCTTTAGAAGGTCAGATTCTGTTTTCCTCCTATGCTGTTTGTGTAAGATGCCACCCAAGATGGATTCCAAGTGCAAAAATTAAATAAATAAAGCAAGTAAACCTGCACTGAGTGAATCATTTGTACTAAATTTAAACCACTTATTATGGGGAGGGAAAAAAAAAAGTAAAAGAAAACTTGGATTACAGGTTTAGCAAGCATGAGCACATATTTCAGCATGTATTGCTGTATTTATAATTGCCAAACTACTGATTTCTTGGAACTCTGCTATTAGCACTGTTAAGCAGTGTTCCAGACAGTCACTTGTATAAATCCCCATTAAGCAGGAGAAGGACTTTGCAAAAATAATATTTAGCCAAACAATCCCAATTTTGGTGATGCTCTCGAGAGCGGGAATGGCTAGGGGAAGGAAATGTGCCTGCTGTTAGGATGTCCTGCTTGAGCATGGAGGTGGTGTTTGTTTGAATGTTGTTGCCACTTGCAGTAGGCACTTAGGAATCTGTTTATATTTTGGACAGAGGCATGAGCGTGAGGTTTCTGTGCAGGATGAACTCCTAGCAGTAAGGTCTGTGCTTTACTGATCTCTTGCTCTCCTTTGTATGCTATTCAGGCAATAAGTAACCACATGGAAAAAGACCTAAAAAAAGCTTCCTTTTCATGGTCAGAGATACTGTTCCTTTTCCAGCACGCTATTCCAACCAACAAAGCTTCCCAGATTCTGATATTATGAAAGCATATTGCTAAATATCCCATATTTTTAGTTTTCATCACACCAATAGAACTGGAGCACTTTCTGCTGCCCGCCTGCTGATCCAAGTCCTCTCTGCATCCCTTAAACTGGTCAGTGGGTAGAAGTAAGATGGAGTGTCTAGAAAATAAATCTGCCAGAGAACAGCTTTACCTTGGACAAAAACATTGCCCTCTTTCAGTTGCATCTGCTGTACCATGTACCTCTGCGGGGATGAAGGAGCCCCACAAGCTTTCAGGCGAAGCATCTGGAAGAGGAAAGTTGTGGATGCAGCCTTCAGAGATGGACGTGATGAAAATCTGGATGAGCAGAGAGGAAGAAGAGGGAAAAGCAGAAAAGGAGGCTGTGGCCATAGCTCAGTATTTTAAGAGGAGTGGGACAGAGAGCAGCAGAGAGACCTATGGGATCCTCTGTTGCAGCCCAGGTATGGGTGGCAGATCCTACTCCAGCATCACTGGCAGGTGGGGATTCATTCTGAAGTGAACAGCAGATGGGTGCCCTGTGACTGTCCATCAAACCCACCTCCAGCTGTAGGGCAGAGGGCACACACAGGTGAGAGTGTGATGCCTGTAGTCTCCTTTCTAGAGCACAATGGCACAATTTTATGCAGACTTTTTTGGGGATGGAAAAGGTTTGCACACTGGTTTTATTACAAGGATCTGAGAATTCACTAAGCTTTTCAGAACTGTTTTTAAAGTTCCTAACATTTCTTATTTGTACAGCATGTTGTTGTCTTACTGTTTGGAATAAGGAGATGGTTTTAAGTCCAAAACTTATTTTAAAGAAAGTTGGTGTTCTTAAATTTTATGTATTTGCTATTGCTAAGTGATACCACACTCATCTTAATGCTTTTCTGTGCCATACAGCAATGCAGCACTGAGATTATTAGGTGTTAGTTATTCCTCTTCCACTTGTTCCTGGTACTAGTAAGTAATTAAAGTAGCTGATCAGCAGAGAAACTTCTGGTTTCTTTCATTAGGTCAGCAGCTGGGTGTGGGTTCTTCAGCTGAACATACAAGCGTCTTGCATTAGGTGTTTTGGGATTCACATACGATTTTGTAGTAGCCATTTTCTGTGCCTGCCAAGGGTTTGCTGGGCCCCTATCCTGCAATTAATCTCCCTCTGTCAAGTGACCTGATGCCAAGTACAATTTCTGGAATTCCGCTAAAAAGGAAGATCTGGAGGCCATAATGGCAATAGATTATTTTGTGGTCCTAGTGTGCACTGTGAGGCATGGTGTGCTCAGTGTGCATTGTGCAGGTTGCAGTCAGCCAGGCTAAGCTGTTCCTCTGTGCCACAACCCATACTTGGTGCTGGCTGCACCAGGGAGATGGCACTCTTGGGGCACCCCAGGGGTCAGGTTCTTCCACAGCACACCCCACAGTGATTCATTTGGGCAGGCCCACTTGGTGAGGAGCTTCGATGTGACATTATTGTGGTCAGAACCACAGAGGCATGGGCTGCAAGTGAGCGTGCCTGAAGAGCCTCAGGAAGCAGAGGAGCTCACATGGAGCAATATCCTACAACAGAGGAGTACTCACACTGTGCAGGCATATAACACTTGGCAATGCAGGATCTCATCTCAGTCAGCTTATCCATCTCTACTACGTCACTGTATTCCCAACAGAAATCTGCTAAGGTAATTAGTGCTAATTAAGATCTTTTTTGAATGAGCCCCTCATTTATTGTATGCTTGGCCCAAGCTTGGAGTTGAATTTGGCAGTCCCCCATCTGCAGTGTTGCCCAGCTTAATGTATATAACTGTACATATCCAAAGAGTTCAAGGTATAATCCCTCCTGTAGGCATGCAGGTGCTTTATATCTTGATTCTACTTTTAGGATATGTCTTGCTGGTTGGAGATTTATAGGAACTAGCTGGGATTGGGCTGTTCCTGCCCTTCCCTGCTCTTGCTTGCTGCCTTCTGCCATGCAGTTACTGATTTTGTGACAGCTTCTGCTCTGCTGCAGACTCAAAGACCTTGGAATGAGCCACTCCACTGCGAGCTGCCTCCCTTTAAATTCTTTCATGATTGACCATCTCACTCTTCCTCATCCATTTCAGTGCTCAGTGAAACTGCTCTAAGTGGAGCAGTGATCTGTTTGATCACTGAGGCAGCAGTCCATGTAGCTGCTGGTAGCTATCACTGTTGGACATGAGTTTGTGTGCCTCGTGTCATTCTTCTGCTATACAGATTGACTTGGGATTGAGACAGCAGGGCCAGTTCAGTTCTGACCTCTGGTTCCAGGGAAGCTATCAGATGTGGTTGGAGGGGACAACGCAGTGAAATTCAGGAGATACAACAGTGTAGGTGCGTGGGACATCAGCTTCTGGAACTCATCTGTAAGCAATAATGAAAATAAAGCCTGGGATTCTCTGCTGGAATGTGTCTGGAGATGGATCTTGACAGCATTTCTTTTTCCAGCTGCCATAGAGGACAAAGCAACACTAAAGTATGTCTTTCTACTGCAACTGCATTACTTTTTAATGCATCCCTTGGACTTCTGGAATAGCTTGGGGTCCTTTCCAGTGAAATACAGATCAACTTCTCTGCCTCTCTGAAAGCCTTGGGGGGAGTTTGGGAAAATGTGGTTTGTGACTCAATTTTTTTGGTAGAGAGGATCAGTTACTGGTCTGCTTTGAATTGGAGCCTGCCCTCCAGCTTGCCATCTGGGCAATGCCACCACATTTGGTTAAGGATGTCATTTTTGTGTGGGGTTGGGAAAGGAAAAGGGAAGAGAAATAATGGCCAATTGTTTTGTGGAGATCTACTGTGGGGCGTTTTGTGGAAGCAGTGGTTTACTTTCTTAAGCACACCAACTGTTGCTTTCTGTATCATAAGATTGAGGCATGTGTTTTCTAAAGAGGAAAAGGGTTGTTTTGGTGGTTTCCCTTCAGTTAGCAGTCTGAGCAAGAAGAGGATCCCATCAACATTCTTTACTGAAACTTGGCAAGATGCTGCTCTGTTCCTTACCATAATTCCAAAATAATATTTTCTCTCAAATTGCAGTGTGAAGGGTTTATTAAACCAACTTGGCCACAGTGAGATGGAAAACAGAGTTGGTTGGGTTGCCCAGAGAGGTGGGGGAGTCTCTCTCCTTGGAGATATCCAGAATCCATCTGGACACGGTCCTGGGCTGTAGGTCGGATTGCTTGAGCAGAGCGGGGTTGGAGATGGCCTCCTTGAGATCCCTTCCAACCTCAACCATTCTGTGGTTAGAAGGCCACAGACTGTTCCTTAGGTAATATCTCTGCCATAGCAATTTGTGCCGTGTTGCCTTGTCAGATGTCTGTGTCCTCTGTGCAAACTGCAGCTTGAGTAACCCAGAAGGAAGCTGCAGCAGATGCAGTGGCTGCTGTGTGTAGCAATGGGTCTTGACCAGAGCTGAGTGTGCACTTTGTTGATGTTCTGTGTAAGACTTTGCTCAGGATACAGATTAATGTGCTCTCTGAAAGCAATAATATTTAAATAACTTAGACCCTGGAGACCTAAAGGACAACTTTTTTTTTTCATGTTGTGGTACCATGACCACGTGAAACTGGATGCTGCACGCTGCCAAGTGCATGGCAGGAGGTGATGGGTTGCAGAGAAGGTTCTTAACCTTGCTTTCCAGGGCACAAATGTAACACATCCTCAAGTCATATGACAGAGTGTATTTTTTTTATTTTTTTTTCCTAATAGGCCTATTTTGGGAAAATGGGCTAGGGAGTCCTAGATTAGCTTTCGTATTTTGGATGCCAGTCCTACTTTTGTGCACGCACCCGGATGAATTCTAACTTTTGCTACAAATACAGAACCTAGAGCTTTAAAAGCATTGGGTAAACAGCAGCCTGGCTGAACATCTCCCAAAAGTAAAGGACTCAAAGCTAGCAAAGAGAGGCTTAACAGGAGCTATTAGCTGGAATCTGAAGCTATCCATGTTTGAAGTAGAAATCAAGTGCAAATTTTTAATGGGGATAACCCATTAATAGCAATGAACCACTGAGAGCAATGGCTTCTTGGTTTCTTGCTATCTTTGAGGCAAGATGTCTTCTGGACATAATTAAGCCAGTAACAAGTTGGTTTTCTTGGCCCTGGCTTCACTATAGAGAAGGTGAAGTGACTGAAATGTAATGGCCCACACTAACAATTCCTACCAACCTTAAGCTGTCTGTCCTTTAAGTAAAGGACTTCAGTTCGGAAATTTCCTCTTGCATCTAGGAGAGGGTTGGTTTACAGCCATACGCAGGGCTGGGATTCTGCTTTTATTGTGAACTCAGCAGTGGGGTTGAATTTGCTCCTTTTCTTTTGCTGCCCAATGAACCAGGTTTGCGAGCAAGCTGGACCTTGGTTCTGCAGCATTTCAATAGCTGGTAGCACAATAGTCTGGGTCTGATGTCCTCAGGCAGACATCACTGATACTATCTGGGGTGGTTGGAAGCCAAGAATTTAGCCCCTCTGTTCATGTTTTATGTGTGACAAAATGGTGATGTCCCCTTTCCCAAGGACAGAAAGCTTTTAATTTATTTGTAAAGCTCTTTTTAAGAACTTCCCAAGGAAGGTATTAGTGAAGTACAAAGTGGTGGTGTTATTTTTTACTATGTGACTCACTCAGAAATTAAAAAGGAAAATCAATTTCTTTTCCAAATAAGTGATATGAGCCTCATCTTTACCAAGTGACTTCCTCCTTGCTTCTGCAGAGTGTTGTGGATGAGGGTGAACTGTACTTCAAAACATCTAATTGCACACAGTGAGAAACGAAGAAAACTGAAGTGGATCCCGAGAATGTATTAAAAATCTGAACTGAAATGAGAATGATTTCATGTCAAGTGAGACAAATGCAGAGTTGATACTCCACTGCTTCACACATCCACTTGTCCTTGGCACTGAGAAAATGAGATTTTTAATATCTGAAAAACAGATTGCCACGAAGACTCATCCATTGTAAATTTAAGCTTCCTTTATAGCGACTTAAGCCGAGGACAAGATTGTTCATTACATCTGATTCTATGACTGTGGCCATGATTTCCATATTAATATTGAATTTTTTTATTGTCTGTTCCAGAAAGGAAGGGAGCTGGTAGTGTTTTGCCTGTGTTAGCAGATAATTTATTTAATGAATAATGCGAAAAGGGCAAAGGTTTGTGAGGTTTTACGTGCGTATCAGCTATAGATTGCAGTGACACCTGTTTTGCTGCTTTGATCAAACCTGGTTTGGTGCTTTGGTTTATGCTAAAGAAGACTGATGGAAAGAGGCATATTGATAATCTTAAGAGTGGTGGTGGAAGCTACACAGTTCTGGGCTGAAATTGTGCCTAAAATTAAAGGTGAGGGATTGCTTGTTACTGGTCTGATGAGCCCTGAAATCAGAAAATCATTTAAGCAATCTTTATGTGGGTATTTCTGTGCCGCTGAACTTTAGACCAACGTTGAGTCAAAGACTGTTTGTAACCCTTCTGGGCAGCTGCCCTTCTGTGCTGGCATCAGATGTAGGAAACACCGCTTTCCTCTCCTTTCTGTTTAACTTTGTTTGCTTTTGCAACTCCAGCTGCCGAGGCGGACCTGAGGATTCTCCGACCTGCCTTACAGTTTGCCTTTGTGATAATTTGTGATTGCAGCCAGATTGTAACACTGCTGCCTCAACCTCAAACAGAGCAAAAGTTGAGAATTTCTCCTGTTTTCTTGTGAAGTCTCTCTTGTTTATTTCTATTCTATCATCCCCTTTATCTGAGATCTGGAGTATCTTGGAAAAGTTCCTTCTCTCTTCTCTGTTCGCATCCCAGATCTGGGCTGTGTCCTAATAGCTCTTCATTTATAACATCTGAAGCCTGCACCATTTTTTCTCTTCCATTAGTATCACTAAAATCATTGTCCTGCCTTTGTCATCTCACACCCGAGTTACTGCAGCCTTTTCTTTTGGCTCTCTCGTGTTCCAGTTCTGTGTTTCACGATGATGGAAGGTGATCTTTCCTTTGTGGGTTCTCCTCTTTGCTTCTTCCGCACCCCCCACCCTCCCAGCAAGTCTTCCTCTGAGGAATCCAGTTCTCTATCGTTAGCCTCTCTGACCTTCAGAAAGTTTGTATATATTTAAATCTAATTTGTTCCTCTTTGGAAAACAAAACAGTTCTCTGTATTAAACTCAGAATTTGGCAATAAGTCAACTGCATGATCTCATTTTTTTTTATTTTTTTTTTTTTTGTGAGTGCTTCAGGGAAAGTGTTTTAAATACTGCTAAGAGATTTAACCAAGAAGTGTCATGGTGTGGAACTATCCTGAAAGGATTTGGGGTGGCTGACTTCAGGGACCTGTTCGTTTGTCTTTTCCATCCACCAGTTCTCCAGTGTCGTGGTTTCTCTCCTGGGCCACAACGTGACCTGTGCTCTGCTGGGACCGCTCGTCTTGTCTGTGACCTTGCTCTTGGTGTCCTCTTCTCCTGGAGGGGAAAAGGGCAACTCCAGACCTAGATGTGGGCCAGAGGAATTGTTGAAGTGGCAGCAGGCAGTGCTTAGCAGCTCCCCTCCCCCAAAACAGCCATTCTTTCCTTTGTCACACCTGGGTGTGATGGAGAACCCTGGTGAAAATTGGTGGCCAGAGGCTGCCAGCTGCTACTTCTGGAGAAGCTCTTGTAGCACAGCCCTGAGAGTTCCAAAGCTTTTCACAAGAAAATTGAAGGAAAAAAAAAGCCATGTAAATAATGTAGTGTGTATGTAGTGAGCCTGGTGCAGTCTGTGTACGCCCAGTGGACTCCATCTGGAATAGGTGCAGCTCTTCCCAAAGCCATTAGCAGGGCCTGTGGTGCGATAGAGGAAGAGCCGTGCTGTAGCATCTGGACCATGCTGAACACTGAGAACAGCCAAGATGTGTTCATCCACAAAGCTTGGCTGCTAATATTATGGACAACTACGGAGCAGAGAAAATCATTCAACCTAGTTCCCCTTCTTGCTCTGCTCATTTATTTTCTCTTCCAGCCCATGTTCACCCATCGTCTGAAGTATAAATATTCTTTAGTTCTTCCCACATCTACCTGGATATAACATTCTCCCTCTTTCCTGTTGGTTAATAGTTTGGCTTTTGAAGCACTTTCAGTCTGTTAGTTTGTGGAGAAAGACATCAGCAGTGATAGCTGAAGAAGTTTCTATTAGGTCATTCCTTTTCAGAACATAGTACCTGTCTGCTGAGCCCTTTGCGGAAGTTAGCCAAATAATCCTTTTAATAGCTTTTGTGAGTTAAAAGGGTAGGTAACTGTCATAAGGCTAAATGATTGCATAGATTAATTTACTTGTGGCCAAAAGAAATCAATTGTAATTTAAATTTTTGTCTCTGGACTGATTACACTACCAGACATCAACTTTCTCCATAGAAAGCTACCAAGTGCATTGAAGTATATGTCTGTAGTTATAAAGGCTATGTGAATCTGGATTAGTTACAGATTATGAAGAGTAATGTGAATCAACATTTCCATTTTTTAATCTATTTGGTGTACACAAGCTGAGAATACTCATCTATAAAGCATTCATTTACAGCATAATTCATTGTGAATCCATTGGGTGGTTGGATGCAGAGGATCATTTACCAGACTGTAACACCACGGGATAGAAGAAAATGCAATGGTTCAAGGGAGCATCTTTCTTAACTGTGGTTATATTTAGTGACTGGTATACTTCTCTTTGAGGAGAGGGTGGATTGGGTGCTCAGGAAGAATCCTGAATGGGCCTGTGTGTTTTTCCTCGTGACAAGTGGTTTGGGTCTGCTGCAATGACCAGAAGGTTGCCCTTTGTAAGCTGGTTGTATAATTGTAAGCCAGACAACAAGAAATCAAAATGAATTTACCTTTCATCTAATTATTTTATATCTTTTGTGTCTTACAGAATGGTGAATAACACTGAAGACCCCCAAGAGGCTTTGTAACGTCCCATCCCCATGTAAAGTATGCTCAGAACTTTTCCAGTAGTGTAAGTACAAACTAAAACAAAACAAAAGATAATCTCTTGAGCATTGTATTTTTTCTGTTTTTTCTGAAAGGTGCAGAGAAATGATAACAACAATAATCAGCAGTTTGCTAAACTGGAGAGTTCCACTGGTTTGGCATTCTCTAGACATTGAAACCAGGGAGCGGTAGTGTTCTTCACTTGGTCTGCTGATACTGTGTCACTGAAAGAGAGGGAATATCATGTAGTTCTTAAAAACTCAGCCACAATGAGAGAAAGGATACTGCTGAAAGCTGAAGTACTCCATACATCTGGCCATAGTAGAGGCATGCCAGAGCAGTGTGAGAGTAGCACCACTACAGACTTGGTGAAAGGAGATGCATGCACTGTAAGTGTAGTATTGTGTAGCAAAGGCAGAAAACCTAGCATAGCTAGCATTGGTGTTGAATGGTTGGTTCAAGGCACAACTGCTGAATCAGGAACCCCAGTATGAACTGAAGTTATCTAAATCTCGCACTTGAATTTGAGTCTTTTCGTTTGCTCTTTTAAATGACTTCTGTTATGAATCTTGAATGTAATTGATATCCGTCCTGTTTTCTTCAATAAGGAAATGAATTCAGAGTTTGAAGTTTGTCAGGCTGGAAGGAGTGGCTTGTATGCAGCTCTCTCACTGCCCAGTCCTGTATTACTGTTCCCCATACCTCTTATAGACGTGACCAATAGAATCAGAGAATGGCCTGGGTTGGAAGGGACCCCAGGGATCATCAGGTTCCAACCCTCCTGCCACGTGCAGGACCACATGCTTGTTCAGTGGCAATCAGATTCTTGAGCTGCTTTGACCTCTTGGCATCTGATTGTACCTTCTGTCTGAGTTAGAAAGAGAAATCCTGTCCGTATAAAAGGTTGCAAGAAAGTGAGGTGCTGTGAATACAGTCAGAGTTGTCCAAGATGGATTATTTTGAGGATGAAGATTACTCAGGTAGTGAATGGGCACTCATAATTCAAGTGGCAATGCAGCCACGGACCTCTGTGGAGAGTCACAGTAAAGAGTAGCAGCTGACAAGAGAAGGGTTTTATCTATTGGAAGCTAAACTACCAATATACTTCAAATAGGCTTTTTAATATGGCCATGAACTAGTTATTTTCTTTTGCTGGTGTCTTAGTCTTCCATTCAAAACGAGTGGTTTTTTACCCTTTTGACACTCCCCTGAGTCACCTCCTGTTCTTTGTTTTAGCTGGAAATATGTTGGATTTCAGTATTAAATAGTCACCGCTTGAAATCGTAAAGATCTAGTTCACAGCAGGAAGGAAATCTGGAGGTAAGGCCACGCTGCCCTGTGCATCTTTATTATGCTGGTAATGCAGAGTTTGCAGAGTGATCTTAGAGCTCCTCTGTGCTTTGTATGAGCACAAGGACAGTCTGTCAGCCTTAACTTTGAATTCAGGCTTCTAACATAAATTTCCAAGCAGTGAATTATATAGTCTTAATTTCCTGTCTTTTAGCCAGATTTCAGATGTGTTCTGCCCCTGTGCAGTTTTAGTTGGGTATCATATTTGCTGCTTTTGGGGATCGCTGCGGCACGTTGATTTGCAGTGTTAATCAGCTGCCACCCTCCATCAGAAAAGCAGCCACTTTTTCTATTGATTCCAGTATATAAGTACAGTTAATAGAGTCATTGAGAATGCAATATAAGTATAGATGAATAATTTTTGACTGGGTGAAAGCTGGGGTTGAACTATTTGGACAGGGTTAGAGAGTATTAAATTAGAGGAAACATGCCAAGATGACCCAGTTGAGTATAAAATTTTCAGATTGAACCATGTATATCTTTTTAAATAGCTAAATGGGCAATGTGGTTTCAGAAAGGAAAAGAAGAAAACAGTTGTTTTTTTTAAAAAAAAAAAAGCAGTACGACAGCCCACTACCTGTAATCAATCCATTGTGAAATCATGACCCGTCTTATGTGTATTCGCAATTTGTTTTGATCAGCCCTCTAACTTGGAAAGAGTTTCTTCAAAATCATAAGCAATAAGAGTGAAAGAGTTTTAACTTAGATACTGAATAAGATTAAAAGTGAACAGCTGATACAGGAACTGCCTCTTGGTGTGTGCTCAGTGCTCTGACAGAGGTTGCCTCCTAAAGCAGGCAAGATGAAGGTTATAAAGCAATATCTGAGGTATTTAATTTTCAGACCAGGGTTTTTAAACAAGCTGGAATTAAGGTTGGTTGACACTAATAAATCAGTCTTAAAACTGCCATGGTTAAAGAGAAGTGTAGTTATCCCTACCACAGGGCAGCATCCTCTTGTCAGGAGAGCAAAGCAGGCTGTTACCATCTCACCTACTTAATTTTTATCTACAATTGGGTGAGAGTGAGTACTGGAGAGGAATATGATGTCTTGTGTGAACACAAGAGTCTTGTTTTTGGTATTACAAGAATTAATTAGTTATCCTTCTGTAGCCAGCACAAGTATTGGTCTATTGGTTTCTTCATAAATATAATGGAAGCAATTACTTGTACTTCACAGGATCACAACAGTATTGATTAATTAATGTGTTAATAGTGAGCTATGACAATCAGTATTTATGTTGCACGTTTCAAACTCTCAAAATGTAATTTCTTATGGAACTGGGCAGTTTCAACATTGCCATTTAAAGTTTACCTGAATTATCAGGCTGGTGCTTATGGATCTAACTGCCAGCTATGACAGAGCTGTCTCTGGGGTGAGTAAAAGCCTGCTGAGTGGAAAGAAAATCAGTGTGAGTAATGCAGATGAAAAAAAGGACTGGACTGAAGTCTTGTCATCAGTTAGAAAAAAACAACATAAAGAAAAGAGTGAGTATGTGAATGCTGCCAGGATCAGCATGCTGAAGAATAGCCATTGGATTACGGTGCCTTGGAAAGTTACCATATGGCTAAGCTGCCTTAACTGTCCAGCTTCCCTGAAATGTGACACAAAACACGTTAATTAAACCTTGGTGAAAGAGGCTTCTGCTAATTTGCTGTCTTTGCCTTCTGACAACAAGGTGTACTGTAAATAACTGGCTGTAGAAATGTTCAGTTGACATTTTAAGCTTCTATAACTGAAACATTGTCTTGTCTGAGCCCTTAGTTTTTCTTAAACCTTATGAGTTAATCCATGCTTTCACAGGCAGCTAACCCAATCTAAAAGGGACTAAAGGAAATCTTGTTCCCTGGGTGCCTCTTATGCCTTCCTGTGTTGTTAAGTGAATTGGCCAGTCCCCATCCGTTAGGTTGGTGATGGCAATCAGCAGAGCCTTCTCTAAGCTAGTTCAGCTCTCTAACCCAGGCAAAGTAAAGGAGCCATGGGTTTGTTGGTCTGTTTGTTTTCCTGCTTGAGTTAATGAACTGAACTAGTTTGTGGGGATTTCCACTGAGCTATGCATCTGCACCCTCAGGACTTGCATCTTGAGGTGTTCTCCTCCTGCTCTGAGTAGCACAAAAAGGTTTGTATTTACCCTGAGAATGCAAACTGGGTCTTCTTTGTGTCGTGTAAGAGGAACTCCCCCTAGTTTGAGTCTGGGCTACGTGGGAGGTTTGTTACTTTAAGAGCATGAATAGGATGTGTGTTTCTTTTTGAAATGCTTTTAAATAAACTCTAATATGGAAGCAGCTGTAGCCAAAAGCCCATGTTTTTGCTGTTATGATTTATATTCTTCAGGGAGCTGCTGTTATCTGAGTTGTCCTCCAAGTATAATGTCTGTCTTCACCGAGACTGTGTGCCAATAAAACTACACTTGCAGACTGCTTTATAGTGGGGGAAAAAATTTCTTCATAGTAGAACACAAAATTGGGGGTGGGTAAAATTTTGTTACTTTGCTGATTTTTGATTTTAGTATTCTGAACTAACAAATCTCTCTTTTACGAAAGCTGTTGATTGTTACTGCTGGTGATAGATCCTGAGGAAGAATGTAAGTGCCTGTAATATGTACTTCAGAACATTGTTTTCTTTACATGTGGAAGAGAGGTGGTAGGAATCCTGGTGATGGCATCCTTTAAAGCATGTCCTACACCTTGGCATGCCTGCTGCTATAGGTAGACTCTGTAGGATGCACGGTGAGAAAATGTTCAAATTTTGGCCAAGCAGTTGGTCTGCCTTTTTACAGAATGCCTCTGTGGCTTTGAACAAGCCATTTTATTTTGTCTGAAGGCTGGTGCCTTTCTCATAGCTCTTAGTTTCAAAAATAAGCGTAATATTACTTTCCTGTCTCACAGAGTTGCTCTGTAGAAAGATGTGTTTCCAACATTTAGATATTGCAACGAGCAGACCTAGGACTGATGAACTGAGATTCTATCTTGGTTTTAATATATGGTTGGTCAAATTCTGGAGCATCTAGAAGAAGCAGAAGAAAATGTTGTATCTACCTCTGTAATCTTGACAGCTGAAAATATATGATTTGGCAGTTTGGTATCTTTTTTTTTTTTCTTTGCCACTATAACTGTTTCTTTGTGTAAGTTAAAGAAAATATTTCAGTGTGTTCCAGAGACTTGTGTAACTGTAATTCAGACGCAGGAATTCTGCCCTGATTCTGTTACAGAGTTTATGTATCTGAAGTTTGGTCTTTGGCTCCCAAATTTAAGAGCTCCTCCTTTGCAGTTGGCACAGCCTTGGGTCCCAGTTCAGTGCTCAGCTGCCACTCTGGCTTTCCTCTGCGTGTCAGTCCTGATTCCTCGTTCTGCCCTTGAATCCAGCCTCAGAGTCTGAATTCCTGTCTTGCTGCTGTAAAATTGCAACAATAGTAGGAAGGCCTGATTTTAGAAGTAGGGAATGTTAGGGTTAGACAGATAAGGTGTCAGTGTGAATCAGTCTGTGCCTGGATTAGAATTCAGATGTATCTGGCTCCCAGCCCTATGCTTAGTCAGAAGGTCAGTCTCTTTTGTAAGACTTGGATTATGACAATAATTGGCATTTTTATTATATTTTTCCCTTGTAAGATTGATCTCGAGTTCTCTCTCTCTTTTCCAAATATGTAAAGTGGATAATATAAAGGACAGTAAGTTACTCACCCAAGTGGAATCAGTGGCAAACCTGCTAGGGTTTGCTTGCTGCCAGTGCGTCAGCACCCAGTAAAAAATATTTTATCAGCAGCAAAGAATATCAAAGACTGAGTGGAAAAACAGCTTAAGTAGAAAAAAGGAGGCTGGGTTTGAGCTCTTTAACTAGCTGAGAAACTTGAAGCTTCCTGAAGAAATGATATGTTGATATTCTGCTCTCAGCTTGCCTTCTATAATTTGTGTAGCGGTGAGTATTTGATTACGTTGGATTTATTTTCAGAAGTTTCAGGCTGCTCTTATTAACTGTCACCATTTTGATCGAAAGCGTATGGCAGTGTTCTGCATTCATAAGACAGTGTTTTGCATTCATAAACAGAGCCGGTGACGTTTAACCTCGATAGATCAGCTTGTAGTCTGATTTCACTCCTTGCTGCAAAGTGAGGTTTTTGTTTGCCTTGGATGAGAGCAGTCATTATGGAAGCATTACATTTTGTTTGTGAATCAGGATGAATGGGAGTAGAGTCCTCTTTGAAAATCAGAAGTAAGAGATGCAACCGCAGGAGATAATTATGCTAACGTATGGATGAGGATGGCTCTGTGTTCATTGACATGATGAGTACTTGAGGCCTGTTTTTTGTTTTTTTTTTTAACATATTTTTTCCCCTCTCCTGAAAACTGGTACAACTCCACTGAAAATACTGGAGTTGCAACTGATGAGCGTATAAGTGTTGGCTCAGATGAGTCACATCCTTAATCCTCTTTTACGCCCCAGAATTCATAGCATCAACTACTGTTTTGAAGGCGGCTTTGCTTAATATGGTACAAAGCTTTGGGCGTTTCTGAAGCGCTTAAATTGGCTGTGAATAAAAGGAGATGCACTTGTTAAGTAAGAACAGAAAAGGCCAATGCTTGAATTTCAGAAGACGAGACAGTGTTTTGCCCTCAGTGTCCCAGCTGTGTTCCAACAGGGTCTCCAGGCTGCGCTTGATGGGTCTCACAGTCTTAGACCCTGGACTTGTATGCATGGCATGCAGCGTTTGCTTTGTGTAGTGCATATCAACTGTTGTGTTTGTGGAACAACTTCAGCTCAGAATGAAACTGCGTCTTGAGCATCTTGTAAGGACCCAGCTGCATCGTGGATGGGTGATGATGAAATGTAGAAAGGAAGGAGTGAATGAAACTTCTTCACATGGGTTGTTAGATCTTGTAAAAAGGTGTGGGGAGAAAAACAAGCTAACGCAATGTGAAGTGTGGTTAAACAAGTAACAGGCTGGGCAGCTGGGATTTCATTGTAGTTACTGCTTCTGATAGAAAGTATTTGGAGTTGATAGGTGATGTGACAGCTTGTTTACTGCCGGGCCTGTTGAGATGTTGTATTGCCTTTGGAAACAGCAGTGCTATACTTAATATCCAGTCCTACCCAAAAAGGATCCTTGCTGTGAGCACTGGGCACCTGAAGCCAGCATGGCTGCTCTCTCTGTGTTTGTAGCAGCTGGAGGACACACAGCACTTCTCACCAGTACTATATGAGCAGGGAAAAACTCCTGACTGGTGTCCCAGCACTCCTGAGCTCCAGCAGCGTGGGGCCGTGCCCACTGCCCTGGGCAGCAGTGCCATGCCCACCACCTCTGGGGCAGAACCTTTTCCTCACCCCCACCTGACCCTCTCCTGACACAGCTCCATGCCGTTCCCTCAGGCCCCGTTGCTGTCCTGAGCTCTACTCTCTGGGCACTGCTCCTCCACTGCCTGTGAGGGGGCTGTAGGCCGCCATGGAGGGAGCTGTAGGCCGCCATGAGGCTTCCCCTCAGCCTCCTCTTCTCTGGGCAGAACAAACCAAGACGCTTCAGCTGCTTCTCATACGTCTTCCTTCTAGACCCTTCCCCATCTTTGTAGCCCTTCTTTGGATGCTCTGTAACAGTTTTATGTCCTTGTGGTGGTGTTGCGAAAGATGAGATTACAAGTGCTGGTAAAATGGAACAGGACAGTGTAGTGCTGCTCAGGGCCCAGCCCCGCACCATCAGCTTACGCCGTGTGTCAGAGAAGGGTGGAAGTTGGCATCTCTCCCCATCGTATTTGCCACGGTTGATGTAACTTTATCAGAATCATTCTTAAACTAATTACCAGACCTGGGATCCTGTTCTGAACACTTTGGCTCTAACCCACATCCATATTATGCAGATTATATCAAATAATGTCTCATATCAAAAAGCACAACTAGTTTTGTAAGTGTCTTAAGCTTTCCAGAGCTTATTAAATAAAGCAGCGAATTTTAATGGAGATTTGGAGAGGGATCTCTGCAGAAAAGGATCTCTTCAGTGATGCTGGAGCGCTTCCTATTTAGTACACTAAGTAGAAGAGAGGAAAACATGATTTCTTCTGATCATTAAGAAGTCCAGAGGCATTTTCTCAAGTGCTAGAGGTGTCAAGGCCAGTGTTCTGGCCTTATTCCCAAATGGGTAATTGAATTACTTTAAACTTCTGCAAAGCTCAATTGGACGTAGTTCTCCGCTTCCTGCTCTTGGTTGTTTTTATGGGATTATTCTACTGGATTCACCACCTGGAAAGTTAGTGTTTGGTAAACAATTCCTGAGTTTTTGTGGACTTGGGCCATGATAGTAGGTGAGGAAGCGCTCTGTGTCTGGCTGTGTCCCCCCTGCCCAAGATGGATACTTTCAAAGTGGGGAGAGAGCCCCATATCTACAAGGAAAACTTCATACAAAACGAGATTAAATATTCTTGGTGGTGTGACAGGGAAAAGGGTATTGAGAGAAATGTCCTTAAACAAACAGCCTTCACTTCAGAAAGTGACATTAGAATTGGGAGTGAGTGATGCTGCATCTGACTGGTTGGGACCTGCTGGGTATTTTGTTTCTGGAGATTTGGGAGTGGAAAAAGGGTTTATTTTTATATTTTATTTATAGGTCTGATATTTAGGCATCTCAGGTTCCTTTTGGGTGAGCCACAGAAGATAAGCATGAAGTTTTAGTGTTTTATGGATACCAAGAGGCAGTAAGTGGAATCGGGCCATCTTACATGGGGCGTGACTGCCAACCTAATGTAAGAAATGTAAATAAGTTTGATATTTTAAGCTACTTTTTTTTTCTTTTTTTTTTTTTTCTTTTCCTATCAGGATCTAAATAAGCTTGATCCATTTTAAGGAGCAAGTTCAGTTGTTGCAAAATTGGCTAATTTTAGTTTTAAGTTTAATTAGTACTTTATAGAGGTCTTCTAGAATTTCAGGGAGATAAATACATGGCAATTCTTCCTTGGTTGGCACTTTTTTTTCCAACTCTCTCCCTAGGGAAATGTGACACCTGTCATGACTGGTGAGAGTTTTGGTAAGCCAAGACGTGCTAGTGTTAAGGATATTTTGCTGAATTGGCAGCAAAGTTTGCTAAAGTTTGATCAGAGCAAAGCAGCCCATCACAATATTATTCTCAGGAACAATTTTTGCTGCCCTGATTTTCTTCTCAACACCCCCAGTCATTCTTCCTGTCCCTATCTTATTTTGCTTCTTGTTACTTTTGCAGTTGATTGTATTTCTCAAGGAAAAAGAGGGGGAAAAGAAATTGAATTATAGCTAGCCAGTGGAGCTCAGGAGGATAAGAGGCTCTTACAGCAATATGGGTGGGGAGAGGGGAAGTAGTGAACAATATCCATTAATTAATGAGGTGAATGAAATTATGATGATTCTAAAATGGTTGATTTACTTAACTGCACTGTAAATTGATCTTGAAGCAGGATACGTTTATTAAAAATATTTTGAAAATGGGAAATAAGCCTTGTTAGAATAACAGTTCTAAATAATGTTAGTGTAGTTATTCATTAAAAGAGGGTAGATCGTTGGTAATGCTGGAACATGTTCAATAATGCCAAGTTTTGCAATATTTGTTTTGGGCTTTTAATGGAAAATTCCCAGTTCCTGAAGTTGTTTTCAATACACAAAACTAACTCGGAAGCATTTTTTCTAGATCTTATGGTTGTGTAGAAAAGCACATTGAAAGGTGAGTGAGAGGTCAAAATCAAGACCATTAAGAAAGTCTGGCAGATGCAATACGTACTGTGTTTGTAACTGTAAGCAGGGGAATTTTTACACCTGTGTAAGTTGTTAGTGAGACCAGCAGTGAGATGCTATGTATGATTTTGGTGTTCTTTTTTTTGTGTGTTGAAAAGCTATGTGGTATAGACAAGCTAACTGCTGGACTCCGGCTTTGTGGTGGTTTTTTTTTGCTTTTTTTTTTCCCCCCTAAGTTACCAACATTTTTAGCAGCTATTGTTGACTGCAGTATAATAGATTTAATCTGGCAGCAGGTTTGCTGCTCTTCAGTTACTTTCTGCAGGCCTTTCAGAAGCTGTTCAGAGATCAACAATACTATGTGGGCCACAGGTTTTATATATTTATATATATATATATATATATATATATATATATATAAAAGAAGACCTTATCCTCATGACAGAGGATAGCCCTGTCCGGCAGCCTGTGCATCCCTGTGTGAATGAAGTCACCATGCGTGCACAGCAGATCCTCACTGTGTCAACATGGGACAAACTGGAGGCCAGATCCCTTTCCAACGTGCTGCTGTGTACCTCAGAAAGCCAAACATTCCTCTTGCATATAAGAACCCAGATCTAGAAGCTGAGCTCCAAGATTTTAGATGAATTAAGGATCACACCCCAATTTTAAAGGGAATGACTGACTGCGTCAACAAACATTAGGTTCTTGACGTTGGTTGACGTTTTTGAAGCCATCTGGAAAGTTGTGCTTTTGTCAGATGCAAGTTTTTCCGGTTCGTGGGGCTAGAAGGGCAAAAGTTTTGAGTTTCTAGGTCCGTGACAAACTGGAGATTGACCTAGATAATCTGAAGTATGTTTTGGTATTAAAACTTGAAGAGTCAGTGTAGGAGGAACTTTCAGTGGAGGTAGTTTTGGGTGGAGGCTTGGATTCATTAAAACCTCTGGTTCAACGAAGCACTTGAGGACGTGGTGTTGACAGATAACTCAGGAAATGGTGACATTAGAAATACAGGTAAGAAACGATCAAAATGGTGTTATCTCTAAGGAAAGGCAAGCTAGCACATCTAGTGAAAACAATCTTGAGGCCAGATGTTTAATAAGAGATTTTTCTATTTGAAAACCATGCTACTCAGTGCTGGCATGGGGAGCTTTCAGGCTGCACAGGAGTTGATGTGAGTCAGTTGGGGCAGAGCAGCACCTGTTGCAAAGTTTGGACAAAAGGGTTGAGTAAGTCTGCTTCCCCAAGTACAGAGGCCAGACCTTGAGCACAGTGTCTGTTTCCAAGTGTTCCTTGTTAATATCTGAATATCTCCAACTGCAGTGTAATTTCCTAATTTCTGTTGTTACAATTCCAGTCAGTTGCTAGTCTACTGCATTGGCTGCTGTGCCCTCACTTTAATAGAATAACCTAGGTGCTTGTCTTTTAAAATTGAAAGTGGCATTTACATTTTCAGTAATTAATTGTCCCAAAGGACAGCACATTCCCATTGGACTGAAGCACTCATATGGCTGTAGCCCGTCCGTCTTCTGACATGGTCATTTTCTTGGATGGGAATCATTCCCTTGCACTGTCCTCCTGCTTCCTTTTCCTGCATACACATTTTTAATATTAGAACCATGAAAGGGGCTCAGTATTTGCTCTAACTGGCCAAATGTAGGAGCTTCTTCTCTATTCTGTATTTTCCAGTCTGCAAATGCTGTTTTCATGGATGAGTTCATTGTGGTTTTGTAGCACCACATCTGTAGCTATGCTCTTACAGCTCAACGAAGCAAACCAGTTCTCAGGGCAGTTCTTCAGCCCTGAGGCCACCAGGCCACATCCATGCTACCAGAATAGCCTTGAAAATTGGGTAGCTGCATCCAAACGCCATACTTATGGTTTCTGGACCATGCAAAATCAGGCATAATGCTTGCAAATTGGTCAGGACTGCATTAGCTGTGTTGGATGAAACCTGTGCAAAAGACAGTTAAAGCAATTTAACGATCCTGTAGATGTCTGTGTGTAGGTGCTACAGTGCCTCTTCCTGGGCACTTTTTATTTTTACTAGTATTGACATAGCTATATGCTCTGACTCGAGGATGGACACTATTGATCTCCTTTTCTAGTCAGATCTACATATGTTGTGAGATGTTGCTACCTTGAATAGATTTTGTTGCTATACCCCCAAAACCTACTGGCTTCGTTTAGATTTATGTGATGCACATGCCTGCAAGAAGTCCCTGCAAGGCCTAGTGTAATCACAAAAGCCATTATCCCCCTTGGTTTTCTTAAGGTCTTTGGAATTGACTTTTTGTCTGCTCTCTCGTAGGGATTCTACAATTATCTCTGTCATGTCTCCTGGAGTTTGAGTGATTTCTTTACCCTGTTGTCCTGCAGGAATTGTAATAAACCCTTGACTCTTGGCAAAGACATCAGGGCATTTTCCAAATTTTTGTGAATCTTCTCAAGTTCTGTCTGCCCTCCATCTGCTGTCCCTTCTTCTCAAGATCCTGAGTTCTGAAGATGATCTTGTCATTTGTATGCTGTTCAGCTCGGTTGTAAGGAGACTTAGGAAGGAAAAGAGAATACAGAAGCACACTGTACTTTTTTTTATTCAGTTCCATTTCTTATCTTTGCAGCAAATTCATAGGATGTTCATTGTTCTGATACCTTGAGAAGTTTAGGATTTAAAAAAAAAAAAAAAGCTTTTGACAAGCCACCATGTTGAAGAAGTTACACCAGAAGCCTGCCTTTGGAGGGAAAAAAGCAGCAGACATCTCTTTAAATGAAAGCTCGGTAGTAATTGGATGTGCTGCGCTTCCCTTCTTAGGGCAGGCCATCTGTGACAACGTTCCAGGTTCAAAAGTTGCTAACTTCAGAAATTGGACTTCAGTCAAATCAACTTTGGTCCTCCAGGCCACTAGAATTTCCGCTAGGTGTGTTTTTATCTTCTGNGACCAGCAGTGAGATGCTATGTATGATTTTGGTGTTCTTTTTTTTGTGTGTTGAAAAGCTATGTGGTATAGATAAGCTAACTGCTGGACTCCGGCTTTGTGGTGGTTTTTTTTTGCTTTTTTTTTTCCCCCCTAAGTTACCAACATTTTTAGCAGCTATTGTTGACTGCAGTATAATAGATTTAATCTGGCAGCAGGTTTGCTGCTCTTCAGTTACTTTCTGCAGGCCTTTCAGAAGCTGTTCAGAGATCAANTTGGGTGGAGGCTTGGATTCATTAAAACCTCTGGTTCAACGAAGCACTTGAGGACGTGGTGTTGACAGATAACTCAGGAAATGGTGACATTAGAAATACAGGTAAGAAACGATCAAAATGGTGTTATCTCTAAGGAAAGGCAAGCTAGCACATCTAGTGAAAACAATCTTGAGGCCAGATGTTTAATAAGAGATTTTTCTATTTGAAAACCATGCTACTCAGTGCTGGCATGGGGAGCTTTCAGGCTGCACAGGAGTTGATGTGAGTCAGTTGGGGCAGAGCAGCACCTGTTGCAAAGTTTGGACAAAAGGGTTGAGTAAGTCTGCTTCCCCAAGTACAGAGGCCAGACCTTGAGCACAGTGTCTGTTTCCAAGTGTTCCTTGTTAATATCTGAATATCTCCAACTGCAGTGTAATTTCCTAATTTCTGTTGTTACAATTCCAGTCAGTTGCTAGTCTACTGCATTGGCTGCTGTGCCCTCACTTTAATAGAATAACCTAGGTGCTTGTCTTTTAAAATTGAAAGTGGCATTTACATTTTCAGTAATTAATTGTCCCAAAGGACAGCACATTCCCATTGGACTGAAGCACTCATATGGCTGTAGCCCGTCCGTCTTCTGACATGGTCATTTTCTTGGATGGGAATCATTCCCTTGCACTGTCCTCCTGCTTCCTTTTCCTGCATACACATTTTTAATATTAGAACCATGAAAGGGGCTCAGTATTTGCTCTAACTGGCCAAATGTAGGAGCTTCTTCTCTATTCTGTATTTTCCAGTCTGCAAATGCTGTTTTCATGGATGAGTTCATTGTGGTTTTGTAGCACCACATCTGTAGCTATGCTCTTACAGCTCAACGAAGCAAACCAGTTCTCAGGGCAGTTCTTCAGCCCTGAGGCCACCAGGCCACATCCATGCTACCAGAATAGCCTTGAAAATTGGGTAGCTGCATCCAAACGCCATACTTATGGTTTCTGGACCATGCAAAATCAGGCATAATGCTTGCAAATTGGTCAGGACTGCATTAGCTGTGTTGGATGAAACCTGTGCAAAAGACAGTTAAAGCAATTTAACGATCCTGTAGATGTCTGTGTGTAGGTGCTACAGTGCCTCTTCCTGGGCACTTTTTATTTTTACTAGTATTGACATAGCTATATGCTCTGACTCGAGGATGGACACTATTGATCTCCTTTTCTAGTCAGATCTACATATGTTGTGAGATGTTGCTACCTTGAATAGATTTTGTTGCTATACCCCCAAAACCTACTGGCTTCGTTTAGATTTATGTGATGCACATGCCTGCAAGAAGTCCCTGCAAGGCCTAGTGTAATCACAAAAGCCATTATCCCCCTTGGTTTTCTTAAGGTCTTTGGAATTGACTTTTTGTCTGCTCTCTCGTAGGGATTCTACAATTATCTCTGTCATGTCTCCTGGAGTTTGAGTGATTTCTTTACCCTGTTGTCCTGCAGGAATTGTAATAAACCCTTGACTCTTGGCAAAGACATCAGGGCATTTTCCAAATTTTTGTGAATCTTCTCAAGTTCTGTCTGCCCTCCATCTGCTGTCCCTTCTTCTCAAGATCCTGAGTTCTGAAGATGATCTTGTCATTTGTATGCTGTTCAGCTCGGTTGTAAGGAGACTTAGGAAGGAAAAGAGAATACAGAAGCACACTGTACTTTTTTTTATTCAGTTCCATTTCTTATCTTTGCAGCAAATTCATAGGATGTTCATTGTTCTGATACCTTGAGAAGTTTAGGATTTAAAAAAAAAAAAAAAAGCTTTTGACAAGCCACCATGTTGAAGAAGTTACACCAGAAGCCTGCCTTTGGAGGGAAAAAAGCAGCAGACATCTCTTTAAATGAAAGCTCGGTAGTAATTGGATGTGCTGCGCTTCCCTTCTTAGGGCAGGCCATCTGTGACAACGTTCCAGGTTCAAAAGTTGCTAACTTCAGAAATTGGACTTCAGTCAAATCAACTTTGGTCCTCCAGGCCACTAGAATTTCCGCTAGGTGTGTTTTTATCTTCTGTTTTCAAGGTAGCAACAAAAAGTTAGGGCAACTCGAACGCTTTGTACTGCAGATTCCAAAGGATTGCGATTCATAAATCGCGTGTCATAACTGGTTAAAAGTTCTCCACAAAAACTGCACCTCTGCCCTTGAATGATCTGGTCAGTTTGGGATTTCTGTTTGGTGGATTGTTGGCAGCAAGGAAAATTTGGTGTGAAATCTAGTTAATTACTGAACATTCACCCTCTGTAACAGGTTTATCAAAAACAAAAGGGTAGTAACTGCTCGTTTATTGTAGAAGGAGTACTAGTAGGAGAGAGAAATGCTATTTGAGAACTTTGAAGAAAATAAGCCTTTCTGCCAAGTAGCAAGAGTGCTGCTCATGGCAGGCTTTATGCTCAGCTTGACTGGAGGTGGACTGTTGGGCTGCAATCTCTGTCATACGTGTGGCTTAAAGTGTTGAACCAGATTTGCTATTTCCACTATGTAAGGTACTTTCCATGTGCCACAGAGAAGTGTTGAACTGAAGTATTTGCTTTTACATTTCACCTTGTTTTCAGTCTGCTGGAAACCATGTCTCACTACACAGACGAACCAAGATTTACCATAGAGCAGATAGACCTTCTGCAGCGCCTGCGACGTACGGGAATGACCAGACATGAAATCCTCCACGCGCTGGAAACCTTGGATCGTCTTGATCAAGAGCATAGTGACAAGTTTGGAAGAAGGTCTAGCTACGGAGGTGGTTCCTACAGCAACAGTACCAACAATGTCCCAGCATCTTCCTCTACAGCCACAGCTTCAACACAGACCCAGCATTCTGGGATGTCTCCATCGCCGAGCAACAGTTACGACACCTCCCCACAGCCTTGCACTACTAATCAGAATGGGAGGGAGAGTAACGAGAGGTTGTCTGCGTTCAACGGGAAGATGTCACCTACCCGCTACCCACTAGCAAACAGCTTGGCTCAAAGGTCTTACAGTTTCGAAGCTTCTGAAGAGGACTTGGACATTGATGACAAAGTGGAGGAACTGATGAGGTGAGTAGAAGTCTTTGTAAAAGGTTTGGGAAGTGAGAAGTCCCACAGAAGGAATCTCCATGTTGGAGGACTGCTTTAGGAGTGATAGGTGTTACCAGGAAAGCTGTTCCCCTGCTAGTTTCCTCATGGTCACCATCTCAATAGCTCTCATCTGCCTCTTAGTCTTGTGTAGACAATCCCTGGCCATATACAGATGTACCAGAGGCAGTTTTGCTCTGTTTCAGTTGAAATATTTTTTCCCATGCTGTACCAAAGATTGAAATTCATGCCAGTCCACTGAATTTCCACCCTGCTCTTACTCAGAAGACTTCTGACTGAGTCTCAATTCACGTGAGACTTCCTCCACTGATTTGTACCAGTTCAATTTCCTTCCATATATAGGCAGAGTAGGGAAGCTGCGTGGTTAATGCTTTCCACTGTGACCAGTACTGCATGGATGTTATCTGCTTATAGTTTTGGGCAGGGGCTGACTCCCTCTTGGATTTCTGCAGTCTGCACAGTTTATGGTGCAGGAAAACAAAAATAATAAAAAAAAAGAAGCAGAAGTCTTTAGAGAGAGCTAGTTGTTTTTTTGTTGTTGTTTGTTTGTTTGTTTTTCTCCTGATTGACCTTCCTTTCCCTCTAGCCACTTCCTTTTCAGCATTAGGGCAAAGATTTAAAAAGGGGATTATTCCACCAAGGATGAAAGGCAGAGTCAGTGGGTTTGACAGCAAAAAGAAATATGGGGAAATGGCAAAACATCTTGAAACTCTTTTGGTTATATTGTTGGAATGTTTTTTTCCCCTAAAACTGCAACATTTCTGAAGTACCTGTGGGAGGACTAGGGTCCATAATCTCCAGGTGAAAGTATGTTTGGAGATTTAGGGTGAAGATGTGGTTGTGTGGGAGAACGTTAGAGATGAGCAGTAAGAAAACCCAATCTGCCTTGTCTGCTGTCAGCTGCAGGATAACGGAGTAATGCAGGAAGGAGGTGAATGTAGCAGTATGCAGGAGTTCCCACTGTTAAGTTTTAATCAGTCCTTTGAGTTTTTGGTTCCTATAAGTCTCAAGTAATGCTTTTCATGCTTATTTAAACTCAAACTACTTTTATTTTCAGGCATATGGAGGATGAGTGCTGGATACCTGCTGAGGCAGGAGTGGAGAAGGGGGATTACCAAATAATAAAGTTTGCTTTTAATTGTCTGCACTTTCAGGGAAGAAGGGAGAAAGAGGAGGGGAAACTGTGTTTTCAGCAATTGAGATTTGCTGTATATCACAATCCTTGTGTGATCACCAAATTATTTACCTTTTAGCACCTTCTGAATTCTCTTAATATACCTTCTAAAAATCATACAAAGACTTTAATAACTGGTGCTTGTTCATTCAGAGCCAGCTGTGGGGTAGGGAAATAGCAGTGGGGGAACAGACGCTGCAAGATCCTTTGGGTCTTTTCCATGAAAGGCTGGAGAAGGTTTTTGTATGTATATTCAATTGTGTCTCTAACTATGCAGACTCTGCTATCCCTTGTTTTTTATTTTTGTGCCTCATTTTTATGACTGAGGTTTTTATGCTGGTATGAGAGATTTATTCATCCCTGTGTAATGAAACTTTGCACATTCCATATGGCAGCCCTGCACCTAATATGAATTATATAGGACGTGAGTCATTCATTCTCCTGCTAGGGTACTTTGATCAAACGTGACACTTGTTAAAAGAAGTGTCCACTGGTGAGGCACTTTGACTATTTTAACGCCTGCCTTCCCCACTCCTTGTCCCCTAAATAAAGGAAATAAAGCTGTTTCACATCTTCAAAGTACACTTTGGTCTGTCTGTCTTTTTTGTGCTCTTTTGTTTTTTGTTTTGGTAGGAGGGACAGCAGTGTGATAAAGGAGGAAATCAAAGCCTTCCTAGCCAACCGGAGAATTTCCCAAGCAGTTGTTGCACAGGTAACAGGTAAGAGCTTGGGGAGTCCTTTCTTCGTTTTGGGACACTGTGTCTAACTGCCTGTGTGTGCATGGTGCAGATGTTGGAATAGTGCTTGGCTTTCTGCATTGCAGTGCAGATCTGTCAGCTTAGTCATGATAATGTATGCCTTTGATTTAAGACCCATTGTCCCGCACATCATGGAACTTCCCCAGTGAATCACTTGTTCTTTTTCTCCTTTTTTTCTTGTGGCTTGTGCTGGCAGATTTTATTTTACAGCATTGTAATAAGCCCAAAGTTTTTATCTTTAAAATGAAACCATTTTCCTTAATTCTTAAATTGTTTGTTGAATGTGGTAAATAGATACATATCTGCATCTCTGTGTACAGAGGTATGAATAATACATATTTATATTCTGAAATGCATATGAAAAATCTGGAGACACAACTATGGCTGATATCACTGCATCCAGCAGTTTATGATAGTTCTGAAGTTTTTTAATCGCTTGTCTTTGAGTCATAATTAGTGAAAATCGGATGTGATGTTGAGGGGGTGACTATTTTAGTTTAGATTTTACCTAGAAGGAGAAATAGGGTGTTTGGGGTTTTTTTGTTTGTTTGTTTTAACCCTCTGCCTTGTACCTTCTTTCTTTTGCATTCAGGACAAGTGAGCAGTGATAACACTCCTTTTGTGTGTTACCAGTTCTCCTTTAGAAATAAATAGCTCAATCCCTTATTATACCTATAAAATCTATTCATTTTTAAAACCAAGCTGGATTAAAGATCTTGGAATGGATCCTTTTTAAAGTTCCTTGATGATTAGGAATGCCAAACCAACAGGAGGGAAGTTGTTCTTTTATGATATTTCCAGTGTTTGAAATGTCATGAGAATCCATCGGCGTGGCAGATCTGGGTTTGCAGATGCTGTGTGTGCTGGCAGTTTAGGTGGGCAGGCAGAAATGGGTGCTTGAGCCATGGAGCCAGGGATTTCTTCCACATCTGTGATCTTGAGCAAATTACTTGTCCTTTCCAGGTTTCAGTTTCATCTGTAAAAATCATAAGGTGAATGTTATCTATCACTCTAAGGAACGTTATTAACCTCATCAGATGTTAACACCAGTACTTCAAAAATTTAATGCTAAGTCTGCTTGCTTGAATTGGACCTGAACTGTGGGCAGCTCGTGGGTCAGGGATGGCTCATCTCTAAATTAACCTCCTGTATAGTTTTTTATGAGGGCAAACAACAGAAACTTCTGACTCTAGGATAGAGCCTCTGAGCCTGAGTAAGTCAAACTAGTCCTTCTGCTTCAGGAGAAGTAGTGCAAAGAGGGGGAAAAAAATGCACTAGGAGAGTCTTTCCAAAGCAAACCAGCATTTTTTTGGTCAGTTGGACTACCAAATGCCATTAAATCACAATTGCTATGCCAAATGTAAGGTAGAGACTGTATCAGTAAAAGGAACAAGGGGAAATGACTTCAAACTAAAAGAGGAGAGATTGAGGCTGGATGTAGGGAAAAAGTGTTTTACAGTAAGGGTGGTGAAGCACTGGCAGAGGTTGCCTAGAGAGGTGGTGGAAGCCTCATCCCTGGAGACATTCATGGTCAGACTGGACCAAGCTCTGAGCACCCTGTTGGAGCTGCAGGTGTCCCTGTTCATTGTGGGGGAGTTGGATGAGATGGCCTTTAAAGGTCCCTTCCAACTGTAAGGATTCTATGATTCTATTCGTCCACATCTCAGTGCAAATCTGGATGCAGATTCGTAGAATCTTGTAGGCAGAGTGTACAAAGTCAAGATCGGTCTCTTCACACCTGGTCGTTTTGGTCCTTCCATCCTCACCCTACTGTCTTGGATATTACTGGATACCTTAGCCTGCCAGTGGGATAGAGCAGAGGCTGACCTAATGGCACTCTGATATTGTCTTGTTTTCAGGTGAAATCAATAGGAAACCAGGAAGCTCTAAAGGTTAAACGACGACGTCTTTTTGCAGCTGACCCTGTAGTGTTTCTGTGGACCTTTCAAATAAGAAAGTGATGTCTTGCACCTCATGCACTTTCTCAAGCAGAGATAACTGTAAGGCCTGTGCTGTGCTATGACGCACAAATCTTCCTCAGCCCTTTGCAGATGAACAATGTTCTCTTCCTGTACTTGCTGGGAAGGTCTGTGGGAGGTGGTTCGTTTTAAAAGTAACCCTTAGCCCTGTGTATGCAGATGCGTACCGCTTGTGTGCAGCTATTAAGTACACAGTTATGGCTTATCTGAAAGAAGTACTCTCAAGGAGATTGAAGGGACCAGATTCAAGTGTGTACTCAGCACTAACAGGGGAAACATCAGCTTCCTTTCAAAGGCACAGCACGGTGAAGAGTGGCTGAAAATATCCCAGGACAGAGACCCGGAGCGGAAAGCACGTGTCTCAGGGCTCTCACTTCCAGGCTCCTCTTAGACCTGATGAATGCTAGTTAACTTGTGTATTCTTCAATATATCCATCATCCTTTCCTCTTCAGCTATGAAACAAGCTCCCAAGAAAGGTTTGGAAGCAGCTTTTGGTTCTTCAGAGAAGCAATTTGGGTATAGACCAGAGTAATGCTTTGCAGAATATATTGCCCCAAATGCTGTCAGCTCAATATTTACCATCTTAGTCTTACCGGTAAAGCTGTTTTGTAAATCATTCAGTAAGCAAGAGAAGAATAAATAAATAAAATTCAAAGAGTGGTCACTAGCAGATGGCGTAGGGAAGGACTATAGGAATGCAGTGATACTTCTTCAGAATGCTGCTCAGTCTTGAAAATTGTGCTCTCACTCTTTTCCAGCTCCAGGCATCCTTCCTCACCATTTGTTTAAATACAAACACAGAGAGCTGTTTCTGGAGGCTACAGTTCAGATGTTGGCCGTATTTGACTTGTTCAGCCACTAGTTACCACCCTCCATCAGCTGGAAGTCATTTGGTTGGCACTTGACATAAATGCAGAATGCTATGGCCTCAGCTTTTACCATTCATCTCTTCTGCTCTGGGAAGAAAGGCAAGAAACAAATGAAGTGGAAAACCTATGCCTGGCTCTGTCCAGAGAAGAGTAGTTTGACGTAGCTTCCAAAGCTGTGATCTTTCTCCTTTCAGTCTCTACCTATTTCTATGCTACCTGAAAAATTCTGCTTGTGTATAGTGGGGACAGTGGCGTGGAGAGAGGAAAGGAGTAACTGACCAGTGATATCAGTCCTTGAGCTAGGAACCTAAAACTTTGCTTTCTTATTTATTAAGGGGGCTGATGTTGGCTGAATTGGACGTGTAAGTGATGAACGTTAGTTAAAATAGTGTGTTTGCATGTCTTCAAATTGCAGGTCTCGGGTCAGCTCATCAGAGAGTGTTGCTTCCCCTGTGCTTACAATGATATTTGCCCCCATGCTGTCTTGTCATCTTTCTGTCCTTGGTGCAGGAACCTCCAGTGCAACTTCTACAGCTTGAAACTTCAGGTTCACTTAATTTCATTAATTCTTCCAACCTTAAGATTTCATTCAAAAAAATCTTTCCCTTTTTTATCATCATAATTCAAATATTGTAGTACACTTTATGAATTCATACATGAGCCACAGTCCTCCAAAGTACACTGAGTACTTTTTGCATTTACAGTCACTGTGATGGTAAACTGCTTTCCCTTTTGTTTTTCTTGTGCTGCAGTGAAAGGGGGTAGGAAGTGATGGAGGCCAAGGATATGCAAGAGGGGGACACAGAGCTGAAGGTTAAAGTCAGCTGTTGCAGTAGAACAATTTTTTAGGCTCTCTTAGTCTTTATGAAATTACCAGAAACTTTTCAAGTCATTTAGATAATGAATCTGACAAGGAAAATTAAACCTGGAAGACATTCTGCAGGGCTGCCTTGTGTACTGAGAGAAGAGAACAGACTGGAAAATAGTAACAGAATATTAAATGGTGACTTGGAAATAAAGAAATGATTGATAAGAAGCAAAAACTTAGCATAACACTTATTAGTGCTGGTCCTAAATACAGGAGCTGCTTTTAATAGAAACTTTTTTAATGGTGTCTGTAATAAGATAAACAAGAAGCACTTGGGTTGGGCTCTGTATAAATAATCTCCTACTGATAAGAAAAATGACAGTATAAACAGGAGCTAATAATAGTTCCTGCTGAATTTCCTATCTTGATTTTTGAAGCTCCTTTTAACATAGCTGCAGCTTACTCAGGGGTAGGTATTTAGCTCTCCATGTGGCAGGTGAGATGCCAAATTTTTCTAAACAATAATTTGAAGTCATGCAGTGTAATTTGTTTTAGTTGTCACCAGAATTGTTTCTGGGCACCAAATTAGTTAGTCAGAAGTCAGAGGTTAAAGAGAGAAATTATGTTTGGAGATGCTGCCTCTTGATTTAGGCTCCAAATGGAGATGGAGGGTGGGGGAAATGTTTTCAGAAACTGACACTTTTCTTTTATATACTACAGTAAATGAGCGAGGGAGGAGTATTCGTAGATGAGCCCTTTGCAGCCAAGCTAAATGCTTTGATGGATGATGCCTCTGCAAGGTTTGGAAGTGTTGACTTTTCCATTTTTTATACAGAGAGAGGAGTGAAGGAACAAAAAAATTCTGTACTTTCCGGAGGCCACAGTGGAAGCAGTCAGTGGTAGAGCAGGAATTTGAATTCATATTTTTCAGTTCTTAGGTTGGTGCCGTAAAAACTAAGTTACCATGTGTGAAAAAT
Organism: Penelope pileata; assembly: GCA_013396635.1. Classification (NCBI taxonomy): domain Eukaryota; kingdom Metazoa; phylum Chordata; class Aves; order Galliformes; family Cracidae; genus Penelope; species Penelope pileata. The sequence goes on along the minus strand of WBMW01002166.1, from coordinate 204,240 downwards.
AATAAAAAATAAATAAAAATAATAAAATGCAGAGGTCATATTTTTGGAAGAATACATAACAAATAGAGCTCTCCAGTATGCAATTCTGCTAACCTTCCTGGTTGTTCTGGTTGTCTAATTCAGCCTTGTCCTTCTGTCTCTGTCTTAACTGATGTGAGATCTCCAGGACTTAGCTTTGTGTTGTGCTAACCACACAATGCATGTAGCGTGGTGGAGGGCAGCCTCCAAGCAGTGTAACATAAATAAAATCTCCTAAGGTTTGGAACCTACACACAGGGGTGCTGAGCAAATACAAATACAGACCAAGTGTGATTTAACTAGTTCAATTGTGAACAAAACTCTGAAAACTACTGATCATCTGATGTGGTGAGAAACTAGCATTTTTCTTTTTTGATTTTTTTAATACTCTTGACAACACAGGGAAAGATTTGTTCTTATATGATGTTGATCTTTGCAGGTTTTCTGTAAACAAGCATTTGCTAATCTCCTAAATTGATAGATGTCCTTTGCAAGCGTGTGTTGTGTGAATCCGGGATTTTGCTTGCAACCTGAAGAATTAAGACACTGTCAATTATTTCTTCTCCAAATCTGATTTATTCCAGGTGCTTCTAAAAATCTCTCCTGAAAGAAACATTAAAGAAATGCAAAGTAGAGTCACTGAACAAATCTGTATGTGAAGGTGAAAAGCAGTTGCTAAAGACTTGACGAATGGCAGTTTTGAGGGCTGCTGGCGGATTTGTAGATACTGGTTGCCTTCTCTTGGTGATACATTTTTGCCATTTATGTATATGGAAGAGAAAATTCTTCCCCATTTAATTTATTTAGCAGAGAGTGGGGCTGGCCAGAGGAGAATGGTTGTACAGTCATCTCCATTTTGTTTCTAATTACAAATTGTAACCTGCCGTGGGAAGGAGTGACGCGTGTGTGACACAAGAAGCCAACATTTAATTTGCTATAATCCTTTGTGACTATCACTTCTTCCCTCAGCATTTTCAGTGAGTGAGCTAGTTGTGCTCGTTACAACGTGTTCTTGTCCCTGCTGATCGGGAGCCCAGAGGATGTCAGTCTTCCTTGAGGTCCACGGTTCACTTTGAGAGTGAATTTCCTCCAGACAGCTGGATTTTCAGTACTCCAGAGATCTTCCTTCATTAATCTGCTTCTGGCAGCAGGATGATTTCTTTTTTCCTGCCAGTGCAATTTCCTAAAGTAGCATGATTACAGACTGTGTGACAGGATGGCACTGGTGGTACTACTAGTCATTGTCCCTATGAGTCAACTGTACAAAATCCATTTGAGATGCAAGAAACTCTTAACATGACAATTTTTTTTTTATTTTTTAAATTGAAAAGGGTGAAGGATGGGTTTGTGATTAAGACGCTGTGCTGGGGTCTAGGAGACACTCTGGATCACTTCTGCTATTGACTTTGCACATGACCTTGAAGCTGTAACCAGTGGTGTGTACCATTCTGGAGCCTCTAAACTGAGCAGATGGACAAATGTCTTAAAAAGAGGAGTGATATAGGTAGAGGAAACCTTTAAGAAGCTCAGCTCTCACTCTGTCTCTGAAACAGGGAAAGAGAATAATAAACAGACGAGTGATGTGGAGGGACTTTGAGAGGTCCGCATTCCTGTGAATGAAAGTAAGATCAGCTGCCTAAGCCACACCTGATGCACGTTATCTGGCTTTGCAGCATTGCTAGAGAAGTCTCCCAGCCAAAGAGCAAAACTGGCTTTGAGCTTTTTACTAATGCAAGAAATGGAGTGAGTGGACTGCAGTGCAGTGCCATCAGTGAGATAGCGTAGTCAATAATGTACTGAGAATTCATAGTGCAGCCTTTGAATCCGTACATCTCAATGTCCTGTACAAAGCTCCAATTTACAGAAATGGCTTTAGAAACCGAGAGGACTCTCAGGGAGTCCAAATGTGGGCATGGCAGTGCACAGCTTGAATCATTTGGCTGCTGCTCCTTTGCTTTGTCTCCAGCACATATCTGAAGTGGGCAACATCTGTACTGCTTCATGACAGTATCAAGCAGCCTCTTGGGCAGAATTTGGATTTTTCCACTACCCCGCTCTTTCTGAAGATACTTAATCTCTATTTATAATTTTTATCTAATAATGCTTTGCATTTATATCTTATGTTGTTCTCCAAACACTCAACAGACGCTAATTCATTGCAATAAGTGTAAGTGGACTGTAGTAAACAAGTAAATTAATGGGGCTGTAACCCATTGATTAATAGGAGCCATGCATCCAAAAGCAGCGAGACACAACCATTTGTGTCCTACAGCACTGTGTTAAAGAAATGGCTTTTATAAATCAAAACAATAAACGGGAAGCTGCAAATTTTCAAAACTCGGTCCTTTAACTGACAATCAGACATCTAGATTTCATTTTGGGCCAGAGAATCATATCAAATCTCCTTATTTTTGGTATTAGCTTTACGTGCTTCCATGGTTAATTAATTTAAACTGGTAGAATCTGAAGTCTGTGTTTGGTTGAGTAATTCTGCTTCTCTACTAGTATAACCCAATTACATATCCTGATATGGGCTCTGGGGATAATCAGCTCTCGACCACCCCAGTTGTTTCTGACCTCTTTCATGCATGAGGCATGGACATGGGTGCTAAGATCATCAGTAGATGTACAGGAAACCAAACCAGGATATGTTTGCGGTCAGAATTCTGTTGAATAGCAGTAAGCTTCTGTATTCACAGCAAACCAAGCCTATCCCTTTTCCACAGGACAATTAAACTTTGTAGTCTCAGGGATTCCATGTAACAAAGAGCATAAGCCCAGTGATTCTGAAAATCTGGTTGGACTAAACCCCCATGAATACGACACCTGAGATTTGAGTTAAATCATCCTGACGTTAACTAAATTCTATGTTCAATGCAAAGAAAGCATAATAAAACCCCTCATTAGAAGCAGTAAAACTACAGGGGTTTGTTTTTCATGAGTTAAATATGATTATAAGATCTTATAAAACATGGAGGCATCTCCAGAGGGGAGAGGTAGTTTGATTTCTGGTGCAAACCAGCCTTCTCCCTGCCTTAGCATTACCACCAAGCAGGTGTTGGCACAGGTGGTGTGCAGCAGGATATTGTTACTTGAACCACCTCCTAAAAGTTGCATTCTAAGGAGAGTTTCTGTGTTGTTAACCCTTCCTGATAGCTGAGTAGCACAGGGAGTCCTGCTGCTGGGGTTACTGCCTCAGTTATTCAGGTTTTGTCATTTTCAGGTGAACGTACAGTTCCCCTCCTAGTACACCTTTAAACCTTTTATTTTGTTTCTCTCCTAATGACTACTTTTCCCTTTCAGCATCAATCCTTCATTCAGTGCCATGCTTTGGAAACAGTAGTATTAACTTCCAGGTTTTTCCACCTTTTACTATTTTCTTAGGAGTCTTTTTGTCCCTAATCCTGCCTGGGCACATAGGGTTTGAATCCTGCTTTGCTTTGCTGACAAGCAGCTGCTCTCTCTGTTTTGTTTTCTGGCCGTTGTTATAGCAGCTGATAGCTGGCTTGCTGCATTTCTGGGGTGATTTGATCTATATCACATAAACTGTTTCTGTGTTTATCTCCCTTTTTATTCAAGCACTGAATGATAATGATCTCCTAAGTATCATTTCCTATATATAATAGTGGGTAAGGGACTTGTTCCCATTTCACAGATGAAGAAATTTCAGAACCTAGGAAGCTGTGGTTCGGAATTGGGCAATTCAGTCACCAGTAGATTTGGCTTCTCAATTTGTGCCCTTCTTGCCTGAAGACTGATTGTGCTGATTCCAGGATGTATTTTGAGTGAGGCTGAAAGTAACAAGCTAAAGCAGCTAGAGATGGGGGAAGAAGCTTGAACTCTCTACTTTTTCTATGGTTGAAACGTTAGCATTGAGTTTCCGGGCTTTGTAAGACAAAACCTTTTATCAGTATATAAACCACTTTAAATATTTTAAAAGAACAAGTTTTCTTTTCCTCTTTCTCTCTTTTTTTTTTTTTTTTTTTCTACAGGTATCAGTCAGAGCCGGATCTCCCATTGGCTGTTGCAGCAGGGGTCGGACCTGAGTGAACAAAAGAAAAGGGCATTCTACAGATGGTACCAGCTTGAGAAGACAAATCCTGGTAAACAAATATAGCCTAAACAGCTCCTGACATGTAATTTATAAGAAAAGCCTTTGTCACTGGTTTTGATTATCACTGATCATCCACTTTAGGGTGTACTGGTGTTCCCTCTGAGCAGTTTACTTAGGAATAAATCTGCTCTTTACTTGCAGCAGTTGACCTAGGGCTCACTCACCCATGGCTGTCCAGCTCCTTGGTCATGGTTACTTTCCCTGTCCTCCCACCAGAATTAGAAGCACTCAGTGAAGTTGTGGTCAGATGACATGAAATATATGCTGAGGCTCTTAAGAGTGAACAAAGAGAAAACACTGTTAATGGCTGTGTAATGCACAGTTAGAGCAAACATGCATTTCAGCTGAGAGGAACTTTGGGATAACTTCAGAGAGTTTTGAGTTGTAGCTGGAGCTCATTGATGAGATGTATGGATAGTTACAGTGATAAAATTGAGATGTCTCTCTCAAATCCCACATGCTTCTCCAAATATCAAAATAGATCTTAAATGTATAAAGAGAAATTAAGCTCTTCATTGCTTTTAGTGAACCAACGATCTTTAAAATCACAGTTTAATTAATTTCCTTGGATATTGTGGATGAGAACCACAGTTCTTATTTTCCCCTTAATAGTATTATTCTAAAGAACAAAATGTTTACATTTAATTTCCTTTAAACAATGGCATGATTAAATTAACTGTGTAATTGTTTAAGGAATCTGAGACTTAGCCTCTCTAATATGAGCTTGGCTTCAACATCCAGAATTCTGTTGAGAATTCCAACGAAAGCAGATCCTCAAAGCTTCTGCTCTGTGTATAAGTGGTAAATCAAGAGGCTTGGGCTGTCGATTGGACCAAGAATATTTTAGCTTAAAGTTGAGTGAGTTCAGAGCTAGAGTCAAGCCTTTTAATCATCTAGAAAACTGTCTTAAGGAATGAATGTGCCAAGGGTTGTAAGGTTCTGACAAGCTGTGGGGACCACTAAAAAGCCTTGATTTTTCATGGAGTTTGAAATTGTGATAGCAAGGATCAGCAAAGGTATTGGATACAACCTTTCACTGCCAGCTTCTTTGGAAGCCTCATGTTGTACCGTGTGAAGTAACAACCACTTCCCTTTGAGGGAAGATATTACCTTCTAAACAGGAGAGAAATGTGGAGCGTTTTATGGAAGGTGTATTTTAAGGGAAGAAAATAATAATAAAAAAAATAAAATTCCTTCCCCAGCAGTGAAAACTTTTGTGTGGATTTTTCTATATTCTTGAATTCTTTCTTTCCAATATCATTTGGAGATGTTTAAGAAATAATGTTCTGGTATTCTGTGCTAGGATAAGAGAAAAGTTGTCAAACTTAGCACTTGAATCTTTACTTCTTCATTCTAACCTTCTTTCTCTCGCTTTGTCTACAAGCTCACCTCTTGTTTGTCCTTTCAGTCTAGAGAAGTGTCTGAGGAAGGAACACCAAAGCTGCAGTGTAAATAGAAATGAATTGACATTAACCTCTATTTTCCTAATGCAGAGTGTTGCAGAGTTCTTGTTCACTTTTCTTTATGCACGTATGGGAAAAATTCCTGAAGTGTGGTTGTTATTTATCTTTTTTTTTCAAATAAGAGATCTTACACAGCATTTTCAAGAAGTGTAAAAGGCAGAATGCCTCCTTTGCCTATGCCAAGGGACTATTTGGGTGCATTTAAATTCCCTTTAGAATCAAATAACATTTGATTTATTTTTAGAGGCTGAGGTAAGGGGTGGGGAGGCCTAGTTTCCTGTAGCTGTTGGAAAAGTCTGCTCGAGGAAAATGTGATTGTTTGTTTATTTTGGGATAATCCACTTCTTTAAATTATTGCCATCTACTATATTGCAGGTCAGAATGGCCAATGAAGAGACAATTAGCATGCATATGTCCAAGTATATACAGCCTGTGAAGAAAGATAACCAACCTTGTCCAAAGAATTTAAATTGCTGTTAATATAACCACTTTGGAGCCTAAGGCTTGGATACTACTTACAGTATCCTGTAATTCCCATTCTAGCTATTCAGCTGCCTTCTTTAGAATCAGAAAATGAGAAAATCATTGGAGTCTCCTGCCATATTCACAAAGATGTGGCCACTGCAGTCCTGGTCACTTTGCAAGAGACTGCCTTCCTTTGATAAAAACTGAAGTCATTAAATCAGTGGCATGAGGTTTTTTTTTCTATTTGCTATCTTACAAAGTGACATTTGGCTTTCTATTATCTCATCTTTTATGACTACAGCTACTGGGAGTAAAATCTTGGTCCTTCTTTGAGTGATGGATTTGGGTCCCTCTGCACAGGAGCGCATTTGTGTTTGAGTTACCAGTGGGCAAAGAGATGTCTTTGGGAACTTCTAGTCCCTCATCTCTTTAATGCTTATTTTCAACATTGGGAGTCTCCAGACTAAGTCCATTTTCTGACTGAATTCATTTCTGTAGTAAAAGGAAAAAACTTTTGCTCACAATTGAAACAGTTTTGAAGGATCAGGGCACCAGATCCAATCAGTTTGTGAACTGTGATGGAAGAAAAGCTGGAGATCACTCAGCAGTCCTGTGATCTGGCCTTGGCTCTGCTGGTTTTCTGCACAACTTTAAGCAGATGGTTTTGCCTTTGTCCCTAACTCCCACCTGTCCGGTAAAGATGAGACTGTATCCTGCTGTGAGTTGTGTGCCTTGCCTGTAAGTCCCTCACAGCAGGGACTGTCTTGTACTGTGCACATATACTGCACCCAGCCAGGAATCTCTAACAATACAAGGGACAAAAAATAACTTGTAAATGCATCGGAAGAGAGATTCATTTTCTTTTTCCAAATACATGATGGTGGTCTGCTAACCTGAGAACTTTGTATTATGGAGCCTTAGGGTGATTTTGAGACATGGCTAGGTATTACTCCTTTACAGAAAGGACTCCATCACTTCTGTTACTTGCCAGCTTGCTTTGGCCTCTAGAATATGCTGTTTGGTTTGTTGTTTCCTTGCTTCTGGTTGCTTGTTTGCACAGATAGTTTCTGTGTGTCTCCTATCTTTGGTGACAGTTGTTCAGACAGCAGCAGATAGGAATGATGCAAATGTTCAAGGATCAGAAGAAACCCTTTTTGCTGTATGTTATAATCTTGCTCAAAAACTTCTCTATCAATGTTTTCCTGGTAGGAGTAATGTCAAAGTTAATAGCAGTGCTGCTAATTCCAGTGTATTGGTGACTGTAATTTTTTCTGGAAACAGTTGCCAATTAGGGTGAAAGGCAGTTTTTTCTTGAAGGGAAGAAGGCAATGCTAAATAGTAGTGTTTGAAAGGTCTTTAAACCAATTAATAGGGATACTTTCCATTTAGATCAGGCATTTTTTGGACAAGCACCACATCTCTTGTATTTTGTAGAGGGCCAAGAGCATTTTGGCAGTGGATAAATAGTATACATTTCAGAAGCCAGTGTATGACTGCATAGAGTCCTATAATGTTCTGATTATTTTTTCAGGGCCCCTGGCTTTTAAATAAATAAATACTTCTTTTTACCCTGGTAGTTAGCCTGATTAGTTTGGCTGGCACTGGGTCTGGGGCAACGTGGAAAGCTTGTTGTGGAGCAACTCTCGCATTTCTTTGGCCTCTGTGCAGTGCAACCTGAAGCTGTCTCTTAGAAATGATGCGTTGGAGTTGCAGATGGATACAGACTGCCTCCATTTAAGCTTGAGTGCTTGATTTCAGCTAGTCCTCTGTAACAGGAAAGCAGCTGTGGTCACCTTGTGCTTTTCCTCCTTGAGCAAAAGGGGAAAAAAAAGGTAATTATCATCAAGGTGTAACATCTCTTGTGTTATTCCCACAGCAGCTCTTGTTTAGCTATAAAAGAAAAATGTACACATACACACACACAAAAAAAGCCTACTGAAACAAAAGGGTCCGGATATCTCATGAGATTTGCACTGGAAATGTATTGTTGGTGATTTACTGTTCTACAGAGCTTCACAGAAATCAGTCCTGCTCTGATCCCTTCCACCCAAGCAATGAGCTCTGTAGGGAGTGCTTTGCTGTGCAGGCTGCTCATTTCAAATCTAGCCTGGCTGAGGAGAAACTGGAAGGTGTTTATCGTGTGGTCTCAGGTCAGTCTGGCTAAAAATGAAGTGTGACATCTCTTCTTATCGGTGCAATAGATGGTAGGTACTTGGTGCAGAGACTTGCTAGTAAGTGGTTTCTTGGAGCTGGGAGGTGCCCTGGGGCTGGCTCCAGCCATTCTGTGCATCACCCTCATGCTGCAGGGCCTCTGTGGGACATAGGATGTGGATCAGCAGTTGCATATGATGCTTTTACCAGCAGTGCTCTTTCTTCAGGATAATATCTGGGACATGCTGAGAGAAGGAGCCTTTGCCACGAGTTTTCAGCGTAGAGGTGGCTCTGTATTGTTGCAAAAAGTACTCGGTGTTGGCAAGTAGTGAGATGGCACTTCTCCTTTTTCTCCCTGAAAGGAGTTCTTCCCAGATGGTTCACCTCTACACCCCTTCCAGGTTCTTGCTTTTTGATGCATCCACCAAGACAGAAATTTCATACTCCGTTTGCTCCGCTTCTTCTGCAGAAGAGAGGAGTTTCACCTCTTAAAAGCTTTTTGAGGAGTTTGTAAAAAGAATCTGGAGTGGCAGCTAGGATGTAATTTAAGTCATAAGGAAGTGAAGCTGGACAGAGAGAAGATTGCAATGAAGCTTTGGAACAGCAGAGTAAATGGGAGCACTCACTTGAGTAAGTGGGAGTGCTCACTTCATTGAGGGAGCTGAAGCAAAGCTCAAGTTCCCTTATCAAATGCAGCAACGGTGCACGTGGCCACCACTTTCACCACTCACTCACAGATAGATCCAAGCACATCTTGTCCCTCTGCATGCATTCAGATTGATGCTTCTGTCTCCGTGTGTGTGCCAGAACAGGGGTATGTGCTTGCTTGTAATTCACAGCATGCTTCTCCCATATCTGCTGCTGATATTGATGATACCCCATAGAAAAGAGAAATAGGTGAATTGATCTAAGAAGGCTATTAAGCAAACTAACAAAAAAAGTAAATAAAAATAAAAATTCAGGATGTGAACGTAGCAGCAGCAGGAGTAAATTTATGCTTTAAATGCAGGTGTTTTTTCAACCTTTTTCTGCAAAATGTAATATAATTACTCTGCATCTCTTATCTTTATGTTAAACACTGATATTTCCATATTCTCCGTTCTTCTTGAGAACATAAAAATGAAATCATTAGGTGGGGATACAGTGCATTGCTAAGACAGTGCAGAGAAAGCTGATTGCTTCTCCCATTCTCCCCAGCCTCTTTTAAATAAATGAATAATACTTATATTTTAGTTTTGGAAGTGTATTTAAAGCCTGGCAACCTGATACTGACCCAGACCTCCAAACTGTGCATCGACTAAGAAGAGTAGATAAGGAATTCTCCTTGCAGTGACCTCCCAATAAATGGGCAATATAGGAAATGTTTCATGTGTCAGTAAAGTCATCTGTGCAGCTGGGAGCTGGCAAGAGGCACTGTCCCTTGTGAACACGGGGCAGAGGTTGTGGGATTTGCTCCCTGTAGACTTCTCCTGGGGAAAGTTTGTAAGTGGTTCTGGGCTCTGCTACCTCTGCCAGTGAGGAAAATATTCATCGTGCATTTCTGGAAAGGAGCACAGCCAAATGCATAAAGAGCTAATTCCTTGCATTTTGACTGTAGGAATTTGTTTATTGGTTAAACTCTTAAGTTCCCTTAACCCCTTTAACTCTGCTATAAATTAAACACGCAGTGTTGTTTTACTAACACAGGATGTTTTCATGATTAAATCCTAACCCTTCTGAGCAAAGCTGTGGACCCAGAGGGCTTTCCTGTCTCAGCTCTGCTTTTACATGCGCATGACAGCGTATCCCTCCTGTGAGCAGTGCCACTTGCTACTCTTGGGAGGAAAAAAACCATACCCAGACTGATTGAATGCATGAATTCCGGTTGTGCTTGGGCTGCTTATGGGATATTGGTGATGATTTAGCTTTTCATGTTATTTTTTTTATTTTTTTATTTTTTCCATGTAAGAGCAACTGCTTGTTCCTTCCCTCCAGGGGTAGTTGCTGAGCACAAGTCCCTCAGAACAGACCCTGTTTCACACAGAAATGTCCCTCACTAAGGGACATATGAAAGATTGCTCTCCCAGTGTTTTGATTTATCTTGATTTATTAACTGAGAGGCTGTTGTGGGAGGACTCCAGGGTAAGTTTCAAAGGGCCTTTCCTGAAGGCACTGTGCCAAGTCCCATCTCTCACTTGTTGCTTTCCAGCTCAGGCTTCTTGAAAGGAGAAATAGATCCATAGATGGGGGACAGAGGCGGAAAGGTGTGATGTTAATCTGCTTTCAGTCACTTTTTCAGGCAGCCTGGCACTCAGGAGCCCATATTTGCACAGGTCACAGAGCGTGCTTCTATCAGTGCAGCTGTTTACTCAGCTCTTTGGCCATGTCAGAATACCTTTGGTATAAATTTACACTTTGCTTCCTGAGACTGCTGTACAATTAAATGGAAAACTGCTGTTTCCCATTTTGTGGCCAAAGAGGTAGCAGCACAGCCTAAATAAATGTCATTTGGGGCATAGCTCCTCCCTTCTTCATGACGCTTTTCCCTCCTGATGAAGGCAGAAAATCATTTCCAAAGTGGCTTCAGCAAAGACAACAGGCCCAGTTATGTCTCCCTTAGATTTCTGTGGTCACCTGGTAGGTACCTCTCTGGCTTGGAGACTGGGATGGGAACTCTAGCTGACTTTGTGTGTCCTTAAGTTGCCTTTGTTTGATGATGCTATTTAGTTTGAATGGTTTCATCATCTGTCTTGTCTTCTTTTTTTCACAAGCAGGAGCGAGAAAATGGGCATGATTTTTAGTCCATTAGGAAACACAGTATTTGTTATTCTTAGGAGCTACGTTAAGCATGAGACCCGCTCCTATCCCAATAGAAGAGCCAGAATGGAGACAGACGCCTCCCCCAGTCACAGCTACCTCTGGGACCTTCAGACTACGGCGAGGCAGTCGGTTCACGTGGAGAAAGGAGTGCCTGGCTGTTATGGAAAGGTATGTCACTTTGGGGTTCATTTTAAAGCCAATGCAAGTGTCTTTTTTTCCTGCTAGCTTCATTTTCTTGGACATGCTTTTTTGTCACGCATGCCAATAACAGTGTTAATAATGTAATTCCACATGGTAGAGTAGGAGGAGCTATTTCAGCCCTTCTGTCCTTTAAAAAGAAAAGATTGTATTCCTCTGGACACTCTCATGTTTTGTAGCTACTAAGGTATCTCTTCCTTAGCTCAGTCTGAGAGTGTTGGTGTTCAGCTCTTCCTTTTCTTTTGCAGAAACCTTTCCATCCAGTCTAATCTGCCTCTGTCTTGGTGAAGTTCTGCACACTCCACATTTCTCCTTCTCAATTTCCTGATTTATTCTCATAACGTTTCAAGTTATTTTATATTTTATACTGGCGTTTCAGCAGCACTATAACTGTACAGAATGCAGGACTTTGCCTAACAAGCAATAGATTCCCTATCCAAAAAGGCTCTTACAACCCTTTTACATAAGCTGGGAACAGTACAGAGCAAAGTAGATCTTTCAAATGCATATGCAAAGTGCTAGGTGATCATTAGAGCTCCCTGCTCTTCTCTCCTGCAGAGACAAAGCGCACTCTGAGCCCAGTCTCCTGGCTGCCTATGTGCTTTTCCTTTCCCTCTCCTTACAATAATCTCTCTTTTATGGATAATGTCATGTAATAGTGAAGGTCTAGTGAACTTAGACACAGTATAGGGATGAATGCTTATTTCTGGTAAAGGCTAAATCACTGGGAGGAGTTTTCTTTCCATGAAAGAAAGGATGATGGGGAGCCTCCTTTCCATGAAAGCACCGGATGATGCTCTGTGTGCACTGCACTTCCCTGGCTTGCAGCTTCATTGAATCCTTGGCCAGCAGATTTTTAGAATGTGATTTTGTCTTTTCTGAACTGTTGCTCTTTCCTTTTTGCTTACACAGGAGTCTTCAGAACTGGTTAGGAGCGGGAGGGCGTCTCCTTTTATCTATGCAAATACCAAATATTGAGCTCCCCCTGGGACCTAAGCCTTTTTACACCCAAGGTGGATGTACTTCTGTGAGACCATAGGCCATTACAGCAGCTTTGCAGGGCTGAAACCAACTGCTTGTTTCCATATTCTGTCCTGGCACCGCACTGCACAACTTTGATCGTTTCCCCAAAGGAAATAACGTAAATGTTTAAAATCTCTGCTGCTTTGTGAGACCCAACTAGTGCAACACTCTGATAGCACAATCTCTGCTGTGACACTCCCGAAGTCAGACAAGCTGTAATGGTTTGGTGTGCATCTGTTGGAAAGGTTTCGTTCTGTGTATTGAAAGAAACAAGTCAGCGTTGACACTGGAAATCATCAAGCACTGTATGCAGATACTCAATCACCTGATCTAATTTTTCATTACTTTCTTTCTACTTTTAGCCACTCTTGGTTTTGTTCACTGGGTGTTGTTTTGTGCTCTGTGAGGTCTCTGCTGCTGGGGTTTTCTTATTTTGTGGTTAAATGGAGATTTCTGCCACATTTCCTTAATCCTAATTTTGAAATAATTTGCAAAGCCCTTCCTAGGTCACCGCAAACACTGAACTTCCCAACCTTGTGTGTGAGTACTGAGAGGCATGGCCAAGAGTTTTACCTAGAGGCAAGAATACAGTAAATGTTAAAGCTCTGTATGACAATAAAACTACACCAGAAAGCGAGTTGGGAATATTTTTGTTTAACTGTTAGATCTTAATAGGCCTAGCTGAGCTGTAAGGATGTTTCACATGACAAGTTTTGCAATGGTGGGAGGAAAACACTCACCCAGGAGCCCTAGGAAGAAGCTAACCAATTTCACTTAAAGTCACCAGAGTCCTCCAGGCTCTTCAGTAACATGACTCAAAGCACCAGCCAGCAAAGGTAACCAGACCCCAGCTGTCTCACCCAAGCAGATTAGATTCACTTGATGCCATAGGGTCGAGAATCAACATTTGGCCCACAGAACGTTTGGCATTGAATGTGGTCTGGGGCCTTTTAGCTGGTAATTTGCATCTTCCTCTAAAGGATTGAGTTTTGACTGTGAGCAAAGGCATCTTATTCAGTTTAATGGACTGCATTCCTTAATTAAATGCATGTTTCATTGCACTGCGTTTGTATGTCCCACAGCATCCTGATGTGCATGCAGGGATTTAGGCACCTTTGTTTTGAGCTTCTTTTTTGGATATCTCAGTAAAGTGCTTGTTCACTTGGGTTTTCTGGCTGTTCAGCAACGAGAAGCAGAGATCCAGAAGGCCGTTCCATCACTCTGATGTGACTCATGAGGTGTGCATGCTCCTTTTTCTCTAGCCGTTCTGCAACAAGACCTAACTTTGGTGATTTATTTAAAAATCCTAGAGATAAGAGGGCTGAATCTAGACATTAATGAAAACTCTTGTGTAGGTGACGCAGAGCTTTTTCCTGTAAACTTCAGAAAGGTTGCTGTGAAGCAGTGTAAGCAGCCTTTGGGTGAAGATCAAAGTCTTGGGCTGCTGTGTGAGTTAATTGTGGTATGTGCTATTGACTTGGAATCAGTTCATATGAAATGCAGTTGCTAAAAGTCACTGTGTCAAAGCAGCTGAGAGCACTTCAAGGAAACAATCTGAATTTGATTGTGAAAATGAGAAATACTCTCCAACCAGAAATGCACAGCACCAATCAGGATTTGTCCCGTGAACTGAACAAGAAAGATGTGGACTACTAATTTCTCTGTTTTTTAAAGATGCAAATCAACAATAATTCCAATGTAATTCATTATTATATTGGTGCCAACCTGATATAATTAAAATCACAGTCAGGACCAGCACGTATATTTAAGTACCTAATGTGCATAAGTGTCTTTACACAGGGTATGTGTATTAAAGGAACTAATTGGTTTATGCTGGATTTCCAGAATGCTGCTTGCGGTCTCTGTAATTCAATTCTCCAGTCTTTACTGCTCTTTTGGAAATTCTCCCAGGATAGTTTATTACTTGCTAGGCTTAGATTTCGGACAATAGATTCAGAAGGTCTCTTTCTTCCTCTCTCTCCTCTTTTTTTTTTTTTCTTCCAAACATTGCTCCGAATATTTATGCTCTGAAGGTTAAGAGGACCAATAGTTCCAGAAAGTAAAGTTCTATATTTAACTGCAGACTAGGTGTGGTTCAGACAACTGCAGTGCAAGCTGCCTCTCGCTGCTGTGCTAGTGATACCAACCTTGACCTGCTCTCTTCTTGAGCCTCCTACTCATGAAATATGCTGAGTTTTGTGAGCGGCGATGTTGTCGTGTGGCTCACCCTCCTTTGGGAATAGAGCTAAGACTACAGCAGTCCTTTCTGTTGAAACCTGAGGTTAAACTTGAAAGTCTCTTTCTGGTTCAGTTTCGTGTTGTTCTTTGTTACATCTTGTCCCAAAGATTTTTTTTTTTCTTTTTTTTTTTTCCCTCTGCTTTACCTCTTTTCAACCTCTCTCATTAGAACTATGAAATTGAAATTCCCTTTAGGGCTGTTTTTTCTTTCTTAATGAAGCTGTGTCATCTTGCCTATCTTTTTTCTTGTTTTTTACTTTACATTATTTGTGCTTCTCTAATCCTATGTTGCAGTTGAGGTTTATCTTCTTTTTTTTTTTTTCTGGGCAAATTGTTACTAAAGAATGATCTAAGATTGGCAGCAGAATCGATGACTGTACACCCATTTTAAGGCACTCTTGTTAAGTGCCACTAAAAACTGGTGGGGGGGGAGGGCTTGAGTGTTTTTTTTTTTTTTTTTGAGTATATGTTTTATCCAAAGATTAAATTAAAATAACTATAAATTCTGCTCTAGACAACATGAATAATCCATTAGTTGAAGTATTTCAGTTTGTCTGGAGAGGAGAGGCTTTTCTTTCTGGATGAGGTTATTTGGTTTGATTGTATGTGTTGTTTTTTTTATTGTAACACTTTTCTTTGCTCTTGAAGTATCCTTTTGTAAAGATGAACTTAAATTAAAGACTAGATGATATTGATACCTGTTAGCCCCATTTCTTAGACCATAGAATCATAGTGGCATTTCAGCTTCTTAAATGTAGAATCTTTGATGGCAAAATGGAGTCAGGTGCTTCACCTGGCTTTGTGATCCAAGGCAACCTGATTCATAAGAGAAATGAGTTTAGGTTTCTGGAGATGCTGAGGGTATGGTTTCATGATATAGCTGAGCTGAATTAACACTTTGTCACCATCTCATCCTTTAGGTGTCATCCTGTCTCAGCACCCTTCTCAGTTCCTCCTCTTCAGTTTCCCTGCTCCTGCCACCGTGCATTGTGCCAGATATGTTTCTTGTCTAATGGAAACACCACCCAATCCAGCTTGGCTCAGAAAAAAAATAGCGTTTCCCCCTCCATTTTTGTGAATTGATTCAGCTTGCTGTGCAGTGAGGGTGTGCCACAACCAGCTCAGGGGAAATGATGGGAATGCATGACTGTGAGCACGGGGAAGGGAAAGGTTAACAAAAGAAAATGTATGGATTTTCCATGATTTTGTTGCTGTTGTTTGTTCGCTTGTCTGTTTTTTCTTCTGGTTTGGCTTAGGTGAGTTCCTGGTTTGGCTAAAAGCACAGTCATGCTGGCAGCTGTGCTGGCATTGTTCAAGACACGTCCTTTGGCTTTTGCTGGGGAGCAGGAAGGTACTACCCTGGTGTCGCTGCCAAACTTTTTGTCTAATTCAACCAGATTATATTTATGTTCCCCCTCTCCAGTGGGCCCAGGCCGGCTGAGAAAATCACCTTCATGCCAAGCACAGCCACGGTTGTGTTTCCATCAGCTGCACAGCTCTGTTGCGATGTATTTAGCACTGTCTGTCCTCCTGAAGAAGCAACTTTGCAGTGGTCCCAGCAAGCTGGCAGAGCCCTGTGCATGGTTCTGGCCCTGAGCGTTATCAGGGCTGACATGCGTTATTAGAAATCCTTCCGATTGTGAAAGCACTATTACTGCAGCTCTCCTGAGCGCTGGGGCTTCCACAGCTTCCCTGGGGAAAATGAGAGCTCTATTAGCTCCTGAAATTCAGTTAGGAAATTTTCTTAGTTAATTTCATCCCATTACTCTTAGTTATGTCTTCTAGCAGAACCTTAATACCAGCCCCATAGGGGATCTAAGTTTCCTGTGCAAGGCTTTGGAGGAGATTTAAGTTTTGGATTCATTGCGTTTCGCCCTCTTCGAGCTAACAACAGAGCAGGAAGTAATGTCTTTCGGTCTCTTCCATTAGGCTTGTATATTGTTAGAAACAGAACATCAGTTTCTCATCAATGTAACAACATCCATCAGTTGGCTTGGAAATTCTGCTTGCCTTCCTTGGGTTTGTCTGAGCTGGTGCTGAGAGTTCTGTTTTGCTGTCCCTGTGCCCCTCAGATGTCGTTGAACCTTCCTGTGACTCCCTCATCTCAGCTGCAAAATATCTTCTGCCCCTTTGGGAGACTGAGCCAAACCAAGGAAAGGGTGAGCAAGGAGCTAACGTCTATCACCTTCGGGTTACCAAGGAAGATTTGCGTTAGGCATTAGGAAACCTTCCTAGCTTTAAGGATGGCTGAGCACTAAGGTTATCTATAAAAACTATGGAATTTTTCTCAGGAGCAAATGAGCTGAAACCTGTCAGGATTGTTCTGATATACTTGATCTCAGTGCAGAGGGAAACATCGGGTGACTTCTTTACATTACTTTCCAGCTCCTTCTATTCTATTCTAAGGTGTTTGTTAGTCAGCAAGTCGCAGTGGGAGGTTTAACTTCATTAAGTCCTTTGAGATCTAGGAAGGAAATGTTTTTTTTAGGATCTTTATTTGCTGTTCATGCCTGTGAAGGGCTCTGAGATCCGGGAGTACAGGCACTTCTGCAAAGGCATTCAGCGAAGTTCACTTTACAATTCTGGAAGTTCAAGTGGTTCAACTCAGGGTCATTGCTGTATGTCTTCATAAAATGCAAGAGCAGCCATTTTATGCTTGCTACACAGTATCTTTCTTGTTTTGCATTAGATCAAGCTACATTCCCTCTTAGATATGCATAATATGCAAGCTTCCTATTCTAATCAGCTGTAAGCAAATCCCAGTTGTTTGGCAGATAGCACACAGTCAAATGTAGTACTAGGATGTCTGTGCAGAGTGCTCACCAGCCACTGCTGTTGTGAAGGATCCAGCACCTCATGAGTTACTTTTCTTCTCCAGGGAGCTCAGGTGCTTTTTGTATCTTTCTTCTCTCTCTTTTTATTATTAAAAAGAGAGATCTGTGGGAGGGGCAGCTCCTTGCAGCAGACTCCAGACTTTTTTTTTTTTTTTTTTTTCCCCCAAGGTCAAAATATCTGAAATGAACATTTGCTAAGGCAACCTTGTCAGTCTGACCTGTAACAGCACTATCTAATGCAGTAAGCTCATATTTTAGGAATGGGAAGGCTTCTCTAGTCCAGGTATTCTGCATTTCTTTAGGGCCAGCTGACACTTCAGTATTCAGTCTCCTGCTTGTGAAGGTGAAAAGCAGGACCTCATCCTAAGGTTTAGCATTGCTTTCCCGTAGAATCATAGCAATTCTCACATAACTGGCATCAGAAATCTCTGTTAGTGCTCACATGCTTTCAGTGAAGATGTACAAAGGTGTGACTTGTGTTTACCATGCATGCTAACATTGGTTTTACTGGCTCCAATAGCACTACTGTGTCAGAGGATCTCTAAGATCTCTTAACCTAGTGTTTTTAAAGCATCTGTTGGCTCCTAGGGCAGCCCAGCTCATGGACCCCATACTTTACAGTGTACCTCAAGATTCTTAACAGGTGCAACATCCAGCTGCTTGGTTTGCACTTGCATTGGTTTCATGTGACCATCCCCTGTTTGTAGAGCTATGCTGGGGCTTTGTGCAAGGGTGGTATACATGCAACCTCAACTCAACCTGAATTCCTTCTGGGAAAACATGAGTTATTTGATAGCATGTCTGAAGAGCACTGTGAATGATGGGCTGCTTACTATCAGCCCTGGTCAGCCTGAAAAAAGCAGCTGTGCTGTCCTTATTGCAGCTTTTCCAGCTCCATCTTTTGTCTCTGGGACAAGGGGTGCCTGTACTGCACCCAGCACTGCGGAGTTCTGACACAACTGAAGCTTCTTATTGCAGCACAACTTCTTATGCCCAACACAACTGGGCATTCTTATTATTCACATAAATATGTAATTCCTTCTAAATCTTGCAAAGGTCTTCAGGGTACTTTGGGAGAACTAATTATACCTTGTTTTATTTTATATGCTAAAATGTGTTTAAAAAGTTGGAAGTCCCTTTTGCCTGAGTATCTGAGAAAGAATATGAACATTGCATTTATCTTCCCATGGTCATTTGTTTTATATGCTACTGTCGATGCACTGCTTATTATCTCCTCTCTGAACTAAACATTTTTTCTCTTAACTCTTCTCATATGGAAAAATCTTTCCTTGCCTCTTATGTCCATTATCACTCTTCTCTGGGCCTTTTTTGTTTGTGCTGGGCACCCTGCTCTCAGTGGCTCTGCTTGAGCAGTGAGGTTAGATCAGATGACCTCCAGAGGTCTCTTCCAACCTCAGCCATTCTGGACTTCTGTGATTTTGCATTTTAATTTTCAGTGATCCAGGGTAGGTGAGAAGGGACTGGAGCAGCACTGATTAACATATTTCCAGAGTGAAGTTACCACTGCCTGGAAAAAGGGAAACATTACTCCCATTTTTATAAAGGTAGAAAAGAGAACCCGGGGAACTACAGACTGGTTATTCTCACCTCTGTGCCCAGCAAGATCATGGAGCAGATCTTCCTGGAAACTATGCTGAGGCATATGGAAAACAGAGAGGTGATTGGTGACGGCCAGTGTGGCTTCAGTAAGAGCAAACCACGGCTGACAAATTTGCTGGTCTTCTACAATTGCAAACACCATGTGTAACCACCATAGCAACAGACAACATCTGCCTGGACTCATGCAAGGAGTTTGACACTGTCTTGCATGACATCCTTGTTTCTAAATTGGGGAGATGTGGATTTGATGGATGGACCACTTGGTGGATAAGGAAGTTGCAGCCAATGGCTCAATGTCCAAGTGAAGATCAGTGAGGAGTGGTCTTCCTCAGTGTTGGGGCTGGTACAATTCAACATCTTTGGTGGTGTGGACAGTGGGATTGAGTGCAGCCTCCACAAGTTTGCTGATGACACCAAGCTGAGTGGCGTGGTTGATGCGCTGGAATGCACCTGGACAGGCTGTTCAACAAGGGCAAGTGCAAGGTTCGGCACCTGGGTCAGAGCAGTCCCAAGCACAAATACAGACTGGATGGAGAATGGATTGAGAGCAGTCCTGAGGAGAAAGACTTGGGGGTGTTGGTGGATGAGGAGCTCAGGAAGGCTCAGCAATGTGTGCTTGTGCCCCAGAAAGTCAACCACATCTTGGGCTTCGTCTGGTCACTTGATGTGACCAGCAAGTCAGGGAGGTGATTGTTCCTCTGCTCTGCCCTCGTGAGACTCAGCTTGGGGTACTGCATCCAGCCTGGAGCACCCAACACGAGAAAGATGTGGATCTGTTGGAGTGGATTCAGATGAGGCCAAGAGAATGCTGGGAGGGCTGGATCACCTTTCCTGTGGGAACAGGCTGGGAGTTGGGGGTGTTCAGCCTGGAGGAGGTTCTGGGAAGACCTTATAGCGGCCTTCCAGTACCTAAAGGGGGTCTACAGGAGAGACGGAGAGGGTTTATTACAAGAGCATGTACTGACAGGACAAGAGGTAATGGCTTCAAGCTAAAAGAGAGTAGATTTAAATTAGGTAGAAGGAAGAAATTCGCTGTGAGGTTGATGAGGCCCTGACACAGACTGCCCAGAGAGCTGTGGGTGCCCCATCCATGGCAGTGCCCAAGGCCAGCCTGGATGGGGCTTTGGGCAGCCTGGACTGGTGGGAGGTGTCCCTGCCCATGGCAGGGGTTGGGGCTGGGTGGGCTTTAAGGCCCCTTCCAGCCCAACCCATTGTAAGATTCTGTGATTCTAAGATTATACAGACAGAATAATCTGATTCCTATTGTTTTCTGGCCTCCAGCCTAACATCTGGATTTTGCTGATCATTTTTATATATTGATTGTATGTTTTCTTTGAGTGGTCCATAATGATTTGGGTGTCTTTTTCCTGAATGGTTACAACTAATTTAGAACCACTTGGTATACATGAGCAATTTGAATGTCTTTTCTGTTTGCATTTCTCTGCTTTTTGCAAAGATAGTTAATGAACTTCAGTTGTGGGAGTGTTTAGGTATTTCTGAATTTCACAGGAGTGATCTGCTTTATTTCTATCTAAAATAACTCATGCAGTTTCCAGAACGTTATTTAACGCAGCTGTTAATGCCAATCTTTTGAGGTCACAATTTCTTTGAGCCAAAGCTTGAACCTGCTACAGTGGCTGTCTGCAGTCATGTTGAAATCTCTAGATGCTGCTTGCCCCAAAAGCAGTGTGATAGTGTCAGTCAGGTGCTGTGGGTGATCTCTCTATTGCTCTCTTTTATACCAGCATTATACTTACTGGAATTTTTCTTGGAATTCTTCTTGCTACGATTATTCTGTTTAAAGTGCACAGGATCAAATAGTAACAAAAAGCTCATATTAATTAATGACACCATTATTTTCTTACCCATTGATTTCAGGAGGCAGAGGAAGTTATGACTGTGAACTGGACCCTGGTACTTTCAGCCTATGTTTTATGTTATGACTAGTCACTGCTGGCTGTCTAGAACAAAATTTCCTGATCCTGTTAGAACCTGTGTAAAGGTGATGTATCTTTGGATGTGCTCTGGTGTGAGGATCTAGCAGTTACATTCTGTTGTCTCTCTCTATCTGTACTGAGAGAGCTTGAGATAGTGCTGGGGAGTATACTCTCTTTTTGGCAGCAAACTTCGGGGGAGTTCAGCAGATAGCAAACGTTTTCCTGGACACTAATGAGCACAAGTGATGGTAAAGCTGAGATTATGGCTTTTTTTCAGCTTGCTTAAACTCCTGAGAATGAACCAGGCAAACCCTGACCTGCTGAGGAGGGTCGTGCCAGGACCAAGTTCACCTGAAAGAGATAGTCATCACTCTGTGAGATTTACCTGACCTGTATGTAATGTTATCCATGGAGTGAACCCACTTAAGTGAATTACAAAATTTAACATCTCAAGTGCTCTGGAAAGAATGAGGAAGGAATTAGCAATCAAGTTGGCACCTTGTTACTGCTTTGCTGCAGCCAGCTGTTGGCTGTGTGCATGAGCACCATCCAACTCAGTGCACTGTTGAGTGTGCCCATTTCTGATTTCTAGAAGTATTGCAGTGTTTGTGCTGACTCTCACTGCAGCTTGTCTCTGAACAGAGTCCAAACCTACCTCAGTGAAAGGAAATTCTATGCCATCTAGTAACAGATGTGAGGCCTTTGTACAAGTAATAAACAGAGTAATTACAAGGAGAATTGAGGGAGCAAAATTCCTAACTAAAACTCTTAAAATATGTTGCATCGTGTATTTATGGGATCTTGGTCAGCCAGTGGAGCATTTTAAACAGACTAAAAAGAATGCTTTATCAGAGAACCATATGGGCTTTAACCACAAAAGTTACTGCCACATCCTAGGTTCTTTTTTATCCTTTTCTTTTTGTAGACCAGGATTGCACAACTGACCTTTTATTGTTTGATTTTCCTTTGGAACGTGCATAAGTTTCAATCTGCCTTGAATTCTGTGCTGTTTGTGTGGAACTCAGCAAAATAGAAGACAAGGAGCTATTCCAAAGAGCTTTTTTTAATATGATTTCCTTATAAACAAAATGAATGAGAAAGTAGGATACATAAATACAAAACATATAGAAAAGGTCATCTGATTTGTTGCTTATTATGTACATAAGCCAGTGCTCTTTCAGTTTCTAAATGCTCCTTGATATTCTCTTAATCCCAGGAGCATTGGACTGGAACTTCCTGTTTCATGCCCAGCTTCTTGTTTCAGTCAACCTCTATTATATCCTCTTGAGAAACTGATTCAATTCTCTATATCTCAAGCAGATATAGCCAAGGGAACAAAAGCCTGTTGGGAGACTGCTGCCCAGCAGGCTCTTATTGTTTCAGCAGTTAGAAATCTTAAGTTCCTGGGATTGTTGGTGACCAGCATGTACCCATCCTTCTTGGATCAGTATCATCATTTAAATAGAACAGATCCTGCCCTCCATCTTTTGTCTTCAAGTGTTGACCCCCTTCATGTATTGTAGTAAACCGTACCCTCATCTCAGCTTTGAGGTTTGCTCAGGTAAAGCAAGATAAGCTTTCCATGCCTATGTTATCCTGTTTGCTCTCTGAGCTGTTCAGTTTTAAATTCTTGGGAGACCAAGACTGTACATCATTCAGGTGAGGTCTTGTGCAATTATTTTAATGATTATCTTTCTGCATTGGAAATAGCCATCAAGCTGATTGAGATGTCAGGCTTTAATTTTTTGATAGTTTTGTTGCATTGTGTCTTTCAGTCATACTACAGTGACGTAACAGCGAGTGATCTCTCGATTCCATCTGATGATCCTTCTGTGTATCTAAGAAGCTGCTGCTGTTCCCAGAGTGTATGACCTTGCATAGTGCACTCTTAAAATTTCTTTCTAGTTCTTGTCCTTAGGCTTGTCTGTTACTTTTTATGATACCCCAATTCTCTGCATTGACAAGGCTTCTGACTTCGTCATCTGCAGATTTCGTTACCTTGTTCAGACTTTGTGTTAAGATCATAAAGTGTTTTCATTCTTAAGATATTCCAAATACTATACCTGAGGTCACCAATAACCTCCTTCCAGGCCATTATTTTCAGTTTTCAGCCAATTCTTAGGGCAATTATCTCATAATTATACTAATCTTTGTCTTTTCCAAAATCATTAATATTTTCCCATTTGTCACTCTATCAAATGGTTTGCTGAAGTCCAAAAGTGATAAGAATAATTGATTTTTTTTTTTTGGCATAGAAATAGAATCAAGAACCCTTCAGTTGCTTTTAGAGCATTACTACCACTAATGTTTTAGTCATACCTCTTAGAGAAGAAGATGATGAGACTGTCCCCAAGTCTGTTACTTTTTCTGCTTTGTCTGTGTAACACTTTATGCAGTAGGAGTTCTGTTGAAGGCACCAGCCATTAGGAAAAATACATGTGAGGAACCCAAAATCAGAAGCTTTGATCCTGAGCCTCATGACTATGCACTGGATATCCTTCAAGAATTGGCCTTACCTAGTCTTCTGGATTCTGTAATGTCCTTTCATTAATTTAATCAATTTGCATTTCCAGAAAATGCAGCAGCGGTGATGGCTGTCTGTGCCCTCCTAAGCTAAGCTGAGTCAGGTCCAGTACTGGAAATTGTAAATAGAAACTCGTGGATCTCTGGAGGGGAGAGGCTGGTGATTTAATAGTGTACAGGAAGTTGTCTGCTCATCCTAAACTTTATCTCAAATATCATAGTTTTTCTTCTTCTACAGGCTTAGGACAAAGTTAGACTTAAGCTTCACAGCCATAAGGACTGTAAAATGTGACTATACTGAGACTTAACTAGTAAAAGCTTGGGAGGCTGTGCTGCTTACGCTTGGCATTCTGTACTTTTTTGTTGTTTGTTTTTGTGATTCAGTGCTGAGCTTACTGCTAACGCAGTTTTGATGCAAGGATGGGCTATACTTGTAGAAATACCTTACTTTAGATGAGCAGCAAACTTAGTTTCTAAATCTGAGTTACATATTTTCTGAAATAGAATGGAATGAAGTTTGGGGTTGAGTAATGTACAATTCAATCAATACATTTTTCTGCTTGTTTGTGTTGCCAAGTAAAACCTTGGAACCTTCTGTTGTCCTGCGAGTAGCATCTCTGATAACCACAGTGTTGATTATGGGACAGCCCCCTGCAAAGCTGGGTTTACCTAGCAGCCAGCCATGCCCTCTTAGTGAAAGAGCTGAAGGTGAGTTCTGCACGGTCTCATCACTTCTTGGAGATGTTTCATCCATGGTCTGACCCTGCTGTGGCTTTGCTTGCTTTGTGAGAGCTGGCTAACCCAGAGGATGTGACTTAACAACTCTTCCCCTGTACAGAGTTCAAAATTGTAGATGAGATGTTTGCTTCACAGATGTCTTCACAAAGGTCTTGTTTGTCACAGAGTTAAGCCCAAAGGATTTAACACATAAATATCTTTGTAGTGTGTAGGTCTTAATTTAAGGATTGCAAGCAAATAAAGCAGAACAAGAATCACACTATTATTCATGCTTAGATGTCTCGTTAGGCAGAGCTTTGAAGGTACTGTGTGCTCATACCAACTGGTTGTGGAAATATTACAGAATAATTCTCACTTCATCATGTCTTGATGTGTTAGTGGCTGGCTTTAAAAACAGATTTCCATCATTTTTCCCCTCTTATTTTGTGAATAATTTAGGCAGCTGTGTTAGTTTTAGGGGTCTGGGACGCCATTAAGTTATACGGTTTCAGCCATTCTGTGCTGTCTGTCTTCAAGGTGCCTTAAGCAGAAACTACCTATGTGTTTCAAATTGCTGAAAACTCCAAATCTTTCTACTCAGAAGACAGCTGTTGTGTAATTTCAAATATATTCTTATCACCAAATCCAATTACAAGGAAGAGTAAATCGCCACCTCCGATGTCTTAACTATTCTTATTTTAATTGTTAATTATCTCAACAGTAGGGTGCTATAGATTAGGAGGCATAGATTATCTTTTGCAAGTAGGAGGCTTTAGGAGCTATTATCAATTAATTCTGTTTTTAAAGAATTTTCAGGGTAATTTTAATAGCTTGATAGGATTGTATTGGTGCTTGAGACTGCTGTCAAAATATCAAGAAAATGACTTTTGAAAAATTAGAAACTTGTTGATGTCATAGCAGCTTTGAAGGTCATACAGTCTTGCATGCTGCAAGGTGTATTTCTGATGTTTTGATCTACACTGTAGAGTAGATTCCTGCTAAGAAACATCAGTAAAATGATTCTCTGGGTTTAGCCATCAATTTGAATAAACAGGATAAAGAGCCATAACACGTGTCTGAGTTTTTTAATGTATACTGATATGATTGTGCTGTTTAGATACACAAACGGATACAGACATGCAAAATCACAACTAGAATTTACATATCCTGTTACTGTGAGCAATCCAAGTCCTGTTGAGATCTCTCCTCCTGTTTTGCACCTTCCATGTAAAGAAGTACAAAAATGAAACCTTACAGGCAGTGAATTAAACTCTTCTCAGAGAGAACCTGTGGGGCTGAAAGTTAAAGCTAGGAATGAGATGCAGATTTTTAAAGAAAAAGGATTCTTACAATTTAGTTCCAAAGTTTTTTTTAAAAGTTATGATAGATTCTGCATTGGATAAAATGCAGGATTTTTACTTAGAGGCTGAATATCTCTGTAAGTCAAGCAGAAGATGTGGGCTTGATGTCAGAAACCTGAGGTCAGTGCTGTACATCAAGCTGGAGTCCCACGGTGGTTTCTTCAGTCCTTAAAATCCATAGAGCTCTGAAAAGCCCCTGGGCAAGTGGTAGTGCCATAGGGAAAACAGTAGAAAGCTGTAACAATTACGTTTATTTAACGTTTCTTTCCCTGGATGGAAAACCCAGCTGAACTGAAGGATGACTCAAGTTCACCTGCTGGCATCCTGAGAGCAGTAATTCTCATCCTTGGCTGATCTCAAGGGCAGAAGTGGCTCACCAAATGTTTCCTGTAGCATCTGAACTGTTGGTTACGTTTTGTGGTTCTGGAGGAAGGAGAAGTTAGTGACTTCAGCGTCATTCTCCGCTCCACCAGAGTTTACCTGGGAAGACAACGTCTTGGAGCTTTAATTTTGCTGTGGGGTTCACTGTTTGGTTGACACATGCTATTATTGTAGGATCTGTAGAAACAGCAGTACATAAAATGGATAGTGTCATCTGTTGACCCCACTGAAAATGGCTTTAGGAGTATTCTTGGCCAGTATTTACTGGGAAATAAACTAGTAATTACAATTTTCAATGAGATTATGCTTTGAATGTCACTTCTCTGACAGTCTGTTTCATGCCATGCAGAGATAGGATCTCAGGCACAGATGACAGCCTACCTTCAGAAATATTTCCATTGATTTGACAGCCTGAATGATAGTTCTGTTAAAAGCCACAAAGACTGAAACAATGACCTCTTGCCACCGGGCGATACTGCGTTGATAAATATACTAATGAGAGATAAAACAGGTAACCATATTCGAGTGTTTTATGTAACCTGTCAGTGGAAAGCAGAGGCACTGTTTGAAGGGAAACTAGATAGGGAGCTGAAATTACAGGCAGCCTTATCGAAGGCAGGAGAGCAGCTTGCACTCCCGTGTATTTTGAGACATTGGTGTTTGGCAGCCAGCTTGGTCCCTGGTGGCAGGAGATCTTCTGTTCAACAGGGGTCAGATGGGAGCTGTGGAAAATGGACAGTTCTATTTTTTTTCCTCAGCTGGTCCACAAGCTCAGCACTCAGGCTTGGCTTTTAGCGTTGGTTTAAGAGGATGGGTGTGAGCTGCCACTGAAGGAACTGCTTCCAGCTGTGTCTTTCTGCCATCTCCTGCCTGTGTCCCTTGGCTGTGCATACACTGCTCCTGGCATAGGTGGAAAGCTGGGCCAGAGAAGCAGCCAGGCAGAAAACATTCTGCAAAAAAGGAATGACGGGGAAAGTGAGAGCATCCCTTTCAGCCTGCACTTAAGTTAAGCTGGACTGCAGCCTGAGTCTGGGGAAAATGATCTTTGGTGGGAGAGTCAGAGCCCCAGCAGCAGTGCTGGGATGCTTCATTCTCAGCTGCTTCCTGATTAATGAAAGTGGGAACCTGGAGATGCAAACAAAGTTAAGTGAGGGAGTGAGCTTGCAGCCTGTCAGCTGTTCTTCAATAAATATCCTTCTGCGTATTCTTGCCTCCTGTTAATTGCAAGGTAAATTATCCTTCTCTCAGTAAGACAGCTCTTATGTACACACACATACCTGCATTACCTCACCTTGAGCATGTGCCATTCTCCTGCAGCAGCTGACCTGCAGTTAATTGTTACCCTGCAACATGTTTGAACATCACTGCTTTGAATCGCTTCCACACTTTAACCATTTTTGTGTCATGCTGGAAACTCAGCCCTTCCCCAGCTTGGGGTCTTTTAAGCAGCACTGGGTTTTTACCTGCTCATGTCTAGCATCTAGCCCTCTGAAAATGCCCTGAATGTGACCATCCCACTGCTGCTTGGGTTGTCTCAAACACTTCCCTGGCAGCTGCAAAGCTGATACAGAGCAGCCAAACTTCCACTGTGGATTATCGGGAGCACTGCTGAGGCATTGCTTAATGCATCTGATATCTCAGCCTGGATAACAGAAGCCATACAGCTGAGCAAAAAAGATTGGCAACTATTGCAGGAATTCGGATAGGGGCACCTTGGTAAAGAGGGGAGGAATTGCATTAACTTCCATTACAGAGCCCAGGGCTGAGATGGATTCTCTCTCTGTCATTGTCCTAAGCACATTATCCCTGAAAGAAAGAGGGTTTCTCTGAATCTGCAATTTTTCTAGGCTTCAGTGTTATTGAAATGAAACTGCTTCAAGGATATCTACATTCTTTACCATCATATGGATTCTCATCTCATGTAAATTATTTGACCACTTTTCATTTTAATCCTCCACTGTCATTTTCTACAAAAGACATCATTTGGCTTCTTCATTGAAGGTATTCAGCTGACAGCTGCCCTTTGTCTAGAAAGCAGTATGCCTTGGTAGGATTTACTCGTGCCTGCTATTTTTCTGTTTTTTTTTTTTTTTTCTTTGAAGTTCATACTACTTCCTATTTTTCATCTGTAGTTTTCAGGAACTTTTAGAACAGGCTGTGGTTTGTAGCTGTGAACAGAAATTCAGACATCCTGAGTTCTTTCCCTGCTCCTTAGCAGGAGTATACTTGACTGATAAGAAACAGAACTGGAGGCAAATTAATTCCTTTCCAGCTTGCAAGAGGAACGGAGCCAAAAAAACCTCAAAATTTGTTCACAACTTCTACATGAGCAAACCAAAAGAATCAATGATGAAGTCATAAAATTTTTGCATTGGTTTCCCTGCCTTGAAAAGGCAGCTGTTAGCTGCTTTCCAGAAATGTCGAGGGGTATATGGAGAATTCAGAGCCTGAAGATGAGAATCAGCTCTTGCAGTTGAGTGATGTTTTGAGTTTCTTTTGTCTTTGAGACCTTTTCCTTTAGGACTGAAGAATTCCTGATAAAAACAGCTGAAAGTCTCTGTCAAAGGCTAAAAGCAGGATGTGGTGATGGAGGAGAATTTTTTCGGGAGGAGGAGATGCAGTTTTGGGAAGCGTGAGTTGGACAAGTTCATAGGCAGCTTGAATGCATGAAGGAAGGAGGAGGCATGTTACTGAAGTGAACGAGGAATAAGCCTGAAGACTGGAGGAGAGGAAGGTACTAAGGTTGCTGTGGCAGCTGCAGAAACTACATTGAGCTATTCAGGTAGCTCCCCTCTGGTACCCACTTAGCTTTCTGGTCTTCATGAAAGTGTCTTCTTAACCAGGAGAGCTGCTCAAAAACTTCTCAAGTTTTTAGTATTTTTTTCATAAAACATGTTATCAGGATGAGAACATGTCTTAGTTTCAGCTGGGACAGAAGTTAGTTTTTCTTATAGTGTCTGGTATGATGGTTCAGGTTTTCAAGTGGGGATCAAATTTTGTCAGTTATTTATTTTAAAAGATATTTAAAGAAAATGTTTCACAATGCTGGAAAAATACATTTTGGTCCGATTTTAATTTTTTCAGTCTTAAAACATATGTAAGTATGTATTAGTGTTTCAGTGGAGATTTCTTCTAAATCACAGAAATGGTTGGAATACACAAAGAAAACTTCCTCGTGTGCCATAAGAGGTGTTTCATTCATTGTCCAATTCTCCCAGTTAGCTCCAGCACATCAAGATTTCCTGTTACCACAGCAAATTGTAGTCATGACGTAAGTTTTGCTATTAATAAATGTAACTTTTTTTTATTATTTGTGCCAACAAAAGCATATGGCACTCAGTGGCTTGCTAATAGCTTGGTGTTGAACTACCTGCCAGGAAAAGGGACACCAGTGGCCCTTGCATTGTCTTGTCTCCATTCATCACTGTTTCTTGCATCAACATAAGCTCAAATATACACCATTTCTTTGATTTTGCATGTTTTATCATTTCTTCAATAAAGTTAGACATCTTCTAGCAGCTTTGTGACCACGGACTAGCTAGATCCATAATGGTTTGTGATACCAGGGCTTCACCTTTTTCTACATCATCATATAAATTCATCAGTTTTTCAAATTCTGGGACATTTGTTGCTTGGTGTTTGTTCTTGACTTCTGACAAATACCTATAAACAAAGGAAATAATGTTCAGCAAAGGGAATCCATAAAATAGCTGTTAGGACCAGCAAAATTTGGCGATTAATAAAATGATGACTTGGCTTCCTGACTAGGATGTAGTCACATAAATAGTAGTCTTGACTTTCCTTTATCAAGTGACACTCAGAAGAGGAAATAGTCCTTGGCTCTGGGCTGTTTTCTCTATTTTGTAGGTGAGATTGCTGAGATACAGTCATGAGACCATTGGGCTAACTACTAGAAAAAACGTTTTCTACTCTGCTTTCCAACTTTCCCTTTCTCCAAAAATGCTTTGTAAAGAACACCACACCTTTGAACAGGAATTTGCAAGTTTGCATAGGTACATATATCACTTCAAAAGATGTAATAACAGAAAGGATGATATATCTGAAAGAGGAAAGAATATAGTTTTAAAAATTCCATGCCTGGAGACATGCTGGAGGGGTGGGGGATAAAGTCTTTGGTCCAGGGAGCTGGCAGTGCTCTGTGCTCAAAGCTTCCAGTGAAATGAGTGTGACCATGTGTCCTGTTCTTCAGATTTAATGGTAAAACCTCAGCTGATTTTTAGAGGAGGTTTGAGCCGACTAGTTGGAATCACTTCTGGTCAGTCTCTCAGGGCCTGCTTCATCTGAGCAACTCTGAGAGTTCTGGGGAAGAAGAAGTGGATGTTTATGTGTAAATGTGATTACCTCCATGCCCAAATCAGCATTATAGACAGTCTGCCCTTCATTTAGTGAAGATGGAGATGTTTCTGTGGTTTCCTTTGCTCTCTAAGCTACCAAATCGAGTGGAAGTACATTAATAGTGCAACTGGCTGTGCTAATGTAATTTATTTTAGTCAATGAACAGCAACTTTGAAATAAGGCTGCGTTTGTGGGCGTAGCTGTGACTGCAAATAGCACTGAGAACAGTGGGGTGCAGAAGTAGTACACAGAATTCAAACTGAACGTCCAAAATTTGTATTTACAGTGGGTTCATTTAAACAGGGAGTGAAGGAACAAGATCTGCATTAGCACCACTTGTTCAAAAGGAGGTTGGGAGGAAACAATTGCTCTGTGGAACAGAATGCATGTTCCCTAGAGAGCAACTGTGCCAGGGCCAATCCGCCAGAGGAGAAATATGGCCATGGAAAAGAATAAACACCAAATAAAGCCCAACTCTCCTACTAGTAAATGGTCTACAATTAAAGGAAAATGTATTCTTTTCAAATACAGAGCAGCTGTCCAACATCTGAACCTGCTGCTGATCAAAGCCGATCAAAGAGTTCTTAAGATTATACATTATGGACAATCTACAGAAAAACGTGGTAGTCCCTGCTTATGGCTCGCTTATCAGGGTCCATTGAAGTAAACAGGACTCCTTTTGTTGTTTTTAATGCAGATCTGATAAGATCTGCAGAATGTAAATCAGTTCATTAAAATTTTTAAAGCACTTAAATGAAGTAAAAGAGAAAATGGTTTAACTTTTGTAGGATGTTTACTGCATATGAAGTACAATGAAATCATAATTATTTAGAAACAAATATTGCTAAAATGAGCTGTACTCAGAGTATGTTGTTTTGGGGCTAGATTTAAATTATTTTGATTGTGACTTTAAGAAAATGAATCTGACTCTAGAAATCTTACTCTATTATTGTGTAATTTTGTCTACACAACATGAGTAACGTGTCTAAATCCACAGTGTTTGTGTGTGATATCTGTGTTTGTGTATGTATACTAACCCAGTGATCAAAATAAATATTGAACAGCTCTTTCACTTGTGGGATACTGCCTAAACTAGGGGTGTGCAAGGAAAAGAAGGAACTGCTAGTTAGAGAGGCAGAGGCATGGCCTATGGTGTCTTGTGAGACGATGCTTCACTCGACAGCGATAACTCTGATATTGGTAGCATTGCCTCCTTTGTTGGAGCTCCTGGTTTGATATTCTGAATGCCGAGGTGATGCTGCAAATGCCAAGATAACATTCAGCTATCTGAGGCATTTGGGAACTTTCCAAAGAGTAACTGTGAATGTGAGTGCATGCTAATATTACTTTACGCCTAATATACAGGTTGACATAAAATGTTCTGTGTTATTTCTGTAAGAGTGATGATAAACAGGCAGTTGACACCTCTTCTAGCAAAACTGCTTGAGAGTATTTCTGAGAAAACCCTTTTTTCTTTCCCCTCCTTGCAGTTACTTCAATGAGAATCAATATCCAGACGAGGCAAAGAGAGAAGAAATTGCCAACGCCTGTAATGCAGTTATACAAAAGCCAGGTGAGGAGCTGATCACGATGTCCTTTCCAAATGCAATTGCAATTAGATTTCAGCATCTCCTGCTAAATTTAGCAGATCTCACTTTATGGCTGTTACTAACAATGTAGTGCCCTTAACTAGTGGTAGGTTTCTTCTCAAGCATTCTTTGGTGTGTGTTCTTCAGAGCTGCCATACTTGGATGGACATGAAAGTCGATGCAATTTTCAAACCCAAATGCCTCTGTCTGAAAGTTAAATTCCCAGCAGTTGAGATATGAAATACAAGTTGTGTATTTCATTTATACAGCTTTGTAAATGACATTGCTAAGAAAATAAACATGTTCTGAAAGGCTTTCATTCTTTAAGGTCAGTTATTTCAAAGTACTTCTGTAAGCACTTAGCAGTGATCTGACAATTTCATTACATTCCATGAAAGGGGGTTTTTCTGGTTCTGTTTCACAGATGGGAAATCTTAGGTTCACAGAGTGAGGCTTGATAGAGATCATGCAGCAGGTCCTCAAAGGAATAAATAGCACAGCTTTCCCCTCTTTCAGTTTTCTTTGTAACTTCCAGACAGGCATCTTGCATTCGAATCTGTGTGTTAATGGAAGACCCTATATTTGGGTCAACAAATTGCATTTTCCTTTTACACAGAGAAATCATACTTGGGGAGGAACATGAATATTCAGTTTAGTGTTAGTGAGCCCAGAGCAGTGGACATACCTGCTTTTGCCTAGTTTTATGAACCAAACATTTGCATTGTTTTCAGAACTTGGATTTTGGGTATATTTATTTCCTTTTTATATAACCAGAATAAAAGTTAACGCTGAAGAAAGTTAAGGCATGACTCCTGAAGAGAACAGGACAGAATCATACAGCAACTTAGGTTGAAAGTGACCATCTGGTCAAGCAGAAGCATCTTAGAATAAATTGCTCAGGGGCTTTGTCTTGTTTAGTTTTGAATAGCTCCGAAACGAGAAGTTTTCCCACCTCTCTGGGCCCCTGTTGCAATGCTGATTGCTCTTTTGGCAAAACACATTGTCCTGATATCTAGCCAGAATTTCCCTTGTTGCAACCCTTGTGTTGCCTCCTGCCTTCTCGTGGTGGAAGCAGAAGGATCTAGCACTGAAGAGGTTGAGATTTTAATGCTGGTTCAGCAGCTTTGAACAAGGTACTTAAACACTGTGTCTTAGGATTGGTAAAATATTGTGATTGGTACTGATACAAAGCATCAGGAAACAGCATAGGTATGTATTCCCAGAATTTCCTCTCACTCGTTCTGTTTCTCCTTATCTAAGTTTGCAGATGCTGATTGCTGTAATTACACAAGAGTACGAAACACACTCAGTATATGAAACACTGAATAAGTAAACTTTGAGAAAGTCAGAAAGTATGCAGTGAGAATCTCAGCTGCAGAGGATAGAAGATGCAGCTCCACTGACCATCTCATGTAGTGTTATGGTCAGCTGAAGAGGTTTCCATGATGTCCCTGCAGCGCTGAATCCCCTCCTGTCTTCCCTTTCTATGCTGATCATCAGGAAAAGGGGTTTTTTGCTGTAGCTGGGTGGTGGTTATTAGGATTTTTTTTGCTGGTATAAGTGCATCACTCCAGTGGTCTGGTTTTCAGCATCCCCCACCTCTTCTCCCAAGAGATAGAAAGTGTCCTGGCAGATTGGAGAGGCTGTGATTAGTGCTGTGGGAGCACGATAGCAGCTGCTGTGCTGGAGAAGAAGGAAAGCAGATTGAGGGGGTACAAAATTCCTTTATTCATTTTGCTGCTCCTGAGGAAAACACATCATTGAACTGCACCCTCGCGGCACATCGTAAGAGAAGTAGCCCAAGGGTATGCAATTTGTGGCAGGGCTGTGAATTGGAGGTTTTTGAATCTCAGTTTTGTGCTTGAAGCAGAAAAGGAGCCCTCTATTCTCCCACAGCTCTGGATTTGGTTGATTGAAGCTGCAAAGAAATTCCCGTACTTCAGATTTTAAAAACAGAAGAAAGGCTACTTTGTTTTTTAGAGAGATATTTGGCATTTATTACCATAGCATCTGGGCACAGTCCTCTGGTTCACATAAAATTCACTTCACTCTTAGTTGTAATAACTTTTCAGTGTTGTCTGTATTTCAGGAGTTTATCACTTGTATATGGGTAGTTTGCCTATCTTTGACTATATTTTTTTCCCCTTTTCACAGGGAAAAAATTATCAGATTTGGAGCGAGTTACCTCCCTTAAAGTGTACAACTGGTTTGCCAACAGAAGAAAGGAGATCAAGAGACGAGCCAATATCGGTAATGTATCAGAGAGCCTGCTTTCAAGGTTCAGTACAGAGACTTGCTCAGGAGAGGTGAAAATTAAATAAGATTGCATTAATGAAAATATGAGAGTTTCCGATATTCTTAATAGAAATGTGGAACAATTTTTTAAAAAGAAGTCTCTTGCTGTTCCAGGTGTTTCTCAAATATGGGTAGGAGATTAATTTACAAAATTCCATCACCAATCCAGGAAAAATGAGGCAGTTAGGAAGTTTTACTGGAAGATCAGTTTTAAAAACCAAAATGAGAATTTTGTTAGCAGAGGGAGAATGGTATTTCCCTATGCTCAGGTTCCTCTGGGCAGTCCAAATAAAAATCTGAAATAAAACCTGAAAATACCTGCGCTGGAAATAAGGGAAACAGAGACTGTTGCAAGTTCAGAACCTTCGTCTGCTGTTTAGATGAGAAGTGGTGGTTGTGAGGAGCTTTTATGTGGTTGTAAGTTTCCTTGTGCCTGTGTTCCTCTGAAATGCACTTGTTTTCTCAGCCAAAACATAGGGTTGTCTTTTTTCCTGCCATCCCTCAGGCCCTACAGGGATCTCAGAGGCCAGAGGAGTTGTGTCACATCTCAGATACAGCCACTGGGACCAAAGGTTCCATGAGCCAGCTTAATATACAGGTTACACCTGTGCTCCCTACTGCTTTCTGTGGAGTTGCACAGTGATGAGTGGCTGGAACCAAGTAATAATTTTTCTTGATCAGGATAAAACAGGAGTTACTTCCCAGCTAGCCCTGCAGGTTTTTTGCATGAATACCACATTGTAAGGAAATCAGAAGTGATGCTGAACTTGTGAGAAGTAGACCTTCTAATATGGACAAATGCAAGATGTTCTAATGAGAATAAACTCACATTAGCAGCCAGGTCTCAATATTCTGCAGTGTGTGCAAAGTTTTATGTGCACGAGTACTATGCAGAAATGAGTTTGCAACATGCAGACAAGCAAAGACCCATCTACCTGCTAACTGGTATTTTTGCAAAGGTGAAAGGTGTTAGGCCATCTTGCTGCTTTTTGTCTTATTTGTGAAGGAGAAAAAAGTTCTTTCCACAACATGTGTGTTATTGAAATTTAATCTAAATTTATTTTTTGAAAATGAAATCTGTCTGTTGAAGTGGGGGGGAACAAAGTCCAAGGTGGGTGGTGTTACAGCTTTATCTGTACTGTATGTTATGTGGACTGTATGGGGAGGAGGGTTGGAAGGAGATTTGAAAGACGTAAAGGGAGCTTTAGATGCATGGATCCTACTGGAAGATGAAGATGTATTGTTTTTAAATCCCTTAAGTGCTTTTAAAAATTTCTCCATCTATTTTCAGACACTCCCCGCCCCCCTCAAGTCCTGCCAGTCAAAACTATGTGGGAAGATCTACAGGGAATGCCTTTGCCACTCCAGTGCATTAGAAATTAAGCTAATTTCTAATAGGACTGGCTGGAAAACAAGGATTCTTACTCGCAAACAAGTCTGTTAGTTGGCAGGGAAGGATTTCAGGCAAAGCAGTATCTGTTCATGTTCTACCTTCCCAAACACTGGAGAGTGAAGAGGAAGAGGCTAAGAACTAACTCTGTTCTTCCAGTTATTCTAACTTCTTGAAAAAAAATAGTTACTTTTAATTACTCTAATGCATCAGATAAATTAGGGATCCATTTGCTTTTTTCGAAGAAGCAGCAATCCTGGAGAGCCATGGAATAGATGTACAGAGTCCGGGAGGTCATTCCAACAGCGACGACGTTGATGGCAATGACTACTCAGAGCAGGTGAGCATCGTGTCCCAAAAAGGGAGAGTTGAGTGACACGTGAAAATCACATGTCTCTTGTTCTTGTTTTGCTTTGATGTAATTGTAATGGGGAAAGTGGAAGAGCACAGCTCCCCTGTTTGAATGTGTTGAGCAACCAGCATTCACCCACATGGATTTATTGTCATACAACAGGACACTTGGCAAGTACGCAATGGGGAGGAGGAGGGAAGATGTTCAGAGGGAGGCAGAGAAGCAGAGAAGGTAGAAGAAGACAGGAGGATCTGCTCCAAACAAGCAAGTTACACCATTCACGCCACACGCAATGTATGAAAAATGTTAGGAGAGTGTTAACTCACCCAGTGCACCGTGCATAACTTGAGCTCTCCTTACCCCAGGCACCGTGCTAGTTATCCACCCTCAAGGAAGGATGTACAGGTCTCTAACAATTGCTCCAATATATCAGGCACCAACATGCTTCCCTGCAAAACTAGGCATGTGTGTTCCTCTCTCACCTTTTATTTCTTTCTGCAAGAAATGTCTCCGTGATACCTGTGTTAGAGCTCTTGTGAGTTGCTTATCTGGCACCCAGACAAGCAGAGCAGTAAGCCCTGTGTGCTTCGTAGTAATCCCTTCTGTCAGCCTTGCC
The DNA here is from genome assembly GCA_013396635.1 of Penelope pileata. Lineage (NCBI taxonomy): Eukaryota > Metazoa > Chordata > Aves > Galliformes > Cracidae > Penelope > Penelope pileata. The sequence goes on along the minus strand of WBMW01002166.1, from coordinate 167,800 downwards.
CAGCAAGATACTGAGCACCCTCCTGCGAGGTGCTGAGCTCCCTCTGGGTATCCCTGGGAGCACCTTTCAGGAAGTGGCTCAGGATCAGTCCCAAAGACGTTGACAGACAAAGGGAGAAGGGGGAGGTGGGGGGGTGTGATTAACTGAAGCTTGACATTTATTTGGCCCCGTACCTGCTTCATATTGTTCTGCAACAGTGTGCCACTGTTTGGATTGTTTACATATTATCTGTCTTTTTTTTTTTTTTTTTCTTTTTTTGCATTTTAACTCTTGCCTATTCTCTATTTTTCTTGGTTATTTTTAACCCTTGACAGCAACTTCTTTTTTAAATTCTCTAGCAAAAGAATACCCCTTCCCGCACTCTGAGCCCTCACCTACCCTAAAGTTGGTGACCCTTCCTTCACACACCTTCCTGACAGGTATTGCACCCCCTTCCCAATTTTCCCTCAGGTGTCAGTGTTGGCCAAAACCCATCAGGGATGTGTGTGCTTGGCACCAGAGGACTTGCAGAGCAGTTCATTTGCTTGGTTCTGGCTTTGACGTTAGCTCTGTTCTGTGCTACACCCAACATCTGGGGTTGGCAGATTGGTTTTAATTGACTCATTTGGGAGAAATAGTTATGTCTCCCTCTCTAAAGGAGTGCAGTAGCAGCAGAGAGCCCTGGAATGAGTCCCTGGCAAACGTGGCTGTGGCCCAGCGTGACAGATCTCTGGCAGAGGGGTTCCCAGCCACTCTGCTTCTGATGGGCATTAAGGCCCTTTTTATAGGTCATCACCAGTAGATTTGGTGGAACCAGCCTTGCTAGCTCTAGGTGATGAGGATCTGCTCTGTGACAGCTATAAAATATTTTAAAAATGCTGTCGAGCGCAGTTAATCTCTTTTCGGTCAGATACAGAAACTGAGTACAAGAGTTATCCAGACTCCCAAACTATATTTTTCTTGCATGTTATCCAAAATGCTTTGAAAAGATGAATAAATTGGATATAAAATGTAAAGATCTTTGTTCACAGTTCTTAAAATCTGCATTTCTCTAGGAAGTATAATTAGGCATTAGCAGCGAAGCAGGTTAAATGGCAAGCTCTCCTGATGACCATTTAACATCTCTTAGCTTTAAAACCATAAATTCTGTTTTCCACAGTGACACTTAAACTTCAAAACACAAAGTTCATCCAAATACTAGCGAAGTGACCAAAACTGAGGACTTTGTTTTTCTTACTGTGGTAAAAATGACTGGGATGGCATCCCGATATTTGCCCCGTGTTTGTTGTAAATGCATTCCCTTAAATAACTAGGATTTTACCAAATCCTGTCTCCCTCAGCATTTTTCACCTGTCATCTTAATTTAAAAATGTCTAATACACATTTTAAAATTTAAATTTTGCATGTTCATCACTTAACAGCTGTTGGAAGAGTGATAAATATTTATGATTTCCTTTCTGTAAAAATAACAATAACGACAAAATCATTGCGTGGCCGCAATATTAGTGCCACATTTTAAAGAGAGGAAATCACCATGATTTCGCCCAACATCCCAGCACAATTTATTTGTCAGGTGAGATTAGAGTTTGGATATTGCTTGTTCTCATTCCTGTTATTTAAACCAAGCCCTGTGTTTGGTGTAGGCTGAGAAACATGCACACTTTGCTATAAAATTTATGCTAGGATGGCCAAACATTTGGTCTGATATTGTATGGCCACTATGTGCCTGTAGAAAGTAACCCTTTTTGTTCCTTGATTTTACAAGTTTCCCTGCAGTCCCGTAACATTAGAGTTCCCCTGTAGTAGTTGTGCTTGCCAAGCATCATAGCAATCAGCACAATGGTCCTCCTACAGCTGAGAGACCTTGTTCTTCAGAAAAGAGGCACAGAGAAATACAGAGCACTTGGTTCAGCAGACTGGAGAACTCGGCAGAGGCTCACCTAGATATTTCAATTACAGTAGCTCCAGTCCCCTGAAATCATTGCAGTTTTGCTTAAGTCTTCAGCATCTTTTTCCCAATACCTTTGTGAATTCAGTTTCCCCACAGGACAGTGGCTCAGGCCAAAGGCTAGTGAGATTTGTGTCCTGTTTGTGACTGAGGTCAATACCAATGTTTCAGGAAAAGTATTTTTAAAGAATAGGACAATTATAGCCTGATTTCATGATAGCAGCTTCCGGCTTCTGGAAGGCAATCCTTGTGAAGACTTCCTGAGCCAGGCAGCATATCCACTTTCTTTTTTGATAGTTACCAGTGGACTAGTTTTCCTTGACCTTGTATAACCCCTGTTTTTAAAGCCCTATTTACTTTTGTCTGATCTAGAAAGCAGCGAATCCTACAACTGAGCAGTGATAAGTGAAGAGCTGCTTCCTGTTTTTGCTTTGGAATATATTATCTCATCATTGCAGCGAGCACCCTTCGCTTATTAGATCATCAGAAGTAGCGAACGGTTGTTCTCTATTTACTGACTATCTGTAATAAGCATTTACCAGATCAGCCATCAGCCATTTCTTTTCCAAGCTGAGGAAACTGAGTGTGTTTAGACCCTCCTCATAGGGAAGCCAACCCCTGCCTCTGTTTCTCCTGTTTGCCACTCTTGCTCCTTTTCCTAGCTGTATTATGTCCTCTTAAATGGGATGAGCAGAACTGAATGCAGTACTCAAAATGTGAGCGTAGCATGAAGTTGTGCAGTGGATAATGATCCCTACCTCAGTTTGGTTTCCTGACATACATTGTATATTGTTTTTATCTTTATAATTCCCTGTTTTCCTCAGAATGTTTCCCCCTGCTCAAATTTCTCTCTCGAAAATCGGGTACACTGCTCCTTGCCCCTCTTACCTTTGTCTGCACAGTGAGGGAAATCAGTCCTAAATCAGTTGTGTAAATCCCTTTCACGTTGTACCCCTGTAACAAATGTCCAGTTTGCTGCCCCTAGGCCATCATTTTACACATAACTTTTTTAGCTGGTTTTCTGCTCATGGAGTAACCATGCCTCTCTCTTCTCGTTTCCACATGCGCAGGATGACAGCACTAGCCATAGTGACCATCAGGACCCCATTTCGTTAGCCGTGGAAATGGCAGCGGTAAACCACACCATCTTGGCATTGGCCCGGCAAGGAGCCAACGAGATCAAGACAGAGGCTCTAGACGACGACTGATACAAAGAAGGGGGAGGGTCGAAGCAAGAAGTAACTTAGTTTTAGACGTAGCACCTTAGCAGACTTTCCTCGGTCCTTAATATGTGTTCTTACAGTATAACTTTGCAGTTTCTTGTACGTCAGTTAGCTGTTAGGGTCTTGTTCTGTGAAGATGGCATGGTGCCCTCAGCCTTTGCATATACTCTCTCAGTATTAATTCCCAATAAATAATCAATCAACCAACCAACCTCCCTCTCCCAGCCCCAGTGGCTAGAAAAATCTTGCTGCTCTATCTTAGCATTCAAAGTGCTTCCAGTTATTTTAGACAGTCCTCAATTACAAGTCTTAGGCTACACTTAAAATCTTGGATACCCTTAGAGATTGTGTAAAAATAGTCTGTACGCTTTTCCTTCTCTGAGACTGAAAGGATGCAAGCTGAGGTAGTGGCACAGGGTCGATGGACACCAGATTGGGAGTATCCACAGAGAGTAAAAAGAACACTAGCAACCCCACTTCAGCTGATTCAGATTTCCAGCTGCAATAAGCTGTGCCTCACTGGTCATGCAGTGACTTGATATACTTTTGGGTGCTGTGCTGAGAATGTCCATTGGAAACACATTCACATATTTCAGTTGATGTTCACATATTCAACACAGACATCCTCTACTCACAAGCTGCGTGGCTTAGTGGATAAGTACTGCCTTCTGCCTCTGGGACCATGATTGAAACCCAGCCTGGGATCATACGAAAAATGAGCTGAATGTCTAACGGACAACAGTCCACCTCTCAAAACCACTATTCATTATTTGGCATGGCTAGCAGTGCCTGCTCAGAAGAGGTCTAGACTCTATTGATCTGTCACTAACGATTCCACTTTTTGTTCTTCCTTTTCTGTCCCCCCTTACTCCCCTCTCCACTTTGCCACTTTCAAAAGCAATGTTTTCCAGGAAGGTTTCAAGGTCATGAAATGGGTGAGTGAATTTTTACACGTCTACGTAACTCATGCCAACATCTAGCCTGAAAGGTTATTGGAGAACTTTTGCATCTGACCTTTGCTAGTTAACCATCATAGCGTAAATATTCTCCTAAATATGAACTTTTGTCTTTGCTTAAAGGCAGGAGGATCTCTTACCAGAGAAATGGGGTGTGAATGTTTTGTGTTCTCTTTACTCTGTCCTTGTTAAGATGTGAGAAAGCTATACTGCTACGAGCAATTTAATTAATAATTGGAAGCCATACTGATAATGGATGTGGTAATATTTGTAAAGCAAACCTACTTTAAGTAGCAGAAACTAATGGAATTGTTTTCCTTGATCATATGTAGCACTTTTGTTACTTTTTTCTTAAAGATATTTATATTTGATAAGTCTTTTTTTTATCATTTGAGAATTCAAAATGCCAAACAGCAAACTTGCATTACAGAGTCACCCTGCGATCACCTTGTCATCTAGTATCTAAATGATGAACTGTGTGTGCATCTAAGAAAATTACATCTGCTGGCATTGTGTGGAAATGATCTCCTGGCATCCTGATAAAATGATATGTTGCTGCCGGTAAGAGGAAACATCTCAGTGGAAACAGCACGGGAAGTGTTAGAGACGGGCAGGACTGTGTTATGTTAAATAAAAAAAAAAAAAAAAAACTTATGTAAATTTTTGTATATAGATATATAAAAATTTGCATAGTGTTTCCACAACATTCCATTTTTTTATCTTCCCCGTTTACATGGGAATGGCTTAAGAGGGGAAAATATCTTAATTCTGACAAATGGGCTTCCTTCTTCTCTCGTCCACTTCTAAAAGTAGAGGGGACAAAGGGAAGTCACAATTACAGGGTTCATCCTCATCCTCCCTTCCTCATGCATAACCATCAGATAGCATCGTGAGCTCCTAAAACGTGGCTGCTCAGCGGGTTTTTAGGCAGCCTAAAGCCCTTCAAGGTGTAGGCTAACCAGATCATCTTTACATCTGTTAATCTCACAAAAATTGCTTAGCTAAGTGTGGTGGAGATTTTGTGCTTTCAGAGGGCATGGAGCTGGCACCTCTTTGTCTCTGTAACTTCAAAGATAAATAGGTAGGGCTTGGCCTCGTCTTTCATTTATGGATTTCATTGGAAAATTTATGTGCTTTCCTTACGTATAGATCAGTGAAGCAGAATGAAGCCGTCTTTTTCTGTTTTATTGCATTTCTTGAGTAGGCAAATTTGTAAGTAGCATTAGGGCAGACTCAGGAAAAAAAGGAATTGGATCAACTGCCATTGCAGCATTGCAGTTCTTGTCTTATTGTGTATATGAGTGTTTTGGTACTGAGGAGCGAAAGGACAGGGAGAGCTTTTCTTTTTATTTTTGCACAGCGGAATGATCAAGCAAACTGTAGCCTTAGTGGAATTTTACCTTCTTATTCATACTACAGTCACACACCAAGCTGACAGGCAGCATCCACGATTTATAGTAAGGAGATTTTAATAATCGATGGCCTCTTTATGTTGGGATTGCCACCACCATTTGTTCTGGCTGTTTCATTTTAAAAAGAACAGACTCAAACTGCTGGACAGCTGCAATTTTAAAAGAAATATTGCTTACTATAGCATCTTAAAAAAAAAAGTCATTGTTTCAAGCATCGCCTTTTTAAAGCAATAGGGAAGAATAAAAATGGTTCTAAATCATCCTTATCCTGATTATTGGTTCATGTGATGCAGGATCAAAGTAACATCACTAAAATTGTATGTCCAGACCATCTGATGCAGAATAATCTGGCCTTAATTCTGTCTGTCAGTGTCAGGTAGCTGCTGGTCTTGTCAGGCATCAGTGTCCAGTATGAAGGTTAAACAGATAAACCACTTGTGAACAGCTGGGGATTGCCAAATCCTCCTGTCTGTAGCTTCCAGGGAAATATCAGTTTGCTGCTCTCCTGCATCTTCTCACTAGAGCAAATAACAAATGACTTAACCAGTCATGCTGAAAAAAAAAAAAAAAAAAAAAAGACGTACTTCCATGGTGTGTTGCAGGTTTCTTTCACCTTGGTTTGCACCTATCTATGAGACGTACGAGGAAAGAGTAAGACTTGAGGATGCTCACAGCATCCTGTTTCCTTTATTCTGAATGTTTGTAGCAGACAATTTGCAGTTGATTAACAACTTTCTGCTTTGACATGAATTAGCTGAAATGGAGCAGATGCTGGTGTGATGATGTTAGGAGATCTGCACCCAATCTAGGGTAATTGAAAGAACTGATGGAGAGTGTGGCCTGGGATTTACATTTTTTCTAGGTTTTCTGTTGCAGTATGGGTTTCTGTCTTTTGTTTTTCTGTCTCTGGATTTTCTTGAAAATTATTTTCTTGGTGGTCATGGGTTTGGGGTTTTTTTGGTAGTATTGCAATTCAGTGGCAATTTGTTGTACCCAGCCTGGAGTTACTGCAGTCTGTTCTTGTGTGGGTCCCTTGCAGTGGATCTGGTGGCATACTGAAACACCTTTTTGTTCTGTGAATAGAGAAGAAATAATTCAAGATGCTCCTCTTCTGTCATCACAGATTGCTTTTACCTTTGTAAAGTCAATTCTGGCTGTTATTTTGTGGCTCATAAGGTCCTTATACTTGAGTTGTTATCTCTAACAGTCTTCTTAAAACAACAATTTCTACCTCTACTTCTTTTGTTTTTGTTTTCAATTCTCCATGTCTATTTCCTGAAGTATGAGATCCCAGATGCTTACAAAAGCATTGTGAGTTGATAAAGAAAATAATAACATAGCAACCAGCAGACATGTTATTCATTGATGGCCTAGAGTTGTAGAGACATCTAATACACTGTAAGCATAGATATTGTTACAGCATCATCCCATTACTCATATGTTGGACATGAGCATGTTGATGATGAGTCAGCAGCGCGTTGTCCTTGTAGCAATCAAGGAATCTCATGTGGAAGAGCCATCAGTAGGGCAAGGAAAGCAATAAGACCCCTCAGTTCTTCTATTGTGGGAGCAAATCTGGTGTATTGTGGTCAATTTTGGACAGGGGTGAGTCCATCATAGGGCTGCTGAGACAGAGTTGGAGCACATGCCTTGTGATGGGAGTTGGAGAGAGCTAGGATTGTTTGGACTGGCTCCAGAGAAATCTCACTTTGCTCTTTAGTTGTCCTAGTAGGCAGTTTTAGTGAAGACAGAACCAGGCTCTTCTCAGAGGTGCATAGCAAGAAGATTAGGGGCAGTGGGCTCAAATTGTATTAAGGAAAATTCCAGGATAAAGAGGGTGAGGGTGATAAAAGAGTGGCCCAGAAAGGCAGTGGAAAACCCCATCCTTGGGGATATCCAAAACTCAACTGGATGGGGTTGTGTTAGAAAGGAGGTCTCTTCCAACCCAAATTATTCTATGTAGGTTGCTCTGAAAGTAATGCCTCTTATTTATTTCCATGGAAACTAAAACAAATACAAAGAGCACAATAACACTGTTTGATAGAGATTTAACATAGGTTAACAAAAGACTGGCAGTGTGCTCCACGATCTTCAGACTCATATGGGGCCTGGTGTTATTGTGTTGCAAGAGAAAGGCTGTCTTCTTCTCTGGTCTTGCTCTGGCAGTTTGAGCCTTCAAGTGAGTCCCTGTTGCGATCTAGCGGTCAGTTGATGGTTTGTTCAGTTTACAAGAAATCCAGAAGGATCACCCCTTTTCTATCCCAAAAGACAGTGCACATCACTTTACTTGCTGATGGCTGTGTCTTGAACTTTTTCTTCGATGGGAAATTGGCATGTCACTGCTCCATAGACTGCCATTTTGACTTGGGCTCATTGTGGTGACACCCCGTCTTGTCACAGGTAACGATGCAATCCAGAAATCTGTCACCTTCAGCCTCATATTGGTTCAATAGGTCCTGACAAACTTGCATACTAGCTTCTTTCTGTTTCCATGTGAGCATTTTTGGGAAGCATGTGGCGCAAACTTGACAACATTCCAATGTTGCTGCCATTGTGTCCAACATGCTGAAGCTGATGTTCAGCTCTGTACACAGTTTCCTGGTTGTAATCCACCACTTTGCATGGAAGAGTTGATTGAAAGACTTCATTTCATAGTGTGACAGCTGTGCATGGCCATCCAGAACGTGGCTTGTCTTTCATGTTGCTGTCACCACTGCTGAAACACACCTACCACTGCCTCACTGCGCTCACACCCACTGTTTGGTCTCCAGAAATGTTCAGCGAGTGTCAGTGAATGTCAACAGGTGCAATTTTTTCTGTGTGGAGAAATTCAGTGACACACCTTTGCTTCATACAGACTTCCATGTCAGGCCCCATTTTGTCAGACTGCCCTTCTGCTGCCATCTGTCACACAGCAACAAAATGGAACAAAATATTGGCAGGGAGGTTCAGCTTCTACTGCCATACCACCAACTGACATCGTGGGCCAACATCATAAAACAGGAGGCATTACTTTCGGATCGGCCCTCATATGATTCTGTAGAAACCTCAGGTCAGGGAGCGTCCAAGTTCTCATCTGTACATGCTCACTTGTTTAAAGAAATTCTGTTATTTTACCTATTCTTAAAAGGTTATCTTGTGTATTGTCCTAGTATAGATGAGCTTTATTTGTAGGGGCTGGCTGCAGGTTCTAATCAAGCCATAAGGAATAAATTTCGTTAATTATTTGCTCTGTTTACACAGTTCTTCAGGGATATTTGAACTGATTTATTTCATTCTTTGGCTAACATTGAACTGGTAAGTTCTCTGTGTTTTAGTAACATTTTTTGCCTTTGTTTGAGAGGAATTTTCATTGCCTTGCTGCTATGAGTGTAGACTTGAAATTTTTCATATAGCTGGATGTATTGGAGGAGAAATTGTACCCAGCTTAAGCCTGCTGTTGACTACTACGATTAGCTAGAAATTTTGGTTCAGTAAATCTTGAAAAAGTGATGATTTTCAGAGGGTTTAGTCTGGTAGGCTAGGTCTTCTATACTTGCTTGGAGCCTTATGTTCTTTCCTTAAGTGTTTGCTGTTGGCCATTGCTAGCCAAAAAACCATGCAATGACAGATTTCAATGTTATTTTGTAGAGAATTCATGATGGTGTTCATGGAGTCTTCCCTGTGAGGGTGGTGAGACACTGGAACAGGTTGCCCAGAGAAGTCGTGGATGCCCCCTCCCTGGAAGTATTCAAAGCCAGGCTGGATGGGGCTTTGGGCAACCTGGTCTAGTGGGAGGTGTCCTTGCCCATGGCAGGGGGGCTGGAACAAGATGATCTCTAAGGTCCCTTCCAACCTGAACCATTCTATGAGTCATGTGAACAGCATGGAGTCACTATCCCAAATGTTACTCCTGCCATTGACGTGCCGAAGAACATGGAGATGAGTTCAAGCTTTTCAGGCCCCCTATGTGATGTAACAGTTCTCCTTCATAGTGAGGTGCTGCTTGCAAAGTGGAATGCAAGCATGGTGCTGGCCTCCACCAGGTAGTTGGGTCACACAAGGTAGTTGTAACAGGATTTTGTAAGGAGACAGTTCTGTATTTTTCACATAGGTAAAACCAGCAAAATCGGTGCAAGTTTTCCCTACTCAAAATTGCTGCCCCTAGAACATTTAATGCAGGATTCTGTTTCACTGTGTGTAATGTCAACTCAGATGCAAAGCTGGATTCACACATTTTTCTGTAAATTACTAAGATTCAGCACTGAGCTGTGATTATTTAGTAGGGGAAGGTTTTATTTTTCCCCCCCTTTTTGCCTGGAATTTTTCCTCATTTCAGATAATAATTTTCTTACCAGAAGTTTTCTGTTCCTCTGCCTCCACCAGCTACATCAATGTGTAACCCTCTTTCCCCAGGGTCCATCAGCTTCTTTCAAGTTCATTGGATAATTACCAGCAAATTTTAAATGTTGAAATAAGCTTTCCTCTTACTTTAGACAGGGCTTCCCACCCAAGTAGCTCTTGCACTCTTTGAAGTTGACTTGGTGAGATTATTTTGAACAATCTTAAGCTTGTAGGCAATAATCTTGAGTTTCATGTAGCATTTATCATTTGGCAGGAATCTTTATCGGCAGGATTGGTCTTGAAAAAACATGTTGTATGTCATTGACCTAATGTGTGCTCATTCTTGTTAGCTGTAGATTTTGTGTGTAAATGCCTCTTTGTAGGAGCAATCAGGGTTGTGTCACAATCCTGGCTCATTTAATGGAAGTTTGAGGAGCAACATTTTCACTGTGACTTCTTGGGAGAGAAGGTTGATGGCCTGACCAAAAGTACCTTGCAGTTCCCAAGGAGAAGAGTTGCAGAAACCGTTCAAAATAAAGCTTTCCCCTCTTTGTAGCTGGGATTTTTACTCAGGATCTTGAGTCAGTTATTGGCCAACAGGCATTTGGCAAGCTGAAAAGCATAGCCCCGAACCCTTCATTGTAAGTGTCTATTAGTGGTGTCTAATTTATGGGGTTAGAGCTGTCCGATTAAAGAATTGCACATTGATGGAGAAAAAAAAAAAAAAAGGCATTCTAGAGAGGACAGCTATAAATTCAAAATATACAAAAAATATTTTTCTCCTTTGTGAGAAATGTGTTATAACTAGAAAAGTAGTCGTGGTCATTTTGAGGGCTGTCAGTAAGATGACAGCGTTTTGATGTTGGTTTTTGTCCAGCAAATATAAATAAAATTAAATAAATGAAAGTATTCTCAGTGGCTCCAGTGAAACAAATGTAGGGAGAAAAATTCAAACCTCTGAAGAGTTGTTCATTGCTAACCCTGGCCTTAGGTTTATCACCTAAAAATAGCTCAGAATTGTTTGTTGGTGCCTGTTTTCACGGAGCCATCCATTCAGCGGAGGTGATGCAGTAGCTACGATGGCATTGACACAGTTATGACAATCAGTACAAACTGTTCTGGTTTTGTTCAGGTCCTTCTGTGACAACGCTCTTTTTGAAAATACAGATCATATTTTAGCTCATGCTGACTGGAAAAGGTAAACAAATACATTTTGTTATGTTGAGATGCAGTCTGTGATGTCTCCAACGTGCTTATTGGCGTAAAATTCGGGTGATACATCATGGATTTACATGGATTTACAAAAGGATTTGCCATTTTAGATGAGAAAACTCACAAAACATATTTTAAGTGCCCCCTTTAATCAAAGCTGGTCAAGAAAACTGACTAATTGGTTTGACTGCTGCAGTGCTGTGCTCTTCCCCTTCTTTGCAGTAAGATTTGGAGTGCTCTGGCCAACGGCTTCAGCGTGAGCAAACCCAACCCATGGAAGTGGAGCAAGCTGCGTGATGGCCCCTTAGTGCTCTGTATGTACAGTGCATCCCACTCTCAGCTGGCTTGGCACGAAGCTCTCTGCACCATTTATCCCCTATTCTGCTAAATGGAAGCGGGTGCATTCTGCTGATCAAAACATCCAGCATGCTTCTGCTAAATCCTTTCAAAATGCAGGCAGGGTAATTGGGATGGGTAGATAAATGCGTGAGAGTATGGCAGTGAAAGTAATGGCAGTTCTTTCGAATGACTGGGTGTCCTCCTGACATGTAATTAGCTGCTTTAGAAAGACGTGGATTGGCATGGTCATAATTAAAAGGATTTCTGTCTTTCTGTGATTGAAAACAGAAGATCTTCCGCCCCCTAATTTTCTTTAGTACCAGCGTTATTAGTGACACTTGGAACAGCTACTTTGTAAACTTTAATGATGACCTGTTCCATGGTAACTTCTAGCAGTAGGGACTGAAACTGGGTTTAGTTTTCTATGCAAAGCTACTTCTCTTCCTTTCATGCTTTTGGGTTACTTTTCTGCTCGTGTTTTTATCTCTTCTTAGCGAGTTTTAGAAATAAAGGTAACATTTAATGGTGTGACAGTGTAATTACAGATCACTCCAGGTTCTGATTTAGCTCTTCTTGATTTGTTGCTTGGTTGTAGAGGTGTTAAGGCAGATGAGCCATGGATGGGACTCCACTGAACTACTTGTGTTGTTCTCACCCTGCCCACAGGTGGAGAGTACCAATCCCACTGTTAACCTCTGGCTCCCAAATTGGAGCATGTAACTTCCATGCCACTTCAGCCCATCTTCTGTAGGGTCTCAGGTTGGAAGCCTTGCCAGCAGTTGTTGCCAGGGGTATAGCTGTGTTGTCCTGAAGCTGTCTGCAGTCTCCTGATCTAGTGAGTGGAGCCCTGCCCACAGCAGGGGGTTGGAACTAGATGGTCTTTAAGGTCTCTTCCTACCTAAGTCATTCTATGATTCCATGATATGATGTAGTCTAGCATTTCAAGCTATATATTCACCTTTTTCTTAAGAAATCTCAGAAGAGCCTGCAGCTGGGTTGTTGGTTGGACACTTCTGCTATACGGCAGGAGAGGAGCTATGCTGGTGACCTACACTAACATCATAATCTGGCCATGATAGATTGCTAGATTCTGCAAAAGCATTTGTCATAGAGTGTTGCGTGCCTTTCCATTCTTTATTTTTTTGCGTGTGAAAAACAGTATCTGGGGACCAGCTTTGAGCACTGCAGAGCCTGTGCTTTGTGTTTGCCTATAAACTCTTGACCATGTTTTTCTGTAGTGCTGTTCTCCTCCTGTAGCTACTTATCAGGCGAGTTTTTAGAGCTTTAGGTATGCACAGATGCATATATATATACTCTCAGTCAACTTTAGAAAAGATAGCGGGTTCCTAACTTCAACAGATTTGCAAAGGAGTTAGAAACTTATTTAGGCTCTCACTTAAATCCTTTAGTTACTTTTCAGCTTCTTTATGTTGAGTTACTTCTGTAAATCTCATCCATTGTCACTGTGGTTCAGAACAGACCTGTGGGTCTTGGGTACTCAGTTCTTCCAGCACCGTTGCCGCTGGTGGTGCTTACACTCACAGTAGCAATGGTAGGAATTTCTTTCCTAGGACAGATGTTTTCAGATGTTAACTTGCTGCTCTCACTGGTCTCAATTCAGCTTCATATCCTTCTCACCCCTCCTTAACTAATTAAAGTCTTCCATGTTATGGCAAGATGGCATATGTAGCTTAAATAACCCACCTCTATAATTAAGAGGTTGACATCAGCCATCTGAGATGTACTTAGTATCATTTGAGGTTTAAAAATACATTTTACTTACAAATTTTATCCGTCAAATCAATCAAGACAAAGACATGATTAAAGTAAATTATCAATTAATATTTCTCATGCAATATATTCCACTAAGAATATTGAGCATATATTCCATTCCTCAAAGCACATTTGACTTTGGATTTTTTTATTTTTTAAGTCTGCCTACTGATAAAGTTGCTGCTATCTGTCTTTGACAATAGTGACAGTACTGAAATATCCTTCAGGAGCTAACCAGAGCCAAGAACTCAGAATATCAACTCATTGACCAGTTTTTCCTATTCCAGAGTGCAAATTTATGGCAAGTAAGCTGAGCTTTTCAAGACCAAATGACATAGACTCTCCCTTGGCACATTCAAGCTGCCTTCTGTTCAAAAGGTTTGTTAAGATTCTGGAGTGAAAAGGAGCCATGAGAGCATTTTACCATTCTGCATTGTGAGGGTGGTCTGAGTTTAGGTGGAGCTACACTGAGTTCAGAATGGCAAAGAAGTAATTGGAAAGGGAAAGACCAATTGCTCTGTGCAAAGTGTGCAACTACTAATTGAGAAATCTTGGATGCTTTATTGATGAGCTAGTTGAAGCAGCTTACTAAGTGCTCTGAAGTCTCCAATGTGTGTTTCTTTATGCCAGTATCTTTTTGTGGCACATTGTGTACCGTTATAAAGTACATTTAGGAGCTGTTGTAGGAATTTGAGACATGTCTTCATTCTGTGTGTTGCTGCTTGTTGCTTCAGCTGAACTGTTACATCTGTGCCCACAGCTGCTCACTGTACCGTAGCTGTTCAATTCTGCCACTCTTCCTTCCATTAGATCTCTTTTAAGTCACAGTCCTGTTTCTCCAGGTGTTTGGAGAAAAGAAATGCTATATCTGAGATCAGGGAATAGATCCACCCATTCACAGAGTTAACTCCAGTTGAGAATTTGCCCCTAGATTTCAACAACACTCAGTTAATTCGCTCCAGGATTTAGAGCAGAGCAGGAACAAAAGAGTCCTGAAGTTGCATTGTCAATAATTCATTTAAGTGAAGTAAGCTTGAAAATCAGGCTTCTGATGTAGGAGTAAAGGAGTCAGTGATGTATCCATGGACATTAAGAAGGTGTTTGTAAAGATGTTGAGGAGAAAAATTCATGTATGCTGATAAATCCGTTGGATACCAATGCTAAAATTTGTAAAGAACTACGTGGAAAGGGCAGATGCTTTCAGTTAGGGGATTTTTTGCATTTGAAAGGGCAGGATGGTTGGTTCATCCCACTGGATGGAGGAGACAGAGTAGGAAGTTTGCATCAGACATACGAGAACTTGTGATGTGCAGGGTCCCCTTGTAGTTGATAGATGGGTCCCTTCTGGCCTTAATTGTAAAACTGTGATTCCAAAGAGGTGGGCTTGTCTTCTACTCTCACGGTTATAACCTGTTCATAGTGTTTAATAATTTGAGTAGTAGAGCAGTTCTCTACGGTAAGAACTTTTTTCAAACCTGTGACTTTCCATCGGAGGAAACGTTGTGCCTTACGTCTCTAAACCACGTGAAGTTCCAGCTATGTATGATAAATATCTTTTTACACTTTGTATTTCTGCCATAGTGAAAATCAAACAAGCATAGTTTTGATAGAAGGTAGTTTATTGCCACGTGACTTAGATTTGCTTCGATATCTTACTGATTCAGCCTCTCTGTTCTACTGAGACAGTGATACATTCCTCCACACCCATTGGTACTGAGCAGTTATGGTAGCTCTGGAACAACATCATTCTGTTCAACCATTATTTTTGCTGCTTATATAAAAAGAAACAAAGAAAACACAACCAAAATCCAGACCAGATCGATCTGAATTTCTAATCCTAATTTCTTTGTTGCTGTTCACTGTATTAGACACTTGGGTATGTGAATTCCAGTCATGACTATTTTTACTGCTACATGGGCCCATTCAATGTAAAATCATTTAACATGAAAAAGTGTTGATCAGTCAGGATCGTTTCCTGTAGCTGCAGTGCCTCAAGCAACTGTTTGTAGAACTGCTTTTATCTATTGCCAGAGTGCTTCAAAAATATCACAGCCACCAGAAGTCGTCTTGCTAAAGCGATGTCTCCTCTTGAAATGATCTCTTGCACTGAGCCTCTATTTCCTTGAAGGAATTCCAGACAAGTGTTTCAGCTATACCTCCTTCAACTGCTCTGAGCCATTTGCTTTCCTCTAAAGCTGATTCTTGTTGGTACCAAATTTGTCACACGTTATCCTTCCAAACTTCAGTGGTGTTTATTCACAGAGGTTTTGTCTTTTGTCTTTCATCCAAGCTCTTTCACGTCTTGGTAATCCTATTTTACCTGGTTTATCAGTGGTTTTCTTACAGACATGCTCTGACCTGAACCTGGTGTTTGTCTTCTCTCTAACTAAGAGATGTGGAAGATTTCTGTGCTAATAACAAAGCAGTCAAGTGTAATACTGAATTGTAGGTTTGCTTTGAAATCTTTTGAGCTTTTTACTAGCCAGAAGACCTCGGGGATTTTCAGCATGGCTACTTGGCAGCCCTCCTCTTTTCTCTGCTTTTAGTTTTGATGCTTAGATTAGCAAATCAGGGAAATAGTAGCTTTGAAGTATAATTTTTTTTATTAATACTTGGACTGCCTTTTTTTACTGGGAAGACTGGTACTGGGCCTTGCACTTCAGTAGATATTCAGCAATCTTCTAGGAAATCACTTGGAAAAATGCAGGTATCTCACAGGTGTGGCCGTTCTCAGACTGATTTGACATTTCTTGCACACAATTACAGTGCTCAGGTTTATCTGTTCTCTTCAGTTCTCTGTGCTATCTGGTGTCTGTTGCCTCTCCCACTCCTGTTAGGACCAACTTGTTGCTTTCTGTGCCCTTCCTTCCTCCATCTTTGGTGACTTCTGCCATTTCAATTTCATGTCTTGTTTCTCGTTCTTCTCCTTTTTCTCTACAGGCACTTTATTACTTTATTACCTTCACAACTTCAAGCAGCATATTTATAGTTAGACATTTTCTAATTCCTTTAATACTTTAATCCAAGTCAACGTAGATCCATCTTTCCTTTTGCCTATGAGATGGCACTGTGTCACTTGCCTGCTTGAAGTTCAGATATATGTTGTCCACAGTGAAGTATAAATATGAAGCAATTTCCAGAGTTCACTCAGACCATTTAAAACAAACAAAAAAAAAGCTCATAAATTCAGTCCTTTTACAGCAGGTTCCTTATTTGCAACCTCCCATGTGAATTAACGTAGTTCCAAGCATTGGACCATGGTTAGCAGAGGGACAAGGTGGTAGCATTTTTTCTTTAATTTTATTTTATTTTGCTTGCACTTAATGTTGGAAGCTGTGTGAACTAGTGCAGTTGTTTTCCTGGGTAGTGTGTTGCCACCTGATTTTTTTAATGTGAGTTTTTGGGGCAGGATGCATGGGTTGCATTGCGTTGTACAAGGGTTATGTGCTGATTCCCATCATCACGTTGTTCACCCAGGAACCTTGGGATCACATTTTGCAGCCCGAGTAGCTTTTTAGTTTTTTTTTTGAAGTTGTTTCTAGATTTGAAGGTGAATAGAAAAAATTGAAATGACTTTTCCAAATAGATCCAATAATGAAAATGGATTGGATTGTGATCTTCCCATCTTTCAGTATTGTCCACTGAATTTTTTCTTTGTCTTGTGCATAAATTCAGATGCCATGTTGAGACTTGAAGCTTTTGACTTATTTCTGGATTCTCTGGGGCCAGAGCCCAGCTCGTTCCTTCGAGAGGGGTCATTTTGCAGTTCATCACCCATTGCCATTCCAACCAAGATGCAAAGTCCTGCGTTGCTTTGGGATCTCGCTGTAGCGTTAGCAGTGTCGTTCCACATCCCGTCAGCAGCAGAGGGTCATTCCTTGACCACCAGGGTGGTTCTTGAGGACTAAGGGCAGTGTGTCCTCGAGCCTGGGGCTCTCACTGGGAGAACACCTGGAGGTCAGGTGTCACACCCTGCATGACAAAGTGCTGTCGTGGTGCCACAGAGCCCCATAGGACAGGCTTCTACCTTAAAGGTAGTACAGCAGTAACAGATGTAAACTAGATGTAGTTCAGTATCAGTTCTATCAAAGGGTGACAAATAGAAGTCATTGTGTCCATGGGGAGCACTATTTTTTGACAGATCGCCTTGGCTGCCTCCCCCTTGGTCTCTATGATCTTCCCAAGGCTCGCGGAAGCCCAGGAAGTGTGAAATATGTGCAGTACTTTTTTAATTATTTTTTTTTTCTTAGTGTCAATTTAAAAAGTGCCTAAGTGAGTAACAGGACTCCAGAGTGAGCTGGAGGAACAGAATTAGACCTCATTTCCCTCCTAAGAACAGAGCCCTCCCTGCAGTCCCTCCGGAGGAGCAGTGGGAATCTGTAGTCCCGCAGAATCCAACTGGGAAGAAATCTTCCTTGTGCTGCTCCCCTCGTTTTTCAACCTAAAACTTGTTGGTGGGGAACTAATTAGTGAATGATGTTTCTCAGCCAAACCTTAGCAATCTCCAGTTCGGGGTGGATGGGAAAGAGGGGGAAGCTTGGACAGAATTTGGTAGGAAACTGCCTCTGGGATTGCAGATGCCAATAGCTTTGTGCATTCCTCATGCATCCCTGGTCGCTCTATGTCTGAGGTTCTGGGTGGAAGTGGCTAACGAACATATTTAATCACCCCTTTTTGGAATCACAGAGGCAGTTTCTTCCTTTATTCTTAATTATTTCTAGGCTTATAATAGTGGCACCTGCTAAGCATTTTCTCAAAATTTAAGCATTGGCAGGTGGTTATAATTTTGTAAACATACATGAGAATTTTATGTGGGTAAAAGATATCGATCCTAGTTTAAAAAATTGCATTAAAGAATTTCTTCTGACCATAGCGAAAGGAAATAACATATTGGAACACTATTAAGATGTATTAGTACCACTTGAGGATTCTGAAAATGAAAGCAATCCATATGTAGATGTTTTATTTTTCATTAGTAACAAAATGTTGTTTTCACTCTTGACAACTGAATAACATGTGAGTTGGGGAAGCCTAGGAAATTACCGTTGGCAAGAGAAGCTGTGAGGACATCTCTTCTGCAGAGACAGAAAATCAGCTCGTAGGATGTTGATGGGTGTTGATAGAAGCAGTGATCAGGTGGGAATCCATTGCTGGGGTACTAATGAAAATGAAGTGGAGCCTGTGGCACACGCAGACCCTTTGGCATTGTGCTGTCACCCTGCTCTGGAGATGCCTTTTTCTAACTGTGATTTTTTTCCTAAACAAAGCAATTGTCAGTAACAGCGGTCGGAATTGAAAAAAGATTCACGTAGCAGCGAGCGTTGCGCTCCTAGGAGCAAAAAGACAACGGGACAGTACGGGAGGCACAAAAAGAGAAAGCAAAGTCCCCAGACTCTCCAGTGCTGCGCTGGGGAGCTGGGTTTTCCATTTCAGGGTTTTGTGCATCCTCGTTCTGTTCCACTGTCGCGCTGGGATGGCGGCACCGGGGCAGCCGCGCGTCTCGCAGCGGGATGGCCAACGCCGCTCGTCGGGGTCTCATGCTGCGGGGCGGCTGCGTTCCCTACAGTTCCTCCCCGTGTCTCCAGATTGGTGACACGGGATGAGCTGTGCCCAGCCTCCGCTGGTCCCCATCGCTCGGCAGCGCGTCCCCGCGTGTCCGTCCGTCCGTCCCTCTGCCGGTACCTCCCGCCATGTGCCCCGCCGAGAACCGCACCTGTGTCTCATCTGCTGTAGGTGTTCTGCCTACCTCAAGAGGTAAACATGGTATCCTAGAGTCACGCCTTCACACTCTGTTCTTTTTTAACATGAGCACTCGCGCGCACACACACTGGAATGTATATTCTCCCCCACCCCAAATAACCTCGTGACCCGATCCTCGCTGTAGCCACCACCAACTCCTCTTGCAAATTGGATGCTGCTTTAAATGTGAAAACAAATGTTCAAGAAGCTATAAAACCTGAATGAAAGCTAAAGCTGAATTTATAAAGCCTTGTTGCATATGAGCCAAAAGTGCAAAAAGCTCTATATAATGAACTAACCTGCCACTCATATAAATATAAATATATATAAATATATTAAAATCAGACTGTTCTACAAAATTGTGTATTTGTATTTTTGTGTACGTACAATTTTCTGCTAAGCAGAAGGAGGATGTAGTATAGGATGATGTGAGAAGAGATTTTGTTTAATCATATTTCTTTGTTACTTATTTTTGTTAACATCCAGATGCCTGTCTTTGTCTTCTGTGTATGACACTGTTCCAAAGGTGCAGTATCCCTCTCCCGCCTGTCCCAAGCCTCGTCTGCCTTGCAGTGGTTGCCGATGCTCCTCGGTGGTGTGCCCAGCCCTGTCCTTGCAGGGGCTCCCAGTGGGGTACGTACGTCATCGGCATCGCGTCGCTGCTCCTGGTGGCAGTGCCAGACCTTCCCTGAAATTTCAGGGAAAAAAAATAAAATAGTAGTGTAGATAGGGAGGGAGGATGAGCAGGAGATAGAAAGGAAAGCCAGGGAGGCAGCGCTGTGCGTCGCAGGGAGCCAATCTCAGGTACCACCAGCACGGTGCAGCGCGGTGCCGCGGGGCCTCGTGTTGCCCACGGCCGCCTGCCCGCTGCCCACGTGGTTTTGCTTTCAGGAGGGCAGTTGGCAAGGCAGTGCTGGGGCTTCACCTGCAGCCCTTCAGCTCACAGCAGTGGGAGCAGCCTGAGCGACCCCATTCTCGTGGCTCGGTGCCCTTGCAGCAAAGGTACTGATTTTCAGGAAGAAATTTTCTAACATCTTCTCTCCGAATCACTGCGTTACCTGCAGGATGCCGAGCGGGTCTGCTCCGTGCTTTGCTGCGTTGCGATGTGGAGAGCTGTCCAGCGAGAGGGAGGCTCAGAGCAGGGCTGCACAGAGCAGGCTGCAGTGGAGAACAATGCAAAGCTTTGGGGTTTGGGTGACCCAGGGTCCCCTTCCAGTTCTCCCACAGCCTTGCTGCAAACCCTGGAGGCAAACGGGTCCTTTCCGTGTGCTCCCATCTACAGAACGAAGGCGATAGTTGACATCTGTCCACCTTCCCTAGGCAGCAGGTACTGCAGGTATCAACCACTTCCCTCTTGTCCTTTGCTCTCTCTTTTTTTTTTTTAATTTTTATTTTTAATTTCTAACATGGTTTGAACTGAATTCTGGCCCAGGGAGAGCGATACTGCATCTTTCCACGTAGGGCTCATATTTATAACAGTGTGTAATGACTGTAGCAAAAGTCCTTGTTTCTATATGTGAATGGACAGAGAAACAAGTGCTCTATTGTATTGATTAAAATAGTTAAAATGAGTCCTGTATCATTGTATCTCCTATTCTGGATTAGTGCCTTTTGGACAGTAGACTGTTCTGTAATTAAAATGTAGTATAACTGCTTTTTTGTACAGTTTTGTTTTAATAAAACTTTTTTTTAATTTGTGTTTATTTTAGTATTGTACCTATTAGAAAATAAAAATGTATAACTCAACAACAATGCATTTCTCCTATAGTTCTTTTTTTTCTGGGTGTGGAAGCCCTGGAGAGGCCTTGGACACGAGCAAGATGGAAAATGTGTCTCCGTAACTTCAAAATTCAGGAAAATGACCTCTGAGGATGGGTGATACTGGTGGAAGGATGATGGCTGGGAGGGACGTGGGGTGGAGGCTGCAGTGGTGCTTGTGGAGCAGTGTGCAGCTGCAGCACTGTTTGGGTCCATGGGCAATAGAACCAAAATTTGGGGCAAAAGAACCAAAAAGATGGGGACGGTAGAACCAAAATGTTGGAGCAACAGAACCCAAAGAGTTGGGGCGATGGAACCATGAAGATGAAGCCATAGAGCCAAAAGTTGGGGCCATAGAACAAAAAAGATGGGACAGTAGAACCAAAACGTCGGGGCCATAGAGCCAAAAAGAAGAGGCAACTGGAACAAATCTCACTTTGGGAAGCACGAAGGAAGGAGGACGCTTTGGCCGCCCGTTCCTCCTGGCCTGGTTGTGCTCGGTGTCATCACTTTATTCCCTGCAGTGGTTTCTGGGGGCTGCAGTAGTGGCTGAAGTTGGTCCACGCAGCCCAGGGTTGAGGGTGGGCTTGGTTCTCTGCTCGGGGTGAAGATGAGGAGCTGGGCCCCTCCTGTTGTGTTGGAGCTGTGAGAGGTGAGTAATGCACCGGAGGGGGAGCAGCACCTTTCAGATGGGGGCTTGTGCCCCTCTGAGACATCGTGGGAGGGAAACACAAATATACAAAACCCATCAGCAGTGGGGATGGAGGCTGGGGGCATGGGCTGGGGCACAGAAGTGGCATGGAAGGGCTCCAGGTGGGCAAGGAAAACAGCAAAAACAACAGAAAAGGGCTCTGCTGTAATGGGGCATTGGCTCAGCATATAAAATAAGATACAGCCCCATTGTTGTTGGCTTTAGGGCACTTTTAGGTTTTGTTTTTATACACGTTAACCCGATGTGTTCTGTTCCTTCCCAGTTTTCATTGTAAGGGAGCCCCACGGGAGGAGCTGTGCCCAAAGGCCGATCCTGTGGCCCCCATTTTGTTTTTGGGGAAAGATGGGGACCCAGAAGTGTGGGGGTGTCCATGTCCTGCCCCGGCCACCATTCCCAGCTGGAATTTGGTGGCTCTGTTGCCTTCACCTCTTGGCTGTCGTGACAAAGAGCATGAAGCCAGGTGAGGGCACCGAGCATGGCATTAATCAGAGGGAAGGCAGCGGAAGAGCCATGCTTTGTGGGTTATTTTTTTTCTCTCCTTGTTTTGATCGGAGCCTTTTAAAAGCAGCTTTGGCTGCAGAACACAAAGCAGTGCGCGGCGGTGCGGGAAGGTGCTGGAACCACCGTCGGGAAGAGAGGTGCAGCACAAAGTCACGGCACTTCAAAGGGTGCCGTGCTTCAGCAGAAGGTTGGGTTTTTTTTTCTTTTTTTNTTTTGTTTTTTTTTTTTTTTTTTTTTTCCCCCCCCCTTTTTTTTTTTTTTAAAAAAAAAAAAAAAAAAAAAAAAAAAAAAAAAAAAAAAAAAAAAAAAAAAAAAAAAAGAGCTGCATTTCTGTGCACTGATTGCGAGACACCGATAAAAATATCCTTTGCTAAATGACTTTCAGCAAGGAATTGTGGCATCGACGCGGCGTTTGTTGCTTAAAAAATAAAAATAAAAATAAAAATTCAACTCAACCCTTGCTCATGGTTTTCAACATTAAGCTGTATTTTAGAGGAAGAAATGTTGACGAAGAGAAATGTAAATAAATCAATAAAAGGTGACCTAGGGAATGAGTTCCAAGGACCCAACCCAAAGGCCAACGCCTGCAGCAGCAGCACCCGGAGGATGTGGCTGGGGGGGTCCCCAGGACTGTGGGGGGCAGGGGGGGGATGATGCCAGGAGGATGGGGAGGATGATGCTGATGTGTTTCATTTTGAAGCCAGCCCCAAAGCTCTTACACCCCAGACTGCTGTGCTTCCTGCATGGCAACAGAGCTGAGTTTATGGTCTGTAGGAGACCCATTGCCCTGGCTGTGGAGGGGCACAAATTTGCACTTTTCTTGTGCTGCACCACGTGTCAACAGGGCAAGGGCTGTGTTCTTCCATTGCCGCGGCACAGAGCTGCCCCAGGAAGCACCCACCTGCTCAGAGGACATTTGTTCCTATTGTTCAGACCGCAGTGGCTGGATGAGCCCAAGGCCTCTCCTGGTTCTGAATCCACGTGGAGTGGCCATAAACTAAATCATTTCTTCAGCCACACTCCTCAGTTCTCTTGCTGAGATCTCACAGCCACAACAGAGCAGCTCCAGGCAGCAGCCACTGCCCCTTTGGCACTGTGGCTGCATTTGGGGCCATGTGCCCAATTCTGGGGGGCTGCAAGCAGCAGACTTCAAGTGGGCACCACCAGCCCCTGGTCTCTTGGAAGGGCTGATCTCTAAAACCCCAAAGAGGAGGAAGGAGAAGGGTTAGGGGGCAATGCCATGGCGTTGTGTGTGTCTATGGGAAGATCCCTAAGTTGCAAGGAACACCAAGTGTTGTCTGAGATGGTGATGGATCACAGCACTCCCCTCCTGCTGCTGGGAGCGCTTCTCAAAGTGGTGATGCCAACCAGATTAATCAGGCACAGCCTTAAGGGTTCTAAAGAAGTTTATTTAGGTACTGCAGGCTGCATTGCATGTATAATACAATATTACAGTAATTTAGTATTGTACAGAAATAATTAAAAACTTTACAGCTCATTACAAAGCATCTTTGGATTTTAGCTCATTTAAAGTACACCCATCAACACGTAATACCACAGTGTCAATAGCCACTCTGTATATACAGACCCACTACATTTACAAAAAAAAATCAACAGAAAGAGCTGGGAAAGGCTCCCAAGACACGATGGGCATCAGTAGGGGTGGGAAACGAAAACGCCCGGGTCCCCTGGGGTGAGAAATGCCAGGAGGACACAATGCAGAAATCAAAGCAAGGAAGGACCAAGGGGATGTAGGAGCAAGACACTTCCTTGTGACCCTGGTTCAGGAGTGTGGCTCACCTGCACCCTCACCTATCACCAGCTCTGAAAAGCTCCGCAGACTCGAGGTCAGCCTGAAGCCATCTCCTTGCTGCGCTGCTGACCCAGGGATAAGGCACTGCGAAAATTGGACTTGTTGTGCAAAGAACTGACAGTACCGGCGTACAGACAACACAAACATCAGACAGAAGGACTCCTGGACTGCTCCCTCGTGGTGTGAAAAGGACTGCGCAACACCCGAGCTTGGCTGGGGTCAGTTCTGGTGACTGAGAGGCAGAACGAGGTGGGGTGCTCAGCTCACAGCAGGGCCAAGTGGTGCTGAGCCGCTGAGACTGAGCAGCAGGGAGGAGCCATCGGCCAAACTCATCTTAAGGACAGGAATGCTCCCCTTCAGGCCTCGTTTCGAGCAGTCCTCCTCAGCTAAACTACATCGTTAACCGGCAAAGAACAGACAAGGTATTAATTAGGACACAAAGATCAAAATATCACGAGAGCAAAGAGCATAATACAGTAAAAGCTCTCGGCTTGGCTGGAGAAAACCCACAAAAACGCTTTTTCAGCAGCACCCCCGTGGCTGCTTGGAGCAAAATCCCATCAGCGCGCTGCGTCCCGGACCCACCAACACAACTCCTGCAGACACTCAACAAGCTCACACGACCAGGCAGACACGGGAGGTGAGACACTCGCTACAAATCACAGTTCCTGCATTAAATATTCTTCGTCCCTGTATATAAAGTGCATGAAAAATTTTGGAAAATATGCATAGCAATCACCGTGCCAGCCGCAGTTGCTGGGCTGTTCCACTTAAGAGCACCTCCTCCTTTAAGCTGAGAGTAGAGTTTTGCTAATGCTAGTTATCACTTAAAAAATAAAACAAAATTACTCTCATCATGGTTTAAAGTGATGTTTTCTGGTTAGCTGGAGCAGAATAACAGACAGCTTTGAGCAGAGGGGTGAGCACTCATCGTGCCCAAAGGCTGGGAGTTACCGTTAGGAGAAGGCTTGGGTGGGGGGGGGAAGTTGGGGTGGGCAGGAGGGAGCCGGAGAAGCCCTCCAGGAGCATCCTCATGGCCCACTGTGCTGTGTTTGCCTTCGTGGAGCCGGTGCTGCAGCAGGGCCGCTCGGTTGGGATGGTTTCATTTGGGGGGCTGGCGGAATTTGAGGAGGCTTCGTTCAAAATTCAAAAAAAAGATGGTAAAAACCAAAAAGGGTGTGAGCAAAATCCTCCCTCCATCAAAGTCAACGCAGTGCTCTCCACAGAGCCACTTTGTGCCCCTCGTCACGCACCAACGTTCAGATACGCCCCATCCACAGCCACATTTAAGACATTTGCTCCCAGGGCCCTGGATTGGCCCTGGAGGAGGTAGCGGTAAGTGCTGCTCCAGCCACGCTTCGTGCCCCTCTGCATACGCACAGCACAGTTTGGTAACACGACCGAGGGCGGGTGGCAGAGGAAATCCACCACAGCAGCTGCCTGCAGCCTCCAAGCACGTGCCCAGATGTGCAGACACTTCAGAACATCCCTGCAAAGCAAGAACTGTCGTACAAGCGTGGCCAGAGGAATTTAGAATCCATAGTGAGCCATTAACCCAACTGCCTGGGTTGACCCTTTCGCTCCAGGACTGGAGCAATGGGGCGCAGGAGGACTCGGACAGCTTCTTCACATCCCCCCCCAGAGGGGATATGGAAACATCAAGAAGTTGTGGAGGTGTCCCTAAATCCTGCAAATGAAATGCTTCACACTGGCCAGCTTTCTGCAGCACGCCAGAACAAAGTGCAAAGGGAAAAACGTGAACGATGGATTTTAGAAAACAGACAAGGCAGTAGAAGAGGCATCCTATTAATTAGTGGGTGGCCTTTGATCAACGAGACTCGTCACACCCCAAAACAAAATGTCATTTTGCTGCATGGATCACGGCTATAAAACCAGCTGCTATTTTAAAAACCAGGAATTTCAGCATCTGAACTCCTCACTACTAAATCTCTCCCATCACCTTGGCTCGCACGGACAGGAGCTTCGTGCATAGGAAAAGGAGAGAAATCTGTACACTAAAAATGTCTTTAAAAGCTGCTCTGTACATTTTATATTAAGATTTCTGTATGAAAATTTAGAAAACTAACAAAAGCTGAAAGGATATACAAATCCCTGGCAGTACTACGCATGCTGCATTGTAACCCACTTATTTCAGCTACAGATTAGTTTCTATTTTAATTTTATTCCTTCTGCATAAATGATATTAATTACAGTAAATCAGCATAATTATCTCCTTCACTGAGCATCCCTATCTCCTCTGATGACAATGTATCTCTCCCTTGGACCTCTGAACCAGATGGTAAGGCACTTAGATACCCACACGCAGCACGGACAGAGAATAGATACGTATTAAAGTTTAATCACTAATTCAGCATCCTAAATATTCCCCACGTAGATAAAAACCTCTATTGCTCAAAGCTGTCCAATCCCCCCGTGATTCCTTAAACAAGATATAAACAGCTCAGAATATAAAAGCCTGTGGCCTTTCTTGATTTGTTAGAAAATGAGAGTGTACGTAGATATGTGCACGAGGATATACAAGTGCCACAGGGTGTTAAAAACTAGTAAGGTTTCCCAAAAATAAAATCAAGTTTTATATAAGCCAGGCCAACCCTCCTCTTTCAGAAGAGGTTGGTTTGGGGAAGACTCTTCAGCTGTTCCATGGTTTGTTTCCATGTTGGGCTCCTCTTGGGATCGGCACCCAACGCGGCGTTGGGGAGCTCCTTGGTGGATGATTGTAAAGCGCAACCTTTGCTTAGTTTAACACAATAAATACAAATAAATAGGCTGGATTAATCCTGTTACAAGAGCAACGTGCCTCTGCTCTGTGGAGCTGGGTGAAAACCCAGCGGCAGGGCAGGACGGTCCATGGAGCAGCGGGCAGGACCCGACACGGGGCTGGGGACGTGGGAGCACTGCAGTGCTACCTCTGACAAAATCCTCCTGGCCCAAAGGACAGAGCACATGAGAAGGTCTGCAGTGCTTGGGGGCAGCGAGGGGATCCTGGCATGGTGAGAGCGCACGCTAAATGGATCACAGAGGGCAGATTTACTTAACTCTCCTCTTTTGTAAAAAGAAGGGATCAAAAATCTCACAGAGTGGGTCATGGATCCCAACAAATCAGCAATAAGGTTCATTCTGGTCCTGGTGCAGGCACTGGCCCTGGGCCACACAACCAGAGGGCTGCTGGTTTGTGAAGTAAAAGGGTTCTGGTGGGCCCTTCATTTCCAGATATTTATGTCCCCTTCTGCCTGTCTGGGATCATTATCTTGCCCTTTCACCATGCATGATGTGATACAGCTCTTAACAAAATTATACAGAAATTGTTATTTTGTGGACTTTTGCTTAGAGTTGCCAGTGAGGCATGGATAGGGTTTGGTAGCCACTGGAAGTCATACCATAATTTGAACAACTCACATCTCTTCCCTCTCTAGGAGGTGGAGGAGAGCAGAGCTCACAGCTATACCCCAACATCACAACGTGTAACAGGAAACTGGCTGCAGATCCAGCACCACGACAAGGCAAGGAATTAACATGTCAATCACCCAAAGCAGAGGAAAAACCCTTCCTTAGTGTTTGCCACAAACCACAAGTTCACAGGGCTGCTTTTAGCTGTCTGAAGCTAAAAGATGGGAGCCCCCAGCTGCGGGGCGTTTTGCAGCAGGCTGCTCTCTCAGCTTGCCCAGGATTTCCTGTTCTCCGCGTTTTTCTGGCTCTTCTCCAAGCGAAGTGTGGGTCCTCCTCCTTCTGACTTGGCCAAGGCTGTGAGCGAAGCCAGGCTGGATGCTGAAGCAGAGAAGTTGCCGCTCCTCCTGTTCTCGGTGGGGGCTGCTCCCTGCAACCTCACGCCCATGCTCCGTCGCCTTGCCGGTCCCGTGGCCTTCTTAACTCTGCCTGGTTTCACGAGCAACCCGTAGCCTGGGTTGCATCTGAAATACTGCTTTCCTCCAATGGAGCCATCATTCTTCCCTTTGTAAAGAAAGAAAGAGAGATCACGGAGTTAGAGAGTTGTGAAGGTTGGAAAAGACCTCCAAGATCACCCAGTCCAACCATCAACCCATCCCCACTAAGCGTGTCCCTCAGTGCCACGTCTCCGTGTTTCTTGCACTCCTCCAGGGATGGTGACTCCACCACTTCCCTGGGCAGCCTGTGCCAGTGCTTGACCAAACTGACACACAAAACGGCTTTTGTTCTGTGTTATGGCAAGCTGCTATCCATCACTCACGGAAACTCACGCAGGGCCCTGGGGCACTATCGGCAGCAGGGACAGGGATGGGATTTAACTGGGCTGATGTTTCAGGGATATAACTGGGCTGACCGCCTCAGCTGAAGGTTGAGTCATGGTTACAAAAAGCTTAAAGAAATTTTGAAGGAATGAACAAACATGACGACAGAGAACAGTACAATGCCAGAAGGTTACACTAATTATAGATTTTGTCAGGCTAAATGGATAGGTGGTTGTTTTTTTTTTTAAGGTTAAAAACAATGCACAAATCTCTTAGCTGAGCTGCTAACATCTCTCTGCAGATTATCACAGAAATAGAGAGGTGGCTGGAGGACTGAATAAAGGAGTGACCACAGCCGCTTGTGCTGAAAGACACCACCACACTGCAGGGAAGAAGAGTTTGGTTGAAAATGAAAGCTACTATAATGATGAGAGACTTAGAAACTATTACACAGGAGGACAGTGGAAGCACTTTGTGCCAGCAGAACAAAATGTTGTGTTCCCTATAAATAAATAAACGAGCAGGAGGAGCAAGCACCACCTGAACTAGAGGACAAAGCTGGTGCAAAAGCAAACAAGCAACAGCTGGTGATGAACAAACTTGTTGATTGAGAGAGAAGTCTTCCAGCTCCAGAGGAGCAGAGAAGTGGGAGAAGCCTTCCCACTGGAATGCATAAGAGAAAAAAAACCCACCAGCTGGTTTTATACCTGAACTGATAAAACCCTAGGAAGCAGCTGTGGCAGCAGAACTGGCCTTGGTTCATCTCTGCCCATGGCAAGGGTTAGGACTGGATGGGCTTTAAGGTCCCTCCCAACCCAAACCCTTCTAGTTTCCATGGTTCTATGAAGCTGTATGTTTCACAGAACATCATGAAGTCTCCACAAAACAGATGATGATGTTATCTTTTTTACTTCTCCCTGTAAAGCATTTGAAATTCTCACAAACGCTGCACTGGGTACCAGAAGGGTGAATCTTCCTGTCTGCAAAGGGAATGCCACAATGGCTTTTCAAACGCCATAAAGTCACCCCTTTCATTTCATGTCTTCTCTCTACCACCATCACAATGTTGGATCCAACCCGTCCTCATGTGGACAAGGACTTGGACTTCTGCCCCTGTAATACAATCAATGGCGACAAAGACACCAGCTTGTGACCATGTTTCCCAAATGAAGTTACAGACCTGCTAGAAGTCAGTTATGCTCCAACAAACTATGCCCCATCCCTGGAGATGTTCAAGGCCAGGTTGGATGGGTCCTGGGCAGCCTGAGGGGCAACCAGCCCACGGCAGGGGTTGGAACTGGATGGGCTTTAAGGTCCCTTCCAACCCAACCACTCTGTGACTCTATGATTCCATGAAATCAGGGACTTAATCTTTGTGGAAATGGAAGAATATCCAACAACACCAGCAGCTGAGTCCTCAACAAACCCAAAATCTCGTAGCCATAAGACCCTTCCATTAGACTCTTCTAAGCTGATGCTTACCAGGTATGTAACAGGCTGAGGACTGTGGACCAGACAGAGAGGGAAGGTGATTTGAAAATAAATATATATATTCTTAAATATAGCATGAATTCAGGACCGAGAATTGGGACTACAGCTTTCAGAGGGATTAGAGCCGCAGTTTGCTTTCAGAGATGGCAAACTCCAGGCAGTTTTCGTACCCCGCTGAAAGCACGCCGTCTGGTTTAGCTTTTATGAGCACACCATGCACAGGAAAGAGAAGTGCTCATTTAAATGGGAGTTCTGGATCCTTGACATACTACATATCTTGGGGAGCTTCTCCAATCCCAGGGAAGTGTGAAGTGTGTGCTCCAATCCCAGCAACGAGTGTGAGCAGCTCCCTGAGACGTGCTGATTCACCAGAGCCTGCATTGCAGCCTTGGAATTTTACAGCTTGGTTAAAAGAATTTAAATAAGGAGCTTTAAGTGCCCTTTGTAAACCAAGCCCTCTCAGCATCAAAGGCAGAGGCATCTACTGCTCCTCTCCTGAGCGCTCCATGAGCACACCCTGCCTGCTCTTGGATGAAGGAGAGAATGAGTGTCACAAAAGCTGACGTGAAACTGTGGAGGAAAGAACTGTGAAGCCTGGGGCTCCAGCAGAGAACAAATCAGCCAACCACCACCTCCCTCCTCTCATCTCCCTCACTTTGCAGGGCTTGTGCTCAAGCCACTGCTTTTCTGCATCACACTCCAACAGCACCTATGAGCAAACTCTCTCCAAGAACAGCACCCTGGTATCTAAAAATTTAATATTATATAACATCTGGGAAGCCTACAGTTGTACAGGTAAGAACCAGATAGGAATGACAAAAGAAACTGAAGGAAACCTGAAATCACCTCTATTTCCTGGTGATCAACATATGATTATTTTGTACTGGTTTTCATATCTAAGTAATTTTCCCATCTTATTTTAGACCAGTTTGTGAGACACTAATGTGTTAGGAGACTCAGCATCCCACTTAGCTCAAATGTTCCTTTGCACACTTGAATCCCACAGCTCCTGCTGTACCCTTATCCCTGGGGCAGAGAACCCCTGGACACAAGGCTCCTGCAAAACTCAATGAGCTGCATTATAAAAGCTATGGAGATTTCTACCTCTGTTGTAAGAGAACAGTGAAATAGCTGTGAAGGGACACAAAGCAGCCATAGGGCAGTGAGACCATGATTCCAAAGGCAGACTGGACAACGTTTACAGCAGAGAAGGACCATTTTTTTCCTTTTTTTAAATCTGTCCAGTAATGGCCTATGAAACCTCTCAGCAAAAAGCTGCATTAAAATGAACACTGCACACTCTGAAACGTTGCCTACGTCGCACCCAATCTGGAACACATCTTACCTGAAGGTAAATCCAGTTCAACACCAACCCATGTTCCCTCCTGGAAGTCTGTGGGCCCAACGTATCTAACGATGCCCGTCTTGTTCGCGCCCACCGTGACATATTCTCCCTCTTTCAGCCACTCGGGAATTTCATTGGCATCTTCGGAGTCAGAAACCACTTCCAGTTTTTCTTCTGACCCATTATGGTTCAGGCCATGGGCTGCGGACGTGCTCTTTTCTCCTTCTTGCTGCTCCTCTCCTGGGTTTAGTGAACAGGAGGGATCTGTCCCCAGCATGCTCGTAAAGGACTTGAGCTCCGAGGTCTTCACTTTCTGGATTTTGAAGGGGGAGGTGGCGACGCTGGGCTGGGCCAATGGGTCGGGATGAACCTGTGGCTTGGGAAACCCCAGTTCTGAAGCTGTTTCCTTTCTCCTGGTAGCCTGCCCTGCTGACTCCACTGACTGTTTAGATGACTCCTTCCTTGGAGCAGAGGTAGAAAAAGAGTTTTTTGCATCAGTTGCTGCAGAGGCATTGTTTGCCTGCTCACTCTGAGTCACAGGAGATGCACAAGACTTTGACTTCAAAGCATCATTCCCATTCACTTCAGTGCTGTCTCTTGGTCTTGTGTGAGCGCCCTGAAGGCTGGAGGTGGGTGGACTCTCTCTCTTATTGCTAAGACAGCTTTCTGAAGAACCCTCCGAGTGCCCGGGCCCATCAGAAGAGCCCTGAGCAGCAGGAGCATCACTCCCCATTGCAAGGGCTTCCGAGAGGGTGGCAGTTGATACACTATGGGAAAAGTACCCGCTGGAGGCTTCACTCAGAGGACTTGGAGGCCCTTCCTGGGAGTCCTGGGCCTGGGCGTCTCCCATGGACTGCTGCAAAGGCACTTTGGGCATCTTCTCAGGACTCTTTTCCACCTCTGACGGCTTTACCGCAGCTTCCAACGGCCGTTTCCCTACTTCCTCTTGGTTCAGCTGAAACAGAAGAAGTCAGTGACCATGGAGCTCTGATATCCAAAATCTCTGGGCTAAAAGCACAGCTATAAGGCCTCTGGGAATCACTAAGGCCTCCAGCGTATCTAAACCCCCGTGCAGCTGCAATCTCCAGAAGATGCAAGTTGATCTCAAATCAGCTTTACCAACCTGGTAGGACTGTCAGCTCATTTCTTCCATTAATAAGAAAAGTGTTGACTAAAAGAAATACGTCCCCCAATATTTACTGAAAAATTATTTATATTACAAGAATGGTCATTTGCTGTTGGAATCGCAGGATTTATATGAAATGTGAAACAGCCATGATCTATAAGTCTCTCTTAGTTATTTGGCTTAACTTTCAGGACTGATAAATCATGCTTTTCCAACTAAACTGTCATTTATGTCCCTGTTTCCAAATGCCATTCCCACCTCAATGCCGCCAGCACCGCACGCTTTCAGAGTATGAAATTAACTGCACCTCCTGAGATTAACAGCCCATTTTAGTGATGTATTTCTTGGCTGTAAAGTTTACTAAATCTGATAGATCAATACCTTTTGCCAGCACATGTACTCTAAAAGATTAGGATGTCTCTAAATCTCTTTGGGAGGGAGGGAGGATTGCTGCTAATATGCATGAAAAGAAATGGTTGGAGGAGGGCAGATTTGTACATATCCTACCTGTTAACTCTCAAGTGCATATCCTTGTTTACTGTTCAAAATGTTGTGTTCTCCCCATTTAATGGTAAATTGTCCCAAACACCTTGTTTTGAAATTTTGTTTCCATTGGGAACTTAAGTGGTGTTCGATGAAAGAGGGATTTGATTGAATTACAAGAGGTTCAGAACCAAAACATAGCTTGCTATTGCTGAGATGTAATGCAGGAAAGTTTTTTGAAATGTTGCAGTGGATTAAAAACATCTTTAGCTTTTCTACAGAGCGGGTGCTGTACATGTGGACTCTGGAGCTCTGTACTTTCTTCAGGCTTTTCCCTTTTAAGCCTTCAGATAACACACATTTTACTAAGACAATAAAAGCACAGTGGGAGAAAGCTGATTTGCTATTCACAAATCTGAAGTTCTGCTGAACTGTGGGAGATCATAGGGTCTATTTTCTATCCTGCTTAGCAAGAGCCTTTTTTCACGCCAATATCACGAATTGGCTTGGAATGTAAAATCAAGAATTAAGCTCAGCACTCAGAATAACAGACTCGTTCTGTTTATAGAAAGCATCAGTGCACAGCAATTTGTCTTTTAAAGCAGCAAAACAGCTAAACTTTGGCTAGTTAACTGCAAACGCAATTGTATGATTAGCCAGGCCTTTAAATATAGAATTAACAGCAAAACAAGGGGAGACTTTAGCAGGACCTAAGACAACACAGCAACACATACTGCATTGAATTGTCTCAGTGAAGCGACAGTAGAAGTGCAACAGGTTTTTTTAAGTAGCTGTGCCAGCAGCTGCTTTTGCTGCCTCTGGTTTTCAGAGATGTGAAGATGCAGACATCCTGGGGTGTGCTCACCTGTTTTATCTTTGCAGCACTGGCATCGATGCTGGCAGACTGAACCATGATTCGTGGGACAGCCTGTAGGAATGAAAAATAGAGCAGGGTTAAATGCTGTCCAGCTGGAAAACATGAAAACTGGTACTTCAAATTGTGGAGCTGCCAAAAAGGACTGAGCATCACTGTCCTCATGTGTTCTGCTGACATACTCTGAAGGGACAAATAAATACATTAACCAAAGCAAGAGAGGCATCCCTGAGCTGTAACATAAAAGCAGCTACAAGCACAAAGCCACAGCATAGAGTTTTCTTTTATGGGGTGGGAAAGACACAGCATTGAGCCACCAGATGGCAAAGAGGTCTGAGGTCACGCTGCTCTGGCCAGCAAAATCCTCAGCTTCAGTCCCTCTCCAGAACTCTTTCTCCTTCTCCAGTACCTTAATACATTTGAGATTTTAGCAGAGTTTACTTCAACCCAAAGACAGAAGAGCTGTGCATCCTCCAACAGCAGCACCACTGCAGTGCAGAGTGAAGAGTACACGTGCCATTTGCTCATGACAATGTGTTGGTCCTGTGCCAGAAGGACCACTCTGAGTTTCCACTGTATCATCCTCTCATTGGGGTTTGACGTGAAGGCTCTGACTACAAATGTTGCTCTATATTCAGTGTTTGGGGTTTTTGTTTTTGGGAGATCTGAAGTGAGCAATCGAAGCAGTCTCCTAAGACCCAGCAGCCAAATGTGACAGTTGACAACAAACCATGGTCACTTGACTTAGCTGTCATGCAGTGCTGACACAGGAGGGAAAGGGACCACCTGGTCAACAGAGGACCTTGGAAAGGGACACGGGAAGAAAAAAGAGAAAAAGGCAGAAACATCTCTTTAGCAACACTAAGTAATGTCCTGCATGTGCAGGTTCATACTTTAAGAGAAAGAGCTCTTCAAGGGCAACATGCACAATCTGGGTGCAGCCTGCTGCTTCCCTTTTTTTCTTCTTTTCCTCTCTCCAAGAGACTTAAGAACTCCTGCATAGGCATTGTTAATCTCCAAGGCATATTTCCAGAATTCAATTTACAGAAGTGAAACTTTCAGCTGAAGAGTGAGGTACCCTTCCTTTGCATCCTTTCTGAGTAAAGTGAAGCAGCATATAACTAATCCTCTCCCAAAAAGAAACAAACAGGGGGGACAGAACTGCTATTATTTATGCAGAGATTGCCAGGCATTAAATAAAACCACAGTTGTTCAAAGTAAAACCAAAAGACAAAAGGCAGACAAAAAACCAACAGCTTTGCAGAGGATCAAAATCTTTTCTTTTTTTGTAGAGACATTAAAGCTTCAGCTCACTAAAAGAAAGCAGGAGGAGGGGGCTGCTCCTTTTTACACTTGCTAATGGAGAGCTCACACTGAAGTGGGGCTCAGAGCAAACTGCCTCTGTTTGGGGTGCATGAGGAATCAGCACTGTGGGCTCTGTGACATGAGCTAAGAGCTGGGGGTGACCAGAATCAAACCAACCAATGGAGCCCCGAAATAAACACAACTTTAGGCCTCATCACCCAGTGGTTTCTGAGTTTTCTCCAGAATTTCAGCTTCCTTTTGGCACAAAGTGGTAATCTAAGACAAAAGCATTAACCTGAAAATAATGGTGATACAGATTTGTGCTCGAGTTCAGTGATGGCTCAGAAGAACGAGGGTCAGTGAGTGCTCTGACTGGCCCTGAAGAATTATCTTGGCCATGCAAGGATGACTTAAATGTCGTAACAGCAAAACATTTCACTTCAACGTAGACTAGAGAGGAGAGGGATTAACTTTCTTCTAAGCAAACACTGCATGGTTTAGGTGTAACAGAGGCTTATCGCAGCGTTAAAGCAGCTGGAGTGCTTGGCAGAACACTTACACTTTCCTCTTCAGTTGACTTTGAACCATGGTTGGCCCATCCTGGAAGGCAGCAGAGAGCCAAGCTGCTAAATATCACCTTCTAAAGCAAAAAGATCAGTGGGCACAAGGCATCAGGGCTAATCCCTGGGCAGGCACTCCCAGCAGCACTGTAATCCCAGTTAAACACCTCCGTGGTCCGATACGGAACGCACAGCATCCCGGCATCTCAGGAAGGTCGTGAGAAGAAAAACCACTGTCCCTGTTGTTCCCCCCTACTGAGTGTGATCTGATAAAGAGCACCAGGAACTAAAGCCAGCTCTGAGCTCCTACGCTGGCACCATAAAGGAAATCCATTGCTTTGCCCTGTTCTGTCCCAGCATACGTGCCACCTCCAAGAAATGCATTATTATGAGACACAAGCACTCAGAACTGGAATAAGAAAAAGTATTTAATGATATTTCTCAGTGCCTTTGATTTCCTTTCCTCCCTTTAAAACAAACAAACAGAGGAAAGTGTTGTTTTTGTGGTCATGTTTTTTTTTTTTTTAATCTCTCAAAAACCTTCAGTCTTGCAGCATGTAAATCCATGAAATCTAAAAAGTAAATAAACCCGTTCCACTTTAATCATTCCCCATCAATCGCTAAGACGATGCTCTCCCTCCTGAAAGGATGACAAATCTCAAAACTCCTCCGATAACTTTGCCAAGCAGCACTGAGAACATCATGGAGAAAAAAGCAATTATGAGAAGTGGCACTTGCCCAACGTTGGTGTTGACAAGAAACAGATGGGCAGAAACACCCTCACTGGGGTAGCAGAGGTACTAAAACAAATCTTTGCTAGGAAATGGAGTCAAGTTACTTGGGGGGTGGGATTCAGAACGACGTGTCTGACTATCTGTGAAGACATTTACTGGATGCAAAATATTTCTGAATCGAGAGCCAGATTTTGTCATTAAATGTGTGCAGATATCGACTGCTAACGCAGACACGTTTACACAAAGGCAAAACATGACCCTTCCGCTGCGATAATTTTTGGCACAGTTTCTTCAACCGAGCCGACAAAACATGGAGTAGGAGAGGACATGAAAGCAACCCACTTTAAAGCATCTTTGAACCCTCGTGGAACAAAAGTTGTCTTTTTCCTTGGAGCTGCTCCTTTGTGCAGGGAGTTTAGAAGGATTTCTCCGTGTTCGCACAGTATTTTAGGGTCAGATTGGAGGCCAGTTGGGACATGCTTTGAGGTGACCAAAAGCCACGTTATTATCAATGATCAGAGAAATCTAGAGACCAAATTGGTATGTTGGTGAGTCTGAAAGCAAATGTGTATCCCATTCCACTTACAGAAGCACCAAAAGTAACCCCAAATTAACTCTTTTTCATACTGTATCTATAATGGTTACCTCTTCAACGGACTCAGAAAAATACCTTTGGCATTCTGCTGCCATTAAATATTTTGTACAATGATTCTGATGACAGTGACTGATGGATTCATTGCAAAGCCCTTCCCCTTGATGTTACCAGGTGAAAATCCTTCGGTGCTGATACGCAACACGCAGTGCGCAGAGCACAGAGTGTCCAAGAATTACCCTCCAAGCCCCAGAAATGGTCCAGCCAAGGTTACAGCTCATGCAGTCCTATAAGGACATGATCAGAAAACTTCCACTGCTGTTGTCTATGCCTTACCATCCGCAGACTGAGCTCAAGGACTGTCAGTCTGACAGTATGAAGTTCACATCACCATTTAAAAGCAGCTATTGGAAACTTCCCTGGCAGGGCATAGCAGTTGCTTCATTAAATGTGGATTTAATTCAGTTTTGAGCACTCGTGATAAAATACTTTCAAAAGACACACAGCAATGCAGTAAGAATTCTGAACAAAGCCAACAAAGTTGATTCCATTTTCAAGTCATCAGTCATTCAAATATAAAATCTGCAAGCTACAAGGAGATCCAAAATCCAGAAGTTGTGTTTGCTGGTGGTTTTGGTTGGTTGGTTTGTTTTTGGTTTGCTTTTCCTAAAGACAATATATTTAAATATTAACCAAAGCTAAAATCTTCTTATTTCACCTTCCAAATGTAGAACATTTCAGCTTGTAATAAGATTTTTGGATTCCACATTTCTCATATACTTTGTACAAAATGAAACATACACCATTTCCTATGCAGTTATTTCCAGGCAGAAAGATTAAAGGGGCAATTTGTAACCGTTTTCAAGTTAGTTCATAAGGAAGTTCCAGGGGTTTTCACTAAGGAGTTTAAAAGGCCAGTTTTCCAAACTCATTCTCATTAAAAACTATTTGAAAGAGGATGATAGGGAAAACTGAACTTCGAAAGAAATCAAAACACTAACAGCTCAGTCACAAGATCTAGACACATACGAGCCCAGGCAGGCACAGAGGATCTGTTGAGCTATGCTTATTATAGCTTCCAAATGGTTCTTTATGTGAAAAAAGCCTTCTACATTTTAAAGAAGGTTCTCCAAGGCCACATTATTTACATTTGATTAAGGAATGTAAGTTATACTATGCACCACATATATCCATGAAATTATTGCTATTTTCTAATGCACTGCCAGAAAAAGGCTTTTGTCTATTTAGATAGCTTTCCATAACTGATTTTTTTTTGTAGATTAATTACTATGTCAGCATCAGAAGGTGAAAGAACAAATTGAGAGCTGTCCTCTCCTCGTGTCACATTCTGCATTTCTATACGACAAAACAAAAGTGAATTAGATTAGCACATGGAAATTCAAAGAGTTTATTTATTCAGTTTAAGACAGCTGCGACTCGAGATCTCTCATTTAAGCCATGTGCTAACAAAGACATTTGACCATCCAACAAGGATCTTGAGTATGAAGGTGACCAATATCCACTTATCAAAAGCACATTGGTCAGAGGAATTTGCTTTAGTGACAGCAATGTCAAAAACCAGAACCTGAAATATAATATGTACATTTTTAACGTCAGAACCCAATGATGCCCTAAAATGTAATTATGCAGGCAGTTCCTGGAGATCAACAGGGTCAGAAGGTAAAGAACAGTCATTCTGCTTGGTGCACACTATGAAAGCCTCCACATGTTAATAAAACAGACGAGCTTCAAGAGCGTGTACGTAATATAATTAAGCAAAGACAGACGAAACTCTGATTCTCCATCCACCTGCATATTTTAAGCAAGTATTTTAAACTTTTCCTGATCAGCAAGAAGGGTTGGTAAGGCTTTAAATCTTGCACAATGTGCTACTAAGCTTTTTGAAGAATAGACCAGGAAAATATAAAGCAATTGCTGTAATCCAAAAAGGTTTAAACTGTTTTTTTTAAATTTTTTTTACTTACAGAATACTGGCAATTAATTGAAAGGCAGCAGATAGCTGATAAAACAGGCATTTTCTAACTTAAAAGTATATAAACAGCTTAATCAGAAACCAATCTTTTAGGTACATAAACAGCTTCATCGGAAGCCGTTCTGCTAGTTACATAAAGAATCCTATTATGCCAAATTAATTCAATCTAACTAATTAGAGAGCAGGAAGTTCTTTCAATTATTTTATGTGCTGTCTGAGAAACACACTTGAATACGAGAGCAGATTTCATTAATTGCGGTTCATTATTCTCCAGATTAGTTACTAAACTTGCATCAGAAGGTCAAAGACAGCAGTTTTGTTAGCTG
Source organism: Penelope pileata (assembly GCA_013396635.1). Lineage (NCBI taxonomy): Eukaryota > Metazoa > Chordata > Aves > Galliformes > Cracidae > Penelope > Penelope pileata. Next base: position 129,057 of record WBMW01002166.1, on the reverse strand, counting down.
CCACCACCTTGCCTGCAACAGCTCTGCCTTTCCAAAACTACCACAAAAACAGCACTGGGGAAGACCACCTTGTCAGGACAACTTGTGCGTGCTCGCTTACTAAAGACTGATCACGAGTGATGGCACGTGGTTGAAATAAGTTGCTAAAATGAAATTTAAAAAGGGTATTTTCAAAAGTGATGAGAACTCCATCTTCTGTTGACTTGCATGGGATGTGGGATTGGGTGACAAACCCACCTTGGAGAGCTGCTCGGTCACGATGAGCTGAACTTCACTTAAAAACTTGCAGAAGTGGTGAAGAGCTGCTCCCTTGGAAATGATGCTCAAAAGCACTAAAATCAGCTCAGCCATCAGACCCTGCTTATCAGATGCAGCAAGACAAAGCGAATGCTTTCTGCAGACGTGTGCAGTGACCTAACCCTGAGAACTGAGCTGTAACATACCAGGGGTTTAGCAGCAGAGTAGGGCCAGCCTCCCAGCTCAGCAGCATTTTTATGGAGCAGGGTTTAACGACACAAGGTGGTCATGTACTCTCAAATGCTGTAAAAGATGCGCCCTGAAAGGTGAGCTTGACAAAAACTTGGGAAATTCTCTTTGATTTGAGCTGTTCGACGAACCAGGAGAAAGGAATCAAGTGACCCACTCAGCTTTTTGGTAGCTAAGTTCAAAAACCTGTGATTACCAATCTGCTCACTTGCATTTAGCCACATAGGAATGATTCAGATCTTTCCATTTTTTTGGAAGCATTCCTGTAGCTAACAGGAATAGAAGCTAATTCTGTAGCAGTTCCTTCACTTTCTGCTCTCTTTTGTGCACTGTGATTCCTAACAGGAGTGAAGAAGCCCAGTTTGCTTCCTGATAGAGCTGGGAAGACATCTACAAATCTCTCAAACCACCGAGGTATATTTGACTTGGTCCATTACAAAACTAAAAGCAAGAAGTAATTTCAAGATTTCATTTCATTATACTGATCCAGCGGTCATGGAAAACGTCAGGTTGCTCTGTAATGCAAACATGTATTAAAACATCACCATTTCTGTTCATACATCAGCTTTTCTTTCTTAAAAATGAATCAGAGACAGCTTTCCTGCCTATTAAAAAATGGTTGTGATCATGATCTGATTGAGTTTCCATAGTAATCCGTAACATAAATTAAAATTCCCTAAAGTAGATGCCTTTGTAGTTTCAAAATTGACTTCAAGGCAAATAATGCAAGGCTGATCTCGAACTGTAGGAAGGAGTGGGAACAGGTGGTTAGACTACAGGCAGGAAATTGGGCATCATTTCTAATCTCGGCTCTCACTGATTCAGTGAGAATTTGACAAGTGGTGAAAGGCTCTCAGTGCAATTGTAAAGAGCACCTATTTGCATCTCTCAATACCTGACTACCTTTAGGAAAGTCACTGTCTTCATTTTAATCATCTGTATTTCATGGTAAGGCTTCGTGATCCCAGACTCCCCACTAAACTTGTAAGCAAAAGGCAAGTTGAAAACGTGAAGCATAAAGTTAGGTAAGATTGGGGAGTAAAACCTGTTTATTTTGTTACTCTGTAGAGAATAAAACATGGTCAAACTAAGAATATTCTAAATCTGCTTTATTTTTCTTTGTACTAGGTCCATCCTAAGTTACACTAAAACTTATTTTTGTTTTGGAGTATTTGGTTTTGGTCTATTTATTTAACACTTCACTGTATTTCTGCCATGACAAAACAATTTCTTGTCATTCTCCCAACAGCAGACTTAGCTGTAGCAAACAATGGAACAGAATGTCTGCATCCAACCACAAAAAGTAGTTGCTTGGGGACTTTTTTGGTAGTTTTGTTTCAGAAAGACATCCTGTAAAACACTTGTCTGCATGTGAAGAGGTAGGAAAGGTCTATGTTAACAGACAACGTGCTTCCAAAACTGCAGACAAATGACGACAAGCTTTTGTCTCCCAAGAGTTAGCTGAATGCTTAACAAGGCACAGACTACATGACTTCCATACACTTCAAAAAATGAGATCTGGCTCCAGATTTATCTTTAGAACAGTTTTTTAAATATTCCAGACTTACACAGCAGAGGGCTTTCCCTTTATAAATAAATGTCAGCCTCTCAAATTAGGAAGAGAATATTATTTATATTGGGATTCTGTATTTCATCTGTTAATAAGAAATAGTAGAGTTTGGTAGTCAGCTTGACCATGTGTTAGCTGCCACTGACAGCACAGAAGCCACATTTGGAACATGGAGAACTTTGCAACACAGCATCCAAAAAAAAATCAAAGGTTCCTCTGGCTTCCCATTTACTTACAAATAAGTAAATGAACAAAAAGAACTGTCCCAAGTGCACAGCAGAAGATGGAAAAAGGTGACATGAGCTGGGGAAGGGGAGAAAAAAGATGGTAAATGAAATAAAGAATTAAGAATAGAATTACATTTTCCACTTGGCAATACACAAACAACACTAAGTGCACTTCATAAATTTTCCCATTGTTGCTGCAAGCAGTATTACCATGAATCATGTTGGTAGTGTACTTGGCACTCTGAAAAAGCCAAGTGGGCTGAGTGTATCCATAAGTTTAAACAGCTCCACCATCTCTGGACAGAATGGAGGGGAAATGCATCACAAGGCTTTACTGTGACTAAGAATTTGGTTTGCAAATAACAACAAATAACGTAGCACTCTGCTGCAAGTCTACCAGCACTCACCAATATTACTGCATAGCCACTTTGATTTAAAATTTTACCTGCTGTGCAAAAGGAGAGGACTGCCTGCCCTTTTTCTCATCTCTAACAGGAAAAAGAGACTTCAGCAGCTTTGGCATCTGAGGCACGAAGGACTTGACAGGATTCAGGTAGGAAGCAGCAAGGCTACCAAGACCTGCTGGAAAAATGGAAAAGCGTTAAGTGTTATGCTTCTGGCAAAAAAAAAAAAAATCATTTTATTTCTAGAACTACATATTCCTGTGCATTAGCTAAAGAAAAGCACTGAGTGCTTGCTCCTCCCTCGAATGGGATATACGAATTTGGGTAATCTTTAATCTGTGGCCCCAGCACACAAGAAGTTTTTTGCATCACATGGTGTGAAAAAGCTTGCTGCTTGCCATTAGAAACATAAAATTGTTTATGACTTGCAGAAGCAGAAAAACTGAAAAAAGATGTTGACCAACACCCAATCCTGATAACAATTACAAAACTTACCAAGAGCAAAAGATAAGAAGATCCAAATTAAGAAAAATTTAGGGGCATTTAACTCCTCTTGGTAGTATTGCTCTTCTTCCTACTCTACTCTCCCTTGAGAAAACCTAGTTAGACATACCCAATCTCACTGCATATCACTGCACTCTCAGTTATACATCAGATACGTTGCAAAATAGCCCTTCAACTCCAGTGCTGGTTATTTTCTAAAGCATTAGTAGCCTTGTCTTTGCTGTTTTATTCACATAACAGACACATGTTCTGAGCCCAGCTAACTTCTTGCTTTAGAAATTGTGCTTCTGAGATAAAGACTGCATCTTCAGAAATCAAAGGCAACTTCAAACACATGGCATTTATCACTTAGCACAACCAGTGTCAGATTTAAAGGACAGGCTAGCTAGAGCAGGCAGGCAGCCAGTGCTAGCTTAGTCACAGCTGCTAAATGCTCACAGAGCTGTACAGACATGGCTTTGGAGAGGAAATTTCTCTGCATCTCTGAAAGCTGCTCAGCTTGTTTGTCACTGAGAAGCTGGGGTGGCTTCATCTGTATGAAAGATACCTTAGCCTTAGGAAAGCCCTTACCTGCATCAGGAGAGTGGTTTTGCTGCCCAGAGCTTGGCAGAGAGGTACGAGTTGGACTAATGCCTCTACTGGAGTTTGTGATGCCTTGGGATACATCTTGCTGACTCTCCCACCGGCCCTAAGGAAAAAAAAATAAATAAATTTGCGTTATGTATTTTTCCAAGTGAGCACACCACCAGCACCACTTACACACCATGCCAGCTTGCACAGCGCCTTTGCAAAGTTCAGAATGCACAAAGCTGAGGAAAGACCCCTCCCCAAGGCACTTTTAGTTGAAACACCCAGTCCTGCAGAGATAAGCACCCTCAGCTCCCATCTGCATCAAGGCACAGGAAGTCTACCTACAGACCTTAAACCTATGACACTGTTCTGAAGCATGTAGCTGTTTCAGGAGTTGATGTTACAACCAGGTGGAAATAAAATACTCAGCTCCAAATTCCTAAATATTTTGCGCATCTGCTCAGGAAGTGGGCAGGAGTGAAGTCCACATAAAGAGTGTCAGGGAGAAGGGGTGAGGACAGACAGAGCTCTCAAGAAGAAAATAAATATGACCTTAGACCTAAAGGCTGGATTTTAGTGCCCAGGATCTGATATGGCCAAACTGATCAGAACAAGAGGAAACAACCATGGTAGCTGCACTTCTCCCAGCCCAAGCTTATCGGTCAGAGGCTGGTTCAGTGACAATTTCTTGGCTAATGGAGAGAATCTTCAAGCTTTCGTTTCACACTAGTGCATGAGTTTCAAGAATCTAAGTGGCAAAATCATGTTTTCCTAACTCTATCACATTACAAGGTGAAAAAGTTTCATTTTTCCAGAAAGAGAAGTTGTGAAGACAGGATGATGGTAAGGCAACCAAACTGATATACATCAAATTCTGATCACTCTCCTGTAAAAAGTTATGCTGTGGTCTGTACTTCTCTATACTATAGTGTGTCTGCATCTGAATCCTGCTTGTTTTGTAGAAGACATAACAGGAATACCTCCACAATGAAATGGCACAGTGAATATACTAGAAAGAAGGCCCAAGGGGTGGAGAGACCTGCTACATCCCTGACCACAAATTTTATGTATTTTTCTTGGTGGAAGACAAGGGAAACACAACTTTTCAAGAAGTTTCACACTGTTGGACAAAAGGAAATAATCTGACCTTGAAACAGAATGACAGGCAGCTAAACTAATCTCAACTGTAACTCGAAGTCATGAATGTTTCACAAATAATAAATAAGGCAGGACAGAAGGAATAGATTTCTCCAATGGGTTGAAGGTCACTCTGAGCAGCCCAGAGCAAAAATCGTTTCCATTTGGATCTATAAGTGAGTCCCACAGAAGCTGTCCTGCTTTGAATAGCAAGTAACATGCACTTTTGCAGAGCAGCACTCATCTTCAGTCCTTTAGAAGCTATTTTATTAGATGTAGAGACAACAGGCTCTGTGAAGTAACATTTGGGATACCTACAGGGTACTGGATGTCTGAGCTGACTGCAGGCAGCCATCCTGGATGTCAAAGCTGATGTAACCCAGGCTGGGAGTAACAGCAACACCAGGCGTTTGTTTAGTCTGGTATTTCTGAGGACTTTGGAGTTTAAGCCCTTCCTGAAAGCTTCCTGCTCTATCAGTGTAGATGACAGAGCTGCTCTACCCATACCCTAAGCCCCAAACTTAAGTGTTATCTTTGACCTGAGACTCTTAGGTGTTATGTGCATCGAGAAGTCACGGCTACGTCAGGAAAATTCCTTCCACAAGATGCTTCTATGAAACAGCCTTTCCTATTCCACTCCACAGAAACACTCAGGATTTTTCTGCCTTGTATTTTGACTGGTGCTGCTTTCTGTCAGGGGGCCTTACTGTGCCCTGGTTTCAGCTGAGACAGAGATAATAGCACGCTGATGGCTTGGTTGTTGCTGAATGATGGGTAGGCACTCAGAGTGCATCCTTCTGGCACCCAACTGGGGCTCAAAGGGTTGAGATAACGACAGATCCAATCAGACCACGTTAAAACAACGTTGTTAGAAGTGGTACAGTAGTTTAATAGCTGCTGGTCACAATGTTATTTTTCCTATTTTCAGAGGTCTTTCAGAGTTTTTTCATGGAAGCATATTGTTTAATACCTTACTTGCTATGTATGATCCCTTTTGAGCTGTTTACAATTTCCAGGGGCTGGATTAAGGTTATCATTTTTCTATGTGGTGTAACACTGGTCGGGAGACTAACCTGGTATTTGTATTTGATATTGCAGTCATCTTTGTACTTCTGAAACCCTCTCTTGAAAACTGTTAATAATTCCACTCTTTACTTAGGCTCCTTAGGGGAGCCAGGCTATGGGGGAGACAAGGAGGAATGTCCAAACCAGCATGTTCCTACTGCTAAGCCTACTGAAATTATTTCAGGTTTTGTTTGAGGTTAAACAACTGTCTACAAATATCCCCCAGGGATCTGCCCTGAGATTGGATAGTTGTGAGTAGCAGGGGGTGTGGGACATTACGTGCAGGTGCCTAGAAGAGTAGGCAACCCCAGTGTTCACCCTTCACCACTTAGAAGTGGAACAACTGCAGAATCCTGAAAAACTAACGGAATATTTGGAAAATGTGTGCTGTTACCCTGGCAATCGATGAGAGACACAAATCACTGTAGCATACTGGTGCCTGGCCCATGCCTACTGAGCCCTGCTCAACACTATTCACCACCCTAACAGGAAAGAGATCTCCTGATCTGATGACCAAGCAACAGGCCCTGTGGCTGCTCCAACCCCTGCAACAGGCCCTGAAGTTCCATCAGAGAACCAACTTGTGCAAGTATCAGTTGCCCCTGTATACAAGATCAAAAAAATGGTTGTGAAAGTCAGCTGAGATCCCTTTCGAGGGAAGGGGGCATTGACAATGCCATTGGAAAAGGGGTACAATCCTTCACTCTACAGAAGTGACTCTTGTCAGCTGTGAAAGACATCCCTTCAAGGAAGATCTGCTATGTTACTGAGGCAAGGGATCACCATGGAGGGAATTAGCTGTGCTAGAAGTGATGTACAAATATTGACACAACAACATTCATTTATCGCAAGATCCAGATGAGGTCAGGTGCCTGTGACCTATGTGGCAGAATTTTGTATGGAGTATGCCATCACTGTATGCCAGAACACTGGCAGCAATGGATTGGAAAGCTGAAGAAGAATGAATTCTGACCTTCTTCTCCAAACCAAAACTGGCTCCAGTGTGCAACAATCCAGCACCATGCATTCTCTCTCCTGCCCTGCAGGAGTGTTATGACGAATACAGCCCAAGTCATGGACTAAACAAACTCCATGGACAATTTAGAGGGATGGCCCATACACTAAGGGAATGGTATGCCTATTAATCAGGATGTATGGGAAAAGAGCAGGACAGGAGCATGATGTAAATGGTATGAAGTAAAGGCTGGATGCTGTCCTGGTTTCAGCTGAAACAGTACAGCACACGTGACTTCGGGCTGCTGCTGAGTGATGGGAGCGTGAGTCGTGTCCAGCTTACATCCACCCAAAATACTGCTTCCTTAGCCTGCCATTTTGACCATTTGATATTCTGCAGTAGATTTTTAAAGCCAGTGTGGAAACATCCATTGATTTTACACTACGCTCCAAGTCTTCCTCTTTGGGTTGTACAGTTTTTCCTTAAGTCTCCTTCTCTGGCTCCCATTGACGTACTAGCTTGCAGAAGGAGAGTCAAACTGGAAGAAAAGTTCATATTATATCCAGATCAGGAACATACCTGAGCGTAATTCAATTTTGGTTGGATGCACCAGCTCAGTGATGCTGAAGGAATTTTAAGAAAGTAGAAGAATATTTGGTGGGATATGGTCACAAGACTCAAAGAATCTTGAAAAAAACTACTTGGTTTTGTTACTTTTAGGTTTGATACTGACATTAGCCTGGTATCAGGTTAAGAAAAAGAACTATGGAAGAGGGTAAAGCGTCTGAAGGCTTCTTTTTGGAGGACATAACAAAGTTTTTTTGTTTTTTTTTTTGATGATGATGATGACCTACTTACTGAAGACAAATGGACAAAGATGGCAGGTCCTAATAATTTTTTATCCTCATGCCAAGTCTAAAGAGCTTCTGGAGACCATAGAGACATCAGAAATAAACTATTTGTGGAAAGTTTTCTAACTGACTAGAACACTAACTTCATGTAGGTAAGGAGCAACTGAATCATTTCGTGAATCATGATTTACTGAGTCAGAAGTGCCCTTCACTGACTGTTCCAACAGAAATCATTTCAGGCAAGTATGTCGGCTTTCTAGATCTGTTTGAAGAGTGATTCAAAAAAAATCAGAGTAGACAAGAAACAGAGCAAAACACTTCCAAAAGATTCATCCTGCACAGAAAGAATGGCAAGACGTTGTGACTTTTTCCTTAGGAAAATAAACAAACAAACATCTTTTTCCTTAGAATCTGTTGGAAATTTTACTTCAGCCCTGGCATTATAGACAACTATATTTCATACATAAAGTTTATTTTTCCAAACTACATAAAATGAAGGTCCTGAGACCAGGAATGTGTACTTGAAAATAGTATTTGTCTGGCCATATACTTAAAGCATATTGGGTTTTCATATGAGACATAATTTGTTTTGGAGAAGAAAGATCATTATCTTAGACTGAGGGTCACATATGTTAGGGATAATGTGACAGTCAACTCTGAGATGATAGCAAAGCATTAAAAAGTAGGCAAATCACAGCAGTATATGGAGAAACATATTTGGAAAAGGTGATATTGGAGCCAACTGAAAGGGTCAACTGCCATGCAAAGAATCTGGAGAGGCAAAAGGTAGTTGATAAATGATAGACTTTACTAAGCTGGTTTGAAAGATAACCCATCTCAATCTCTCAGAAGAAAAAAAAGAGAAGAAATATTAACTATATTAACTTGATACAGTTCCCAAGTTTCACATATGCATGCCATTTAGCACTCTCAGATGATTGCTTTGTGCATTTACTAACTGAAATACCTAAACTTTAAGTCTAAGCAATTGGTATTATTTAAGTGCTGTGAATCTTTCCTCTATCAAGAAGGGTGGCGAGAGAAAGGAAGGAAGCTTGTAAATCACTTGCCCAGAGGAGACATCATTTCATGAATATATTTGGTTTGTGCCAAGTGACCAAACAGAGGTCAAACAACTTAATTTAACAAATCAAAAATAGCCACCGGAAGAAGGCATGTCCCTTGATGTATTTCAATACAAAGTTGTTTATGAAGTGTGTAATTTCTATAATACCTTCTCTTTCTCAACTGCATTCCCTTCTTTCACTAATTGCCCCACAAAAAGCAGCAGGGAACACACTTCAGGCCAGCAAAATCTTTAGAGCAAGTTTGGATGCTCACTACCTAAAGTCATCTATTGGCTTTACCTGACAATTTTTTTCTTGAAGTTGACAGACAAATGCTGCCATTGGGTAAGGGAAAATAATAGTTACAGAATTTTATTATTTTAGCTGTTAAGGCTTATGGGAAAAGTGACAAGATAGCACTTAGATATAAATGTACAGCTTTGGACGACAGGCACTTGATCTCATGAAGTGAGAATATTCAAATTTATTTCCATGATGCCAATTTGCAGGAAAAAAACCTCTGGTTCCGTGTAAAACCTGAATGTGAAATTACACAGTCTTGTCTTATTTGGCTTTTGGATACAAGGCTTTTGAGCTACAAATGACTGGACCTTTTGGAAAGGGAAAACAACTGTCAGAGAGAGAATGGCAATTGTACAAAGGTATTTCGAGAACAACTCATGAAATTTTTCATCGGCATGTGACTACAGTTTGAAGAACACCTGTAAAACAGGCCAGAGGTGTCTTCTGTTCTTGGTGCAAATGATTCATCCAGTTTAAGTCAATTTCATTTATAAGGAAGAGAATTTTTGAGTTTCCAGTGCAAGTACCCAGCTCTGTCTCTTATGTTACCACTAAGAGACTCTATACTCCTACATCACCTGACATTCGTGCCAATGTGCAAGACAAAGGAAAATTCATCTCACTCTCCCATAACCCTGTACATAGTGATAACAGGAGGAAAAACTGGCTGCTTTTCATTTTAGTAAGCAGATATAACTTAGAGATGTGCTCAAACACTATCTTGTTAACCTAACATGAAACATCCATATGACTGTCTTCTGAAGTTAATTTAGAAGGCATCCTCTTCCTTCTCATCGAGTTAGGCAGCTTAAGCTTACAAGTTAGCAAAAGATCCCAATGGCAATCTAAATATTTCACATGCATTTCAGTGCCAGATTTGGCCTGCTCTTTGGAAGCTTTGTGTGGTGTCAGTACACTGAGATATTCCTTAAAGTTTTTTCAAGACGTGCCAAATTCACACCTCTGCTCCAGTCCTGGAGGCACTTTCTGGCTCTTCATGGCAGTGTAATCACCTGTCCATATATAGCAAGAAAGACCCAACTATGGATGAAAGATGAGTCCAGGTCCTCATTCTGGTATGCTTATTTTAGTTGCACCCACACCACAGTTGCTTCTAATTCTAAATTTTTTAGTATTTTTGTTTACCGGAGAATGAGTTCTGGCTATTCATAGTGCTGAAAACTGAAGTAGAATCCACATTCACAGCTTTTCCAGAATGAATGGTGCTTTACATAAAAAATGAGACCCAAGGGTCCTTCCTGCATAGCTTAAGATCCATGGTAAAGACAGCAGCAATGCCAGGAATAACAACATTAAAATTAGAGAGGAAAATGAAGTAATGGAATAGAAATTAAAGAGAGGAAGATTCTGGAATAAGTAAAGGCTTCCACTAATATTAACATACACAGGCTTGGCAGAGAAGTCCTGCACCCAATTCAGGATGCAATTACTATATTGTGACTGACATTTCTTATGATATAATAAACCACTTGTTTGAGATGAGCTTATTATAGTCACTTGTAAACAAAAATTCCTGGTAGAATAATGATTCATCACTGCTGTAGAAAAGTTGAATCGCTCTCCACGTGATGAAAGCCATCTAAATTAGCTAAAAGTCAGCATACAAAGTCATTTTTTGGATCCTTTATGCTAAAATACATAGGATGCCATCACCAGTGTGCTTTACGTGTGCTATGGGAACACTGAGGAATTTGATTAACATTTTTGTTCTGATTACACAAGCTTCCATTCTTCTCCTTGTGGAAACTGAACCAGAGTTGAAATGAGCCCCCACATCAGTCCCCATTATTGTCCTCAGCAATAAAATGCCTTGAAAATAAACATGCTGCAAGCAAGGAGGTGATCTGCAGCCCCACATCACAGAGGCACAGCGCGTTCGTCAGCAGCTACACCAAATGAGGCCAAGAGCTGCAAAACCCCATGCAAACCATGAGCAACCAACTCTGGTTAACCAAAGCTTGGTCCAGCTAAGGGGATACACAGTCATCCCTCTGACAGCGTTAATATGATAAAAAGATTAAGCATGGTTTTCCATTGGCCCAGTGATAACTTAAATTCACTCTTTCGCAGCAATCAAGAGTTGTTAACACTCAGCTATCTGAAGCCAGACAGCCTGAGAAAGATGTAGAAGAAACTCCCAATGTTTATCTCATTTCCAGGCTGTACATAACTGACAAATATTTGCTTGCTTCTATATCTCTCTTTTTTTTTCTTTTAATTTTTAAAGCAAAGATGGGTCATTTCTGAAATAACTTCATCCTGTCCAAAGAACTCTGAAGAATGCCATCTAAGTAGCTACAGCTTTGTAACAAACCATAAGATGTCCCCAAGAAGCAGAATCTTCTCTCCTTGGTACCAGCTTCACACTGCGTTAATTACAGGCTTTGCAATGGAAAAATCTCATTTGCTGTCTACTATGCAAATGAGACACCAACAGGAGCATCTTCAAAGCAAGAAGGAAAAGCGTTTAAGTGAGCAAAATAAACTTTATAGTGAGATAAAATTATTATCCCACTCATTAGGTGGACCTAATGCATTACCTCTGCTGGGACCTTTGGACTCTGAAACATGCAATGAGGGAAATCGTTGAGGGGAGGAGAGGAGAAAAACAAAAATGGTAAGAACTCTTGACTTTAATTTCTGCCTTAAAAACCTACAATCCTGAGACATTCCACAGTTTTCTCCAAACAGAAGGTGCTGTAAGCACTTGATTACCTGCACATATTTTAGCATTCTCTACATGGACCAGATGTAGCAGATTCAGCAACCAATGCTAGAGCACTACATCAAAATTCTATTATTCTGTGCAACTGCATTATGCATTAAAATGTCTTGTCACCACTAGATTCTCCCTTTTAAAATGACTACATGCTCGTTGGGCAGAATATCTATCAGGAGAGGGCCCTTTCGATTATCTAGGCTTTGGAAAATAAGTTTAAATTTAATCTTTCATTTTTTAAAGAAACACTTTTGATCTATGCCATTATTTTTAAGGAGTGTAATGGACTGAATTATCAAATCACCCGCTGCAAGCTTAAGACCGCTGATTTCCCCCTGAAGGGCAGAGACTCAATGCATTCTATCCTATCCTAAAGGTGAACCTGACCTTAGACATGAACCCTAATTTGTCCCTTACCTAGAAGTTTTGCATCCACTTTACGTGTAAGCTTTGGAAGACCCTCTGAAGCTTGACAATGAGAAAACTTCCCCTGAAAAATGCACCCCCATGTGATGAGTGGCTACTTTTTATCTGGTCTGCTTGACTCAGGTCTGCCTTTGCACATCCCAACTGACTGATGAAGGCCTGGGAGCCTTCCCAGGGATGTCTGGTGTTGCACAAAGCAAGTGTGTCCAAGGAGCAGTCCCATAGATACAAGGAACTCATGGGTGTGCCTCATCTTTTAAGGGTATTACCTGCTGTAATACAGTCATGGTAGCTACTCTTTTTCTAAAGATTTCCCAGGAGAGCTTCAGATACTTACCCGGTTACTGCTCAGGTTATAAGGAGGAGCTAAATCTTGGCGGCTTGCAGAAAGCTGAAATGGTCAAGGCAAGTAGAATTATTTCTTAACAAAAACTTGAACAAATATGCCTCTTGACAAACACAAGGAAGGGTGAAAGGAAACAGTCTTCAGTTAAAGCAGAACTGAAAGCCAAGAGATGAAAGGCGAAATCCCAATTAGTGACCTAAATTCAACAAATTTTTGTTCTAAGTTCTACCAAAGCATTTCATTAAAAATGTTGGAAAGCAGAAGTGTCTCTTCTTTCTTATGCACTGATCAAGAAAAAGATAATGTGTCTAGAACACTTACAAAATTAAAATCAGTAAATACTTGTAACTTGCTTTCAAGTCTCCTAGAGAAAAAGAAGAGTCTTCTAGTTGATAGCCAGATGAAAAACCTTCAGTGTTCTGCTTTTTCAGATGATCTGGGTTTATGTGGGTGCTCTAAAGCACACTATGATGAAAGTATGAATATGTGCAGGTTTTGTCTCTACTTGTAAACGATTTACATGACCACAAACAGCACAGAAAGTACAGTCAAGCAACAGGAAATTTATTGCTATACTTGATGATTCTAGCATCACACGAATTTGTAATTGAAAGATGCCCTTGCTGCCCTCAAGATGCTGCATATGCAGATGGAATACTCACCCGATTCACATTGGGAGAGCTCAGACTCCTTCGGTAGAGTTTTCCTTTTCCCATTAGCTGCTCTTTTACAGCAACCTCCTGCAAATCACACAGAAAACACTATGCATTGTTTTGCAAGAAACCAAGCTCCAATCATCCCATCTTTGTCTATACAAAAAAAAAGTTTTTTAACAGTCTTATTGCACTGGCTCCCATTTGCAAAGCGTACTGTAATCTAAAATTCATGCGTAACATAGCTAGAAGTGCAAGAGTGGAGAAACACAGAGCATTTTGCTGATTGGCATACACAGAACTTCACAGCTAGTTCTCATTCTAGGATATGACTGTTAGAGATGTGAAGACAGGCTCCTTTTCCTAGTGAGCTCCTATTTTAATCCTTTAAACTAATTACATATGACAGGGACCTTGCTTTCAATACTTCCGAGTGCATCGCACTTCACCATTAATTTATAGCGGGCGGGCACAAACTCTGGCTTGCTGTGCATAACTTTCCTTTGTGCTTGCATAATTTATATCCAGAAGAACAATTTTCAATAAAAGTTTTTCTCTTCCATATTTTCCCTGGTAAACAGATCAAGCAACAGTGCTTAAGATTAACCCAATCAATGTCTCATCAGAACAGGCTTGGTTCCTTCAAGACAGAATATAAGCATATGGACTTGATGATCTTTGAGGTCTTTTCCAGTGATTAATGATTCTATGATTCTGTATTCAAAATTACAAGAATTCTACAAGCAACTTCAGAAACCTGTATTAAATCCTAATGTTCAGAAAGCAAAAGCTGACATCAACCCTACCTACTTTTTCTGAAACATCATTAGCAAGGCATGGTCTTAAAAACAAAAAGGATCCCATAAGAGAGACTGTATGTAATATAAAGCTCCCAGTCCAACCCATCCATCTTGCAGATAGTTGAGTGAGAACATCTCTGCAAAGTGAGCTACATTTGCTCCTTTGGACTTTTGCCACAGGCACACTTTGTAAGGCATGCACTGAAGTGGTGGTCTTGGTTTGCCAGCCACTGTATGCACTTATGAAAACATTTGCGTTGCCACACACTGTTTTGAGTAAGTACATTCTCTGCTGTGTGCTACAGCCCTAAAAACAGACCTGGCGCAGACGATCCAAGGTGAGAATGTTCTCCACAGCCAGCACGCTCCGCAGGTACTTCTCAATATAGGCTTCAGAGTCAGCTGAAGCTGCATCTTCAACATTTGCTGCCATTCTGGCCAGTGCTTCCCGCTCTTCAGCTCCTTGAGCATCCTGGGAAGAAGAAAAGACATCCTCTTAAAATAAACCTCCTCCAGCAGTCCTGAAGAAAATGCCTTTTTAAGACATGAAGGACAGATTCAACATTGTTTTTCTCTTAAATACAGGGGCAGATTCAAATGCTTTGTTGGACCATTCTAAATATCCCTTATTGTATTCAGAAATCAACATCATCTCAAGCTATACGTGATTATTGGTTTTTTTTTCTTTTTCTTGTATTTTTTTTTTCTTGAGAGAGTCTCACAGTAAGACATTGCCATTGATTAGCTAAAGGGCTGCATTCAGATATTTTGTAATTATAACGTACTCAAACACATTTAGGGCATTAACTAATCTGAAGAAAACAGAATTTCAAGTGACTAGCAGACGGAAAAGAAAAAGAGCATTGCTTGATAAACATTTCAACACAGTGTTAAATACAGCAGAACATCAGTGAGAGCCAGGCAGCAATCAGCCTTTTGGCTCTTCACGTGTTAATGTTTTACAAGTGCTCTGATAGAGCATCTGTCTGGAAGAAAGGGATTAGCATCCAACTATGAACATACTCAGGAATCGAGGGTTACATGAAGACATTACTTAGAAGGAGCTACTTCAGGGAGTGTGGGGGGTTATTTTTTGTTGGATTGTATTGTTGGTTTTGTTTCTTTGTTTGCTTTGTAACATATTTTCACATTCCCTACATCAGGTACTCCACCTACCTATCTTTATTCCCCTTTTCCTTTAAAATGTTTCTTCAAGGAATTAAGCAAATGGATGCTCGCTCAACAAAACACATAGTGACACTGACAAGACACACGTTGCTGCCAAGTCAAAACATGTAAATAAATTTGCTTCATCTTTTATAAGAACCATAGTTTATGCTTCCAGCAGCAAAACCAAGCATGCTTAAAATAAGGGAAAATTCAGGAAGCTAGAGAATCTCAGCCCATTTCAGAAAGTTTGAAGTCTTATTCACCTCTGGAATATTTGAGACTATCTCAAAAGTGACACCACAGCCAGGAATGGAACTTCGGTGAGACATTCTTCGGAGGAAACTCTGTGCAAAACCCTGTAGGGAGAAAGAAAGAAAATGTTTCCTGAATTAGGGAAAAAATGTTTTGCTAAATTGAAATATAGTTGACAAAGAAAGAAGCCTAAACCCAAAAGAACAGCCAAGAAATATTTCAGATGTGAAGATTTTAAATGGGAGACAAACCATTTTCTCATCTGCATTTCAGATACAGAAAAAGAATTAACTTCCTTCACTGCAAGGTGACTGTTTAACCAGCACACAACACATTTGCCAGATCTAGATTTTTTTTTTGTAGAGCCCTAGGTGACTTGTCTTGAATATTGACAAGTACAGGCATTAAATTCTTGACCAAAGAGATCGTTACGAAGGATGATTTAAGGGGGCATGGTCATTGTTTATGCTGACTTGGCGCCTTGCAGGGTTAAGAACTGGACTGTTGAATTAATGCAGAGATGAGTCATTCAAAGATGCTGCTGAGACAAACGCCCGGGAAAGGTTATCGACGAGGATTTTTTAGAAACCTAGCAAGAAAGCTAGCCAGAAACCTAGCAAGATTCTGTATTGGACAACAGTAAAAAAATAAAAAACAAAATCGTTGACCAAATCTGCAGAAAACAGAATTGATGAAGACTTAACACAATTATAATTATTGGCAGGCCCAAACTACTGAATAAAATCCTCCCATTGGATATTATATAAAAAAAAAGTCACTGGTCCTTTTCTGTGAAATAGCTGTTGCCTAACCAAAGCACTGAGAGCTCTAGTTCTAACACTAAAAGCAGTTTACAGTTGCCTACAAGTTTCTGGGTGTGACCACACCTCTTCTGCTCTTGCTCCAGATTTTAAGTACAGATGTGCAAACAGAATAACAATTCAGGTTCACTGCTTTGTCATCATCACTGCTAAGGGAAGCTGGATTCTGAGACAATGCTGAACTCTCTCTCTTCTTCCTCACCATCTTAAGAACAAAATATTTGTCAGAACAGGTTGCCACAAATGGAATAATTTTCTGCTTTCCATTTATGAAACATCCTGCTCTCACCTACACAGTATCAGGAGCACAAAAGAACTGGAAAACACAGAAGATCAAAACTGATTCACTTTGAGAAATTAGATAATTTCTGCTCCACCTCGTGCTTGCTTACCTCTAAATACCTGGATGCATAAATAGAAATAGCACTAACGTGTGAACATACTACTGGAGTAGGGAGACACACAAGTTTCTTCTGCACAGTTTTTGTGAAATATCAACTCCAAGCTCATGACGAGTTAACTTTTTCTACTTTGTTCAGTGATCGGGGATGAAGCAGTTACTCACTAGTTAACAAAAATAATACTGAGTCTCTCATACACTAAGTATTAAGCCTTTAAAGAAAGGCTGTATTATCAGCCACGAGATAAAAGATACTATGAAAATTATATGGCAGCCTAAATCCTCCTCTCAAAGCTGTTAATATGTTGTTTCCATTCCCATGTAAAGGAAGGTAGCTGCAAGAAAACAGCCACAGCAGTGTCACATTGCACAAATCACAGCCTTCCCTTCCTGAAGCAGTGACAAACACAGGGCAGGGTGAACACACGCAGGACTACAGAAGCTCTACCTGTCTGCCATAAACATTGACACAGATGCGCTTGCGTAACACTAATTGCATTTCTGCAGGATGGCTGAGCTGGACAGTGGCTCTCACAATCAGGTAAACTCTTTCATCTGCTGCTGTTCCTTTACTGAGCTGGATACAGTCGTGGACTGTGGAATCCCACGAGGCTTCTACTTTCACCTGCAAAGGAAAAAAATGTATCCTCTAATAAGCATAATTAGGTGTATAATTAACTGTAATTAATTAAGCATAATTAACAAAAATACATAATACATAAATTTTGAGAGTCGGCTTCTCCATTTCACTCCCTATGAAGAAAAATCCACGCACTTTAGAAGAGGCCATTTAAAAAATCAAGACTAGTTTGCCAAATGAAGACGTTGGGATTAAAAATGCCAACTTGCTCAAACTCTGGAACATTTCCTCTTGAAAACAAGATCTTTGAATACCCAAGATCATTGCAAATAAATTTTAAAATATGCAAAACTGCAGGACCACTTGGTCTAATTTATTAAGATAAAACAGACAGCAACAGAGATTGCAGTGAAAAGCTCCCATAGCCCTGCACTAACCCTACACTAAATATTGGAGATCTCAATACTCAGAATATAGAGTGCTGGAGAACTCTGCTGAAACATTTCTAGCAATACAGCAAAAGTTGGAATTTCTCTTGCTGACTATTAAAAGATAAATATTATGGAAGATTTAGATGTTTTTTCTTGAAACCATAATAAAAATAGCCTGGTAGCAATCTTTCTAGGCTTTTCAAACAAAAAAGAACCACCACCACCACCACCAAGTCAAAATCATTGGGAATAATGCTCATCTAAGAACATTGTTTCAGAGTAAGGAGTAAAATTCTAAGGTAAAAAAATAAATATATAATAAATATGTAAAATAAAAATAAATATATTGATAACCTAATAGCAAAAATTATCAACCAAGAATTGTGAAGGTGTAAAACAATGAGTTATGTGGTTTAATGGGGGTATAATGTAGGCAACAATGCACAGCTAAATACATCAACCACAACCCAAGTTAAGGTTGCTTGTTTTTTCAGCTGAAGGCTTACATACTGAAATTTGCTGAATTGTTTTTTTTTTCTTTTATTCCCAAACACATATTCAGAATTTCAACCCTCTGTAATGATTGGATTTAGATGAAGGAAGATCCTTGAATTTTATTTTTCAAATCATGGTTCAGCTCTTAGCAAATATTCCTTGAAAACAAAAGCCAATTTTGCAAAAATCAAGTGTTGTATGCTTAAGAGGCTGTTTTTGATGCATTACCTTCACGTTTTAATACATAAAGTGAACAGTTAAAGAGTTCTGAGCTAAATATGTTGGTTGGTATCTCTGCTTACCTCACTGTCGTGATGTTTTACAATCTGCAGTTCAAAAAATTCCTCTTCCTCTTCTGCAACAAGAGTTGCATCCCACCCACCTGCTTCTGGGTCATCCAGGTTATCTTGGGAGCTGAAGTCATCAGCTAGAAACAAGGGTTAATGCAGAAAGTGAGAGGAGATAAAGCCATTTTCCTTTTTAAAAAACACCCAACAAGTTATGAAATCACATTTTATTTCTCTGTGCATAGAAATCTGGGAACACAGACTGAAATGTGTCCTATAAAGTACTCTATAGTGGAGGAGAATCCTTCAGTTGTAAATATCCCTTCCTTGCCCACAGTTCTATTTTGAGCACTACTTCTCAATTATACCAAGTATATTGCTTGTATAATTAGGTGGGTTTTTGTTTTTTTGTTTGTTTTTTGAAATAAAGAAGAGCTGCTGGTTGAACAGGTAAAAGCATGGCACATTTCACTCATGATTAAATCTTTAGCATGCCTTTCAGGAACATGCTCAACCCTCACCATTAATGAATTATTAACTAACTCCTCTCTGAAGCCCTTTGATATTTCAATGTGCTTTTTGAGGTAAATAAGCCATAAATGCAAGCAGCATTGCAGCAAAAACCTCATCATCACAGGCAGAATGTCACCTCTCCACTCTTACCTGATGCTTCTAACCCAAGCATCAACCCTCTTCTAAACATCATAACATCATATGAGGAATAGTTCAACCAGTTAAGCACTGCTGGCTTCCTGGTCTAATTGGGGTTGCCCATTTCTTGTCTATAATTTCCCCACTTTGGTAACATTATCTAACCAAGTACATTGATCACATTGCATCCTGCATTTGAATGGATTAAAATATACATTGTTTAAGGAAACACAGAAGACCACACTCTGGAAAATTAACTTGAGCTAAGCATGGCATTTATTTTTGTTATGAAGACATTACTTCACATTTTCTTTTAAGCAGC
This sequence comes from Penelope pileata, assembly GCA_013396635.1. NCBI lineage: Eukaryota > Metazoa > Chordata > Aves > Galliformes > Cracidae > Penelope > Penelope pileata. The sequence continues at coordinate 109,544 of WBMW01002166.1, read as the reverse complement.
TGATAAAGACATTCTACAGTACCAGTGTAATAACCTTGCAAGACCTCAGAAGGAGCATTCTCAATGATTATTTTTTTCATGACATCATCTATTGCTCTTCACCCTGTCGGGTATACTGATTTTACTATTTCTCTTTTACTTATTAAATGTCTGTAAAACAGTAGGTTATTAAAAATGCATGGTTCCTTCCATATATAATGCTCTGTGTTTTGAAACATTCAGCAATTTGTTTCAGTGAAAAATGTGCCCATCCAAATTAATCTACCTGCTGTTCCAGGCATTTCGTCATTTTCTTAGCTTTAAATTCTGCAACATTAGTGGCTGTACAAAGTTTGCTTCAAAGTGCTCTGTCCTTTTAAGAACCACTTACCATTCAAGTCAAGGAAAATAACAGGAATGTGAGTTTCCATACCAGGCACGGGAGTCCTAAAATGTAAGACAGTGACAATGGCGGCATTTAAATGAAAGCAGCTTTACCCAGCACACGTACTTTATGATAAAAGCTCACAGTATATTACATTCAGTACAACTGCAATTCCAAGTCAGACCAATGATAACCTTGCCAAACAGCTTTATTTTAATTTACTGTTGCAGATTCAGAGACTCAACTAAATTGGTGCTTCTTTTATACCAGCTCTCTTACTATTATTATACTCTTTGACCTCTGCTTTCAGAAATGTTTTCTCTCTCTAAAATGCTAATAGCAAAATTAAGTTTATTTACTCTGACATACACATTTATGAAATGCAAACCCCTTTGCATTATTGATGTCAGTGAAGACAGCAGAGTTGGTCAGAAAATCCAGCATCAAAGTTTTCAAGCTACCACCGATGCTGCCACAGCACACAGCTGTTGCTCTGTCTTTTAAAAGACATCTGTCTAAGAGTCCAAGCACTCATACAAGGCTTGGATGTGTATAAAGCGATGTGTATCAACATATGTAAAGGGATAACACAGGTTGTGTTTTGTTTGTTTTTAAAATTAAGCATTCTGTGGCCTTCCACTTTGAAGCTACAACATTCATGATGTACTGAAATGTACTATGAAGCATCAAAAATATTCTAAAAGACACCCAGTTGCAATCTTAGCTATAGGAAGGCTGCAGCCATCTCATGAGAAACTTGGACTTAATGACTTAATGGTGAACAAGAGCAGGCTGAGTTCTTATATAACATGTAAGGTGCTTGAACCACACTGAATGCTACCTCTGGTGAAAATGTGTTCAAAATAGATTCTTCCCCAAGTCAGTTTCCTGCAGCTCCACTGTTTTCAAACCTAGTCAAATGCTTCAATGTCAAAGACAAAGAGCCTTCAATAAAGCATTTGCCATTTTTCTGTTTTAGAGGTACTAATTTTAACAAATCTCAGTTTTAAACTCCATAACACTCAATTCCATCAATAAATACTGTCAGGGTTTTGCTCAGAAAAACACTGCAGAAAGTTGAAAGCAACTAAAGATGAGGTTTGAAGCAAAACAGCCTTGCTTCCTTATCTGCAGTTGTTACTCACAGCTGCTACAGGATGGCGAGCTCAGTGTAGCGTAATTTACTATTTTTAATGTTTAGAAAATTACATGCAACACTTGCTGACTAAACAGACTTTGCGTTCAAACCAGGAGTGCAACAAAATGCTCCTGTAGATGCAGTTTTATTATGACAGAGCAGCCTTTTAAGTGAATGAACTAGGTAATTAACATATTAGCTTATTTTTTTAAATGGTAAGTGCAGTGGTAATAAATATTGATTCCGTTTCTTCAGAAGGTCATAATTACACTCTGATCAATAGTAGTTTCGTTTACTAAATAGCATTTCTGGATTTCAGATGCACAACCTAATAAAATAGTTTAAGCAAGAGCCCTAATTTTAACAACTTTGCTCATGCAGTGTACAGAGTCCAGATTAAAGAAAGCAAAAAATGGCAATGATTCCAGCCAGGAAAAAGCTATGCATCATTTTTACATTCATTCTTGCATATGGCAACGTATGTTCATACCACTCTGCTGGAGCCCCAGGGATCCCACTGCCTGCAGAAGGCACCATTACAGCATTCCTTTCTTCAGTGAGTGTTAGCCTCATCTCTAGAAGCTGTGCCTCCCGATCAGCATCATCCTCTGTTTTATCTGGAGAAACAATACGTTGGGGTAAGGACAACAGAGAGAATTTCTCACACAGTGCCATTACCATGTGTTGATCTTAGATCATCACAGTAGAATAAAACCCACTCTGCTCAGAAATTCAGCATACAAAAAAGCACACAGCATAAAAAAATAGCTAAATTTTATATACAGGCATCTCTAACTTTAGTTTCAATGAAAGCAAAGTAGCAGTGGGTTCAGAGAGTCAACACTTGCTGCCTAGATTTTATAATGTATTAAGAGAAAAAGTGCATGTCTCAACCTATCACTGTCGTTATCTTTAGGAGTATTTTGCTTACCAGGCTTCCCAACGAGTTTTTGCAACTGCTGATCAAGATATTCCTGCCGCTTTGTTAAGGCACACAGCCACTTCCGACGGAGCCTCTCCAAATCCCTATCCTGTACAGAGGAAAGAAGTCATATTAAATATTGACCCAGGAAAGCCAATATTTCCCATCTGTGGCTTAAATGTTTCCTCAACCCAATTGCTCATCTTGTACCCGAGAAGCAGATAACAAAGAGAGAGTAGAGCTCCAATGAATCAATTTGCTCTTCTCTACTCTTTTCTTTTTTACAGGACAGCTTAAAAAGAAATGCAGAATTGTGGAGGCTGGAAGGGACCTCTGGGGGATGTCTAGTCCAGCCCTGCTCTGTGCTCAAAGCAGGCTCAGCTGCAGCACTTTGCTTGGGCTTGTGTCCAGTTGGGATGTGAGTATCTCCAAGAATGGAAACTACAGAATTCAGCTGAGCATACTTCACTTTACCCATCTTCTTTGCCCCAAACATAATCTACAACTCAGCAATCATGACTTGTGGCAAAGCTGGGAACCCCAGTCCATTTTCATGGCTCACCATTCGTGTTCAGCATTTAGCAGCCTTATATCAGGAATCCATTCCTAACCCATATCACGCCATTATCCCTGGTTAGGGCATTTGCACCTGAGCCTTTTAAAGTATTTTTAAGCGCTCATGTCCTTCAAAAAACACCTCTGTATATGCAAGAACATTCAGTTCATTTGTCTCTGGTACAGAAATGCTCAGAAATGATGTATGATGCTCTACATGCAGTGAGTTGGGTACCACACAGATGAGCTATCCGCTCTGGGATGCCTTCAGGGAAGTATCTTTTATGGCAATAGCAGTTCAGTTTCATTCCACATCACACTATAACAAATACTTCGTCAAGAAAAATGACTGGATGCAAGATTATGTTTGTATTGTTCACCTGCAGACCCCTACAAGTATGCTGGAATCTGTCACGGAGCATTAAACCTAAATACCTTGTTGCTGACATTACACTAAGTTGAGATTTAAAATGATAATGATATGCTTTTGTTTAAGTTATTCAGAAGAAGGTGAAAAATATATCACAGATATTGTGCCTCATCTGTTCTGTAAGGCTGTCACACTACAGCAACATTATATACATTTAAAAACAAACCAAAACAACACTGTGCTAATATCTGTAGTTTTTTCACTGCCATCTCAGGGTTCTAGGAACAGAACCCCTCTTGCTGGCCCAGGGGTCAATTGCTCTGCAGTATATTCCAGGTCTCATACATACATTCATAATGTGAAGCAGCATGAAGTATTTTGATTGCATCTTCAACACCACTGTGTCTTTTCTTTGTCTACGCTGAGAACATCTCCACCTAACTGTGGTTTGTCAGAAGGAAGACTCCTTCCCTCAAAACAAAAAATGAAAAGCAACGGGACCTTGTTTTTGAAATACAGGTTAGGATATCTTGCTCTTTTGTTTCCACCTCTCTAATCCACTACATGGCTTTGTAGCATAACAATCTGTGCAATTCCCAGTTTTTACCCTCTTCAGAGGGAAGGCTCTCCATGCAGCAAAGAAAGTGCTGATCCTCTTTCAACACATTTTAATCTGAAAATATCCAAGTTTGTAATAACTGAAATCATTTTTACCTGGTAACTGTCCATTTCATCATCTTCTTCCTACAGCAAAATACGCAAAACCATGTCAATAATTTTTTTTTGGACAGCAGGAAACACATTTAATGCAAAAGGTACTACTATTTTAAGCAATACTAGCATTCACCTATAAAAGTCTGAGTTTAACAGTGGCAAGACCATAGAATTAAAACACAGTGACATCCCAAAGATTCACTGCCATCAGCAGTCTGTGTCTAAACACAAACTGTAAAAATCCAATTGAAAAATAAGCGTAAATTTCACATAAATATAGCAACTAAAATTCTTCGTATCTGAAAGAAAGTGGAATACTTCAGCAGCCCTAAGAAAGAGGTGTTACAGCAAAAACGATTTGACACCTGTTGATCCAAAGAGAAATCTGCTATTTTATCAGCAAGACTTTAGTATGAATGTTACAACAAGCACTGAAAATCAAAGTCTGACATAAAGGATTTGAGGCAAAATTGCTGCAGCATTTAGAAGAGAAAAATGTAAACATTTAAGTCAATTGCTGGGGAAGTAGACTAACTGTCTGCCATACCAGCAATCACCAGGTAGACTTTAGATACTTTGCCATCATTTTCTGATGGGAGACTCCACCTTTCATTCTTGACACGCATCACAAGCAGAGCCACTGCCCTGCGAGTAGGCACAACTGCCACTCCTGCACAGAGAATGGAAAAGCAGCAATGACTCCAATCCTAAGTGATTACTTATCTAAGTAATAACAAGTCACTGGAGCCTACTTTTGTATCTTAGTAATGAAAGCAAAAATCTAGCTAAGCTAAAATTAAAAAGCCATACAGAAGAGGCATTTTCTTAGTTCAAATTCTTTAGAAAATCTTCCACATTCCACAGCTACTGATTTACTTGAGATAAAGAAATGCTAATGAGGGGACTAAAAATCCAGATGTTCAAGTCAGAGGGCTATTGTAAGCAGCAGAACTAATATAACATGGTTTTCAATAGCTCTTTCCCATGTGGGTTATCAGCATCAGTGACAGCTCAGTAGCTTTTTCCTCACGGGGAGCTTAAGCTTTTCTTCTTGAAAGAGCTTACTATTTTGTGCTTTGCCAGCTCTGTTTGATATGGCTGAAACTGGTCAACAGAGGAGAAATTCACTGGGGAAGGAACAAGAGACAGACAGGATGCTCACCTGGGACTTATTTCCTTAGCAAACACTCTAAGTGACCATGTGTATGCTTGGGGTGTTTAACAATCACAGCTTTCCCAGTAAATTCATCAGAAATTATCATTCTGGCTCAAGAGAGAAGAGTCTCTTAAAAAAACTTGCTTAGTTCAGAAGTAGGAGAGAAACAAGAATTTCCTTGCTGTACAGGACATGGGTATTAGGAACTGCTGTGAGTGGAGGACAGCTAGAAAACTCACAAGCTGTCAGAAGCATAGGCATAATGGGGAAATAAAAGCAATAATCTGCTTAGGATACAGCAGAAAAGGACACTGGCATTTAGTTGGCTGTACCTCCAGCAGGAGAGCTAACCAAGCAAACCCAAAGACTTGCTTGTTCTGTTGCACTAGCCTTTGGCTTGCTGACTCAGAACAACTGAACTTTAATTTAGTTGCTGGGGAAAAAGTCACATGGCACTAGAAACAGTTAGGAGCACCACAAGAAGACAACATTCTAAAACAGGGCAAGAGAGGCAACGTGCCACCATCAAAAGCCATCAGACAAACACCAGGTCAAGCACTCTCCCTTAAAGCAGATCAATATACCTGCACTTTGAGATGAGATGCAGTGCTACTGAGGTCATCAAACAACTGGCCAACACAGTTCTGATGTTTGTAACTCCACCCTATTTGAGTGTATGTTCCATCAATTCACCCTGATTTGAATACTTACTTAAAATCACTGCCATATCCAATATATGAAGTAAAATCTATTGGACAAACTCTTGAAGAACTTTAGAAAGTTTTGCTTTTTCTTTCCTTCTTTGAATGGTGTGCTAGGGCTGTGCTGCTTTTAAGGATAGGAAACACTCCAGAACATACACAGAAGGTAACATTACAAATATTATTTTTGTCATGGAAAATTATTTTTGCTTAAGAGGAGTATCTTCTTCAGAACACTTTCTGAAAGATTTGGATTTAGACTATCCAGCATAATCCACAATATCACCTATCAAATCAATTTCTGACCATTCTTGCTGTTGCTTTATACATTTATATAAATTTATGTAGTAGGCTCAATAACACCCTTCCTGTCCCTGCTGCAAATAAACCAAAACTTGAAACCAATGCAGTTGCCTTCAATAGCAACAAACTTGAGACATCATTTTATGCTTTTCCATATCCTGGAAATATGAGTAGCTGATAAGAAATATTCAGCCTCTTACCTGATAAATTTCAGGTACTTTTTGTGACTTGGCATGTTTTATTTGAACACAGCCAATTCCAACAGATAGTATTGATTCCTCCATCAGTGGCAAGGTCCCAGATTCCTGTACAGATTTCACTTGAACCTGAATTCGTCGAGATTGCCCCTGCCCAAGAGAACAAGTTGAAATGCTTGTGGGGAGAAAAAAAAAAAAAAAAGAAAAAAAAAAGTATAAAATGTTGAAAGCTTAAGGAAAGAGAGACCTCTACTGGCAGTCATCTGCAAGCAACATTTTTATTATGATCTTGTGAAGAACGAAGAGGTGAGTACTGCAACCTCAGTGACCCAGTGCACAGGAGATATCTCTCCCGTTGCAAGGATTTATGTTTACAGGATTTAGGTATTTATGGGGAAAAAAATCAGCATTCAGCAACTCAGTTTATTTTTTCTGGAGGATTTTCAAAACATTATAATTATAGGATTTTATTTTTAATACTTCTGACCTCTTCCCCATCTACAGAAGAGGAAAGAACACAGCCTAATTTGGTGAGCTTAAGTGACCTTTTCCTGACTCTGGTCTCCTTGACTGAAAATTCTTCCCCTACCTGCTGATGCTACCAATAATGTTCCTCAGTAAAATCCATAGAAAATATCAAAGGAGTTGGGGAGTTCAGAGGTACAGCCTGTATCTAACGTAGTTCCCAGTTCCTAGTGTTATCTTGGCAATAGCTTGTCACTTAAAAATGTTAAGTGCTTAATTAAGCACTAACAATGTAATGCATGTAGAATTCAAAGGAAAAAGAATAGCTGGCTGAAAGGATAAAATAATAGGGAAGTCTGGACCTCTTTAAAAAAATTACACGTAAGCTTTTGATCATCTTTAGATAAGAACTTATGCACACTGAGTTTCACAAAACACTGAAGGACTCCACTTACACAAGATCATATTTTATGCTTAGGCTTGACAGTTTCTTGGACACCATCCCTTTAACCACACAAAACAGAAGCCTCTTAGCCTCCTGCAATCTCTTTTCAGAGTTGAAATCCTGCACATGTCACCTTACCTGTCTGAGCTGAAAGATGCCTCCTGTGCACACATCCTTGGCAGGAGTCACCTCGACTGGGCAGTATTCCCCATTCTCATTCAGCTCTAGAATTTGAACCCAGAGCTCTACTTTTCGGGTTACCTCACTCCATCTGCAAAACACATCAAATGCTCTTTCCTTCTTTTTCTACCAAAAGAAAAAGAGAAGGAAAGAGAAAGAGAAAAGGAAAGAACAAAGCCCAACCGTTGAGCCAGACTGCAGACTGTAGAAGTGAAAGAACACTTCCATAGATAGTTTGTGACCACCTAGGGTTACTAGCTGTGCTATGCTTATACATTTTACTAACAACCCTTTTAGTCAAACACCAGAAATGAACCTTTTTTTCCTTGTAATAAGAAAACCAATTCCATTAGATTCTAAGATTTAAGCTCTGGTCTCAACAACTGCCACAGAAGCCCAGTGTTGTTGATGGCAATCAAACCCACATAGAAGACAGCAGAATGAAAAATGACTTTGTCTCACAAGCTTTCAAGATTGAAGGCACCTTCCTGAACTTCACCATACTACTGCCTTCTCTCAAATTCCTCCTAGACCTTAATTCTTATGTCCACTTTTTCATAGCACAAAATTAAGAAGTTACTACTTAATGTAACTATTCTGTAACACAGCTTCTCTTTGCCACATTCTACTGATTTTTCTTTTAAATTTCCCCATATATGCCTTAATACTCAACGCGTTCATCGTAATCTTAAGCTGGAAATAAAGAAAAATATCTGCCAATAAATTAAGTTGCAGAGCTGTCTTCTAGTAAGAGAGACAAAACGAATAGGAATCTGACCCTGCTTTAATACATCATCATATAGTCAGAACACCCATCTTGCTGTTTTAGACTTGACAGCTTTCTGGCTCAGACCAGCATAACAATACAGCAGAAAATCAACAGAAGATCAGCTTACTATTTTCTGCTCCTTTCTAAAAACGCTACTAATGTACAACAAAAGGGACTTCCAAGTCTTTTGAGTTTAACCACTTGTAATTTAGAACAGAAATGAGACCTTCTCCTCTTTAATTTTTTTTAAACCCACTAAGACATCACATGCTGTTTTACTAATAGAGAGTCTATTTTTAATAGTCTACCAGATACAATCTCAAACACCTTAGTTTTTTCAGTTCAAAATTTGACTACTTATCTCAAACCTGCCTCAAAATTAAGCCTTTCAGGCAATGATTTTCCAGATTTTTAAAACAAGGACCTCCTTTCTGTATTTACCTGTCACGAAGGCTTCGTGTTTTGGCTTGAATTATTCCCAAATCCCACAGGGTTGGATTTTTGCGGTCACCGCTTTGCTTGTGCCCATACACTTCAATTGCCAAAGCACCATCATAGAGATGTTCCATGAAGTCTTCAGAAATATTTACAGAAAACTCCTGCAAGTGACAAACTGGTTAATGACTGTGACCACGCAACATTGAGTTAGGCTTAGAGACTTACTGTCTTCACTTAATATAAGGATGTAGTAAAGTCACCCTAGTCCAAGACACGATAAAGAGGAAAGGAAGAACTCTCATCCCCATTTGTAAAATCAGGAGGTAAGGCAACAATACATGATACATGATTTGCTTAAATCCAAGTCCATAATGAGCTGAGAAATGACCACATGCTGTTCCAAGTCCTGATCCAACCTTCAAAAAAACATCTTATGCTTAGAATCAAATTCCAAACTCATCAGGAGGTCTCATATCTACCTTACAACTGAGTAGAATAAATTGCTCAGTGTAATAACAAATGAGAGGAAGAACAAGATGAGAACTCAGGTGTTTGTCTGGGATTCATCTAACCTGACTTCCAACACCTCTACTGAGATGTATTCACCTAGCTAGCTATTCTAAAGTCAAAAGAAGGAAATAGCCTGATCAGAAATGTCACATAACTTTAACATCTGCATAAGGATGAGAGGCATCAAGCCCCAGTACTGCCCGTTTCTCTTCACTGATGTCAGCATAGAGTAACAAGCTCAGATGCAGACATATACTCAGAAGGGTATCACACGTCCATTCAACTCTTTCCTAATCACATTCCCTTCCTTCATTAATGCTCTTCGACATATTCAGTGAATTTTGTACAAGTGAACTGTGTATTACAAGGACAAGTTCTCATTAAAAACGGTGTTAGGGCATCAGCTTCACAAAGTACAATGATGATATCAAAGAGGCAATCAACTGTTATGAAAGCCTAAGCCTGCTTTATCTGCCTACAATTCCAGTAATAAAATGGATAAAAAGAAGTTTACTTTGCAGTGATCGAAGACAACCATGCAGCGTGGCTCCTTGCTGATGGGAGATAAGGAAGGATCCACCTCAGGTGCAACAATAACAGGATATGGCTGATCCCAGAACGTGTATTTGCAGAACACAAAGTTGGAGAGGTGCTGTGGCAAGCCTGTTGCCTGAAGTATTTTAATCTAGAGAAGAGATGAGGAACAAAGGAAAAGAACTTATTCATGGGGGTTATATTCTCTTTATAGAATTAGAAAGCACTTTTGTTAGAACAATGTTCTTCTGTTCCCCTGCAAAGAATAACCAAGAAGGTTTATTGGGACTAAAAAAAGTTCACTAACGATGCATTTCTGCATTGATTTACTGGAGTCAGTATTTTGAGTGCACTAGCTGAAAATTGCCACTAGATGTCACCAATCACTTATTTTTGCGAATAAAAGCTAGCACTGTGAATTTTCCAAACACGTTAAATCGTTTTGTTTACTTTTAATGGAGAGATGCACCAAAAGTCATAATTCAAGAATATAAGAAAAATCATAAAGTGAGCTCATTTATTCTGTCCATCCCTTGACTGAAGATATTTCTTGTCCTTACGTTAGAAATAATAACAGCCCTGATGACACAAAAGGTCTGTCCTCCCTCCCCTTTTTTTTAAACGAAAAACAAATAAAAACAGAATATTTTGAGTACATCTTCTGTTCTAAACGAAGCCGTTGTATCAACCACATTTCATTTAATACATTCCTGCAGCAATACCTTGCATTGCTTAGAAGCATATAGAGCTCTACTAGGCAGGATAAAAAGTGGACAGGAGTACTGTTACGCCCCAAAGTCACCCCAAAGTTCAGGCACCACTCCCTCTTGTGCTTTTTGCCTCCCTTTTTGATTTCTATTTTGAGCTTGGCCTATGTTGCGTTTTACTATCACACAGAATTTCCAGTAGATCCTTCTTGCTAACTTGCTTTTTGTTACGAATAAACAAAACACATCCGTATATATTTCACAAAATATTGAATATTTAGAGAGAGAAGGGTTGAGAGAGAAAATCATTCACAGAACAAAGGGAGTTTATCAGATTCTGTGACTGCTTTTGAATTAGATATTACAGCTCCAATCCTGGTATACAGACCCTCCACATTTCCTACTACCACAATAAAACTGTCTGGGATAAGATTGTATGCATATGCATATAAATACAGTTTAATGAATACCTACCAGACTTCAAAAAAAAAAACAAAAAACACAGAGACTGAAGGGAACAAAGACCATGAAAACAAATACAGCTAAAGTATTAAACTCTGTACATACCACTAAGTTATTGGGCACAGCTAAATGATTGGCACTCTTTTTTTTTAATCCTGAAATATCAGTGCCATTTCATGTTATCTACCAAAAAGTTTACAGCCAGAACTCTGCCTGTGTAGCTGAATACTGGAAATGAACATAACATACATGGCTGCAAAGAGACATCTAATGTCCAGAAGCCAGGGCACCAAGGACTTCTTTAAGATGGGATGAAAAGAGAGAAGGTTACTCACAAGGTAGGGATATATCTGGAACTCACCCTGCAGACAAGTTTTCTCTCCTGAGTGTCATTTTCATTTGAATAATCTGGACTATCCTCACCACCAACCAACCTGTCATCTATCTCTCCACTTACTCGAACGACTTCAACATGGAGACGACCAGATACCTGGAGAAAAACGAGTACAAGTTCTTTGTGTGCAAGAGAGCAGTGACAGGTTCAACCCTTTACAGACAACTACAACTACTGCTGTTTCCAGTCTGTCTGTAGACATTTTCTTCCCTTCTGTTGCCTTGTGATATGCATTTGTTGCAGCAGATAAAGGAGGCTTGGAGCAAAGACTGTTGTAAAAGCGTTTTCGTTTTTTGAAAAAATCTGGCACTAGAGTGACTTTGAGAACAGCATGTTGTAATTTCACTCACCCTCCCATCAGTCTCTAGAGAGTCTGCAAAGTGCACATGCAAGGCACAGAGTTCACAGAGAATGTTTGCTCTAGCTGTCTTTGAAGACTTTCTATTGTATTATATTAAAGAGCCTTTTTTTTTTTTTAACAGTAGTCAGTGAAAGGCAGTAGACCTAGAGCTTATACTGGTTCTAATACATATTTTGGGCTGCTTCACTTTGGAAGATGCACACAAATCTTTTTTCTCTCACAGTCACTATGCTGAGATCTGAAGCCTAAACAACTCTAGTAACATAGTATGGGATTTGCATAATCCCAAATCGTTTGCAAAGAACTTTTGCACAAGAAACTGGGAAGTGTCTACAATATCCTGTATTAAGGTCCACAGACTGTAACTAAACAGTTGAGTAAGGGTAGATTATGGAAAAATGGCAAACCTCTCCCTTCTGATTGATGATTGGAACAGCATATTGTAGCTTCACATCATAGAACAGGCACTCAAGAAAAACGTTGGCTACTCCAATAAGGCTGTGGTTCTCCTGCTCATCATAGAACGGATCAGCTCGTCTGAAGTAAGCTCTCATCACCTTTAACCAAAAATCAGACAAATGTAAGGAAAACAAACTTCTCACGAGAATCACGAGAATTTTCGAAGTGTTACAAAACTAGCCTAACAAGGGACACAAGGCCAGACTAGGTCACAAGAAGAATGGAAACTTGATTTTTACATTAGACAGAGCATAAGGCCTTTCCTCAGGTTCTCTTTAATACTGTCACATTCAGAGAAGTCAGTCTGAACCCCAGCTCTGGCTGTATTTACTTAATGCACTGAGCTACACATGCAAACAAGCATCAAAGTGACAAGATAAAGGTTAATGAAATGTTGAAGATTGCTTCAGTGCTACCAAAAACAATGGCTATGGGAAACTGTTACCTCTTTGCCTTCCCTCCACCTCCACCACACCACTCCTCCAGAATCAGAAGATTTTCTCACATCTACTTCAAAAAAAATGAATAGGAAAGTAATTCTAGTGGCATAATACTGGAGTAATTTTTACTTACTGGGTTGTCTTCCTCACAGTCTTTCCACTCCTGGTAAAGATCCCTCATGTCTACAAGTCGATTCTCCAGCTTTTCCAGCGACCAAATCTGTTTGCCTTTCCCCTTCCTTCTCACCTGAATAGCAGGCTCACTGAGAATTGCACCTCTCTGAGAAACAATTTAACAGAAATTAATCCAGAACCCAGGTCACAACAATGAAAAATAGCTTACAAACATCAAAAAGTGGGAACATCTCTGCAAAAATTCTTGATTTCTCTCTTTTTTTGTTTTTTATTCCAGCTTAATCAACCGAGTTCAAGCGTGACAGTGAGTTTGGCTGTCACAGCACATTCATGTTCAGCTTAATTGTCACGTCTCATCCCAGCCAAGTGCAGCAGTTTCAGTGGATCCTCACCTTACACAAGTGTTACAAATAAGAACATTTAGGTGTTTCACAAATAACCCCAAGTTATAGCAGCTCAGAGTTCTATCTAAGGTTACTACTGTCTGCAACTTTCAACTCCTGAAAACACTTAATACCATCCTGTTTCTAGATGTACCAGAAGACTGCAAGAAAAACAAGTAAATAAGATAAATGTACAAAGCAACTGATAAAAATTCTAATCCTGGGGCAAAATACATCTACTGTACTAATGATGGCTTTGCTATCACCAAAATTTTGAGCTGACCTCAAGAACAGAAAGCATAAGACAGCTTAGGCAGCCAGCCTGCAACAGGGAAGCCTGGGTTCAGTTCTTTCCTTCCAAAATTTTTAAGATATCTGGAAAAAAACATTCAAATCCTCTCTGCTCCAGCTCCTCCCTGTACAATGGGAATGTCAGCATTTTCATAACTCACTAGCATGATGTAAGGGCAAATGCCTCTAAGGTGATGGCAAACACTTGAAGTAGATGTTAGCTAATCCACACAGATTTTATCACTGCAACAGAAGCAAACGCGAACTTCAACATCAGTGCAAATGTCTTGCACTGTAACATTTATCAGTAGATTAGCATATGACAACATTTTCATCGTAAAAAAAGAAGATAAAAAGGTAGCAAGCACTAACAGAGCTCTGTTTAATGCACATGGACACAATGGCAAAATATGCAGACCATGAGAGTCAGAATAGGATAAACATGAACTCTGAGGGGCAAATTTTGTGAACAAGGTTTTGGTTTCATGGCTACATTACCTTACTGTTAGCATTAAGGCTTGAAGCTGGGATCTGGAGGGTGACTTTATACTCTGTCCTCTTGTCCAACTCTTCTCCAATGAAATTGGCTTCTCTCACATACAAATTGGCTTTAACGATCTGCTCTCGCAGCTTTCTCAGGCTGTGGGTCAACATTTCTTCTCTAAAAGGGATTTGTTGCAGGAGGAGACAGGAAAAATAATGGCATTTAGGTACTGAAACTGAGTGCAAAGCGCAGGATCACTTGATGGTGAGCGAGTTGACAACCATTTTTAACAAAAAATCATGCAAACTAAGTTGTATTTCCTCTTGAGGAAAAAAAAGTTGTCTGTATGAATTTAGTACTATGAACATTAGCATACTGCCAGCTTTGGAGGCTTCTCCATGCATCTGCTGAACAGTCAGCACTTGTGTGGCTTATTCCAGAGTTTTCCCACCACAGATGTGGATGTTCCATCTTACAGAGAGAGATTTGTTCAGACACCATGACCCACTTGCTGACTGGCCTCCCTGGCAAGTGCATCAGAGCACCAACTGTGCAGCACAGGAATTTGGTACCACAAGATATTCCAGACAGGCAACTAACACTTTGTTAGACTGCCTCAAGTATTTTGTATTTCAAAAGATGCTCCTTAATTTAATTTGTGTTTTCTTATTACATCTTTGCCATAACCATTGTTTTAGGGAAAGTTTCATCTTCCTCCTGCAGCTGCACCTTTTGTCAGTAACACTGGCAAAGACCATTTAGAGGCAGAAGAAAATACACTCAGAGCAATCGTCTAGGAAGAGGATGAGGATTGTGGCCTCTCCGTGGTTGTTAGGCAGCTTTTGCAATGCTCTGGATCTAAATTCTTTCTATCATTCTCTCACTCTCTCTTCTTTCTGCGCTCTTCTGGCTGCCAGAACCTGCTCAGGTCAGACAGTTGGATATAAGTCAGGAGGAAAAAGAACCTTCCAGCAGCTGTCATGAATTCACAGAAGAAGAGACTCATATTTCATGCTGGTAAGGATAGAGTTTCTCCTTAACAACAAAGCAGACACTCTTCACATCTTCCTAGCATTAGTGATGTGATTGTACTTAGACTAATACTTTCACTCTGTCTTCCCCAGACATCTGCAGGAGTCTTCTCAAAAAGTGGACAAGAGGTGCGCAATGCAATTTAAGTCTTGCCAAATTCACTGACACTAAAGAACTTTAAATGACCGCTGGTCAGATCTGACTACCCACCTCTCCTCTGCCCATTGTCGTAAACGCTGCTGAGCACTGGGAGAATGAAAGGAGAACCTGTCCATGCTGCGGAAATGCTGCTTCTCCGGGGACAATCGCCTCCGTAACTGCTCCAGTTCATGCTCATACATCAGTCTCTGTCGTTCAAGTGCAGATCTCTTCTCCTCCTCGTGCTGCTGCTCCAGGCTTTGCAAGATTGACTGCATTGGATCTAGGCAGATATTGAAAAATAAGGAAGCTAGAACGTCTGGGGTTGAGTATCCAGTGAGCATAAAGTTTAATGAAAAGAGTCAGGTAATGAATATGTGAAAGAGTGGGGACTTGGAAATATGAGCTCTTTCCCAGGTTCTGCTACAGATGTTCTCTGCAACTTTGGGCAAAGCACAAAGTACTGCGTCTTCGTACTTCTCTTCAATCTACGTCTGCAGTTATCCATGTCAGGGGCTGCTGAGGCCAGTGAGATCCATGGTGAAGAATGTACTAGACAGCAAACATAGTACTGTATCACATAAAAGGAGGAAGAGATTGTAGTTCTGTTGTAAGGCATAGTATAAAAATGCTGCTGAACTGTGGAGCAAAATAAACACCTACAGCACAGACTGGATGAAAGATTTAAGAGAATTTAGAAAAAACAGGCTGAAATAAACTTCTTCCTGTGTCCCAAAATAATGCCATTCTGGGGCAGCTATGTAAGACCACAAGAACTAAAGAACACAGTTTCAGAGACAGAAATCACTACAGTTAATGCCTGAGCGAGACATAACACAAGAAAAATAAACAGAGACCTGAAAACACCCTGATTTGAGGCTGCAGTTCCACCACCATTCCAGTTTCAGTTTTTTCTTCAACAAGAACTGCCAAACAAAACATTCTGTGGTGGTGTTTTTCCCCTGCAAAAACGCCTACAATGACTCATTCACAAGAAAAACTCTACAGTAGGATGCTACAAGGGGAAAAGCCGGTGCTAAAAAGTCCCTAAGAATGTAACCTCATAATCTGTGCATATTTCCAATAATTTTTTTTTGCTTCTCACCATTGCTGCCAAGTGCCTTCATAGTGACTTCCATCTGGGCATATTCATAGCTGAAGTTAATCTCACTGGACACTTCACTGGAGTTGTCTCCATCTACATCCAGCTGCTCAACACTGTTACTGCACTTCATGGAGCTGTCTCGCTCCTCATCCTCGTGATCTGACTTCTTTTTCTTCTTTGGCAAATTCAGCCTTTAGAAGCAGGGAAACAAAACTATTAAATGATCATCTTTGAAACAAAGTGCTGCTTAAAAAAATATTTAAATTAAACAGGCTATCCAAATCAGATTTTTCTCTTCTGAAATCTGTTGATCTTGTCTGTTGATTGCAAGTATAATTTTCCTCAGAGTAAACAAGGGACTTCAAGGCAAGCTAATTTACATTGCACTCTAACAATGCAGAGTCCCTGAAAACAGTAACCACAGAGCTTATATAACCATTATTTTTTCAGTCTTATTGTTGTAAGTCTAAATAATTTATAGGCAACAAAGTGTAAAAATAAATGTTTTTAAATATTTGTATTACATATATATTTCTGTATTATGTACTCTGTATTCTACATTGTATGTGTTTTGTATTTTTTATGTAAGAACAAATATATAAATAAAATAGAGGCAAGTATAAAAGCAAACAATTATGTTTTCGATTATCATTTAAATCTACTGATTTTTAAGGTATTTCAGACCAGCCACAGAAGGTCTCACACTCACAGTCCTTCACAGAAAACTCCTGCCAGTGTTGCTGTCTGACACAGGAAGGTCTCAGGTATGGCTGGAGCCAAAACTCCAGGGAATAGAGAACACAGTGACTTTGTAAGACCAAGATCACTGTATAACATAGGTCAGAAAACCAACACCTCAGCTGCAAAATCCAACAGGGAAACTCTCCAGGCCAAAGCTTGGGTGTGATACATTCGTCATGGGAGAAGAGAGAGTGCTTGGTATTAATGTTAATTGTGCAACACTCTTAGTTACTGAACCAGATTAAAGTTACCATCTCAAGGATTAAACCTCCTCAGTGAGATAACATTGCTGATAACCAGCAGCAAGGTCTTTGTCAGCAAGGTTATAGTCCCTTGAAAATACAAGAAGTTACATCAACCTACTGCTCTGAAATTAAAATTATGCACAGTTGCTATGACATCCAGCATTCAAGAACATGCAGTCATCAACACTGCCTTTATAATCCCAATGAAAAAGAAATCACTTTCCTCTGCAGCTTGCACGCTCCATTCACATTTCTCCTTATACTTTAAGGTGAAAATAAAAGCCAGTTCAAACTTGCAGTTTATTTAATTTCTTTTGTACCTGAAAAAGTGGTTGTTTCCCCATAGTATTCTGTCTCCATGATGTAGCTGGATAGGACCCGTAACAGCAGAACCATTTACAAATGTCCTGTGAAAAGATGAAAAGCTAAAGTAAACCCACAAACAAAAAAATGTTTTCCTATTCCAGTACTGCTTGCTTTATTGTAGCTGGTTGAAGTAGGAAAACAGGTTTATGGATTACAAATATTATAGCATCCTAGGGCAGGACACCTCCCACCAGCCCAGGCTGCCCAAAGCCCCACCCAGCCTGGCTCCTTCAGGGACTGGAAGGCTGCTGTAAGTCCTCCCTGGAGCCATCTCTTCTCCATGCTGAACAACTCTAAGCAGGTAAAATATCCACAGAAACTTCACTCATTTACTCTGTGCTGTTTCCTGAGTAACACAGAACTCACTACTTTTGGACAGATACTATGACAGCTATGTCTGGGGAGAATAATTAAGGCTTAAAAAGGAGAAAGAAGGAAAGAAATGTCACTGGAAACAAATACTTTTTGCACAACTTTGAAATACACATAGTTGAATAAGATTTTGAACAATTTTGGTACATAAACTGTTTAAAGACAATAAACTAATTGCAGAAACTACTCCTATTTCTGAGTTAGATTAAGCCCCAAAATAAGACCTCTCAAAACAGCTTAACAAATTTGAAGGGAATCTCAGCATGTTGTATAGTGCAGTCTCACAGCAGGATCAACTACAAACCAGGATAAAAGTGAAATTCTTGAGTTTTGTGAATCTAACAATAAATTCCTGGTGGTGCTGACGATGCATGTCATTTTGTGATCAGTTTGAATATACCATCTGCTTTTCAAGTGCTGCTACTTAATCAAATAAAGCAACAAATGCTTCAGCTGCTCTTTGCATATCAACAGATTTCCTAGAAAATTAATTCAAATTTTGATAGAGTTATATCTACACAGCTGCAAATCACTGGGTATCTACTTGCTGAAAGCATACACGATTTACTCATCCTCTCTTTGAAAACTTAGATGATGAATGCCATCACTGAAAGAAATCTCTTTAGAATGAAATGTGTGAGTTAACAGAAGGGTAGATAAAAATTCAAACAAAACCTAAAAGCAAAATACTAGAGAGACAGAATTTTCTTCATAGTATAAGTGTGTCTTTTCAGCTGTCTTTTTGCCCACTAATCATAAAATACTAGATACAATTATCACACAGCTAGATTTATTCCTCCTTTACCTAGTGTTTTTTTGAGGTGTTAACATAACCTGTCCTTCTGGGGTGATGTCTATAATGCAGTGTTCAGGAAGAATTCCCATTCCACATAGCTGGATATCTTGAGAGTTGTCTGATCCTATTAATGTGTGCTCCTGTGAAAATTAATTCAGATGTTAGCAACGGTCTGCAAAGTTTCATTAGCTCTAACTCAGCCATTCTCCTTCTGGCTATAACTTCAAAATTAACTTCCAAAATTTAAAAGCTGCTCAATTCCTCCTGCAAAGGGAAAAAGGAGAATGAAATGCTGCAAACAAATCCTTGCTGTTCCTCAGAGCAACAAGTAGGGAGCACACAGGAAATTTTACAGGCAACAGTTAAATCCAAAGATGAAGAAGGTTCTATAATTAAACCCTAGAATTCAGTGCCTCAGGATGTTGTGGAAGCCAAAAGAATAAAGTTCAAAGAGGAATTAAGACAGGTTCACAGTGGTTAGATCCACAGCTATTACACAGGTTCCATTTAGATCATCCTCTGGCTTAGTAAATCCCTGCATTACTTGTGGCATGAGGAATTTGGCAGAGGAAGGATCACTCTACGGGTGCTGCAGTTCATCTATTTCTTTTTGAGGCATCTCTAAGCAATTGTTGAGGAACAGATACAACAGTTTAGATAACCAACATGAAGTTCTTACTGGGTGCTTTTATAAGGATGAGCACATATGGAACTCAGTACACACAAGTCCTATTCAATAAAAGGGGTTTTTCTCCAGAAAGAGAAATTATCACAGTGCCACCTGAGACTTTTCAGTACGTACAGATGGGCTATGGCCTTTTCTGAACAGACTTAGTTTTCAGTCTGTTCCTGCCATGTGTTTGCAACAAACACTGCAGAGCTTGGCTCTGCTTCAATAGCTGTCAGTGTTGAGGCTGACTGGGCAGCCTGAGTCACACTCTGGACACCTACATGCAAAGCACCTTCAGTTCCTCTCCCAAAACCTCAGCTCAGCTCTTTTGTATCTTTAATTTTTTTTTCTTTAGCACAGAAAACAATGGAGAAGTTTTCCTTTGCTTTCACAGAGCAATGATGAGATGACTGATAGAAAAGAGGATCACGTATTTCCTAAGACAGACTGAAACAAAACCATCTTCCAGCCCTATTGCTAATGCTGTGGCTGCTTTGAGAGTTACTAAACACCACCTCAAAGAGAATGATTTAATGTGAAGCTCAAACTGATGGAGCTTTTGCGCTGCTAAATTATTAGAACTTGTATTCTAAAATGTGACTTCAGAAGAGCCCTCTCATTTCTCCTCCTGTCTCCAGATCACATCTACACATTTTGCTAAACTAGAACAAACTGCCCCGTTGTCTCAGTGCAAAGTCCAAAAGTCACATTACACATTTTCTTTTTAACATCAGTAATGGGGACTGCACATCAGCAGAAGTGCTAAGGCAGAACAGAACTTGATTTTCACTCCTGGCGAGCTGCATGAAAAGGAAGAAAAATGCATCTGATAAACTGAAGCCAGTGCTCAGAATTTTGATCACACACGTGGAAGCAAGCTGATTACTGATGTGCTCAATCTTTATCAAAAACACTTTTCTGGGTAAAACTTTGTGAAATCTGAAAAATGGAAGATAATTTATAAAAGAGAACACCTCTACATTTCTTTAAATATAGAAATATATATACATATCTGTAAATCCGAAACCTTCCTCTGTCACAGATCATTAAATTTGAAATAAAAAGGTCGTATTCATATTATCTTTAATGAAGCAGTGAATAGCAGAGAATGCTTCAGATCTGCATTTTAGTAACGTTCTTTAAGTACGTCTATGTCAATGGCAATACAGTCCCACATCTGTTTAAAAAATAATAATAATAAATCAATATTTATTTTTTACCTTTAAATAGTATACCAGGAGTTCATTGAGAGCTGGATCTGCATTCAGATTAACCAGGAAGCACTTGTTATCCCCAACTTTTATTCCGGAAGATTGAAGAGATATGCCAAGGCTTTCCAACTGCTTCTGACGCTCCTGCAAGACAGCAGCCATCAAAAAATTAGGCTGATTGATGTCCAGTCCCTAGGAAATGCATTCCTACCTGCCAAAGACCACAAGACAAAATGGGGGGCAGCTCCTCCTGAAAAAGGTAGCTCTTCTGCAATAGATTGGACAGAAAAGCCTGTTTTATATTGAGCTTTACATTGGGATATCCATAAATTCTCTGCTCCTCCTTCCACCTCTGGACTCGGAGTGCTACGTGCTATGGTCACACACAGTTGCATCCTCTTAGTGCAAAACGACAACAGCTGAAGGCAGCACACTGCAGTACTGTAGGAGCTTCTCTGTGACCTCACTGAACAGCAAGTGCTACCACAAAGCCATCCCTTCAGTCCTTTATTTTCTCTTTCGAGCCAAAAGGCAACAAGTTAAGTCAACTCCCTGCCAGATCAAGTCCCGTGTCTATCTTTTATTCCTTAGAAATCAAAATGACAAAAACCCGACGACCTGCTATTTCTGTAATGCAAATAACACTTCCTGCTAAACAAGAACAGCAGCGTTTTGGATGGTGTTTTGTTCTTGTCAATGGACTTCACAGAATTCAACAACAAAGCATTGCTGTGCAAAAATGTACATCTTTCAAAGGGAAGCGGTAGGGTGAAGACTAGAGCAGTGAAAGAGGAACATTAAACATTTCTGTCCTAAAACAAAACAGAAAGGGATTCTTCTATCAAAAAAAAAAAAAAAAAAAAAATTGAGATAGAAATGCTGAGAATTGTTTCAAGGATCATACAGAAACCAAAAGTGAAATGAGGCTCCCTGTCCACAACAGCAAACAAAATAAAGAAACATAAACCTGGAGGCCTCTCAGAGAATTACTAAGGGGAATTGGAAATGAGAGTAAAACAAGCTAAAAA